>CM069903.1:153549285-153974285 GCA_036172215.1 Camellia granthamiana
AAAATGACCTCAATGAGATGTCTTAAGCATGAAAATACAAAGCTTTTTTCAGTTATACACAATGTCTAAAACAGAAAGCAAGATAGGTCAAAAGCCAATGCAAG
This sequence comes from Camellia granthamiana, assembly GCA_036172215.1. Lineage (NCBI taxonomy): Eukaryota > Viridiplantae > Streptophyta > Magnoliopsida > Ericales > Theaceae > Camellia > Camellia granthamiana. The sequence goes on from CM069903.1 coordinate 153,549,390, forward strand.
ATTGGGGAAACTAAAGTAAAGTGATTATCCTTGAAGAACCCTTGAAGAACAGTTGGTCCAGCCACCCTCTACTGACCAAAATCAGTCCAAAACCTCAACAAACAACCCTCAATGCCTCTCAATCTCGGAGGAAGGTGTAATGGTGTGTGTTAGTGCTAAAGTAAGGTCAAAATGCACTTTCTAGGCCTCCAAACACACACTAAGGAAGAGAGAGAGGGAAATATAGAGGGAGGGAGTGTATATCAGATGTATATATCTATATAGCTCTGGTTTGTTGTTCAAAATCCCTAACCCCCAACAATGGAAGAAGAGGGCTCCTTATATAGGCAAAGCAAATGGTTCTAGGCTTCTCCAAGAAGCTAAATGAAAGGGGCAAAGGGTGCAAAGGAGTCAAGGCTTCCTGAGGAAGCTAAAACAGCTGGCCAAGCTCCCCCAAGAAGCTTGGCCAAAGGTTCATCCTTCTAGAAGGAACTAGGGGGGCAAGGGCTCAAAACAGCCATCCTCGTGCATGGGGAGTGGTGTTGGTGTATTCCAGCTGGCACAGCTGGCATGCACCAAGCCTGAAGGAGTGCAGAAGGGTCACCGGCCGGAAAAATGGTCACCGGCCCAAACAAAGTGCCGGCCGGCCACAGATAGTGCCGACCGGCCATTGATACCAGGAAACCATGACCGGTAGCAACAAGGAATGGCCGGTGATGTAAAGGGAGGGCCGGTGGAGTGTGGGGATGACCAAAAAGCCATTCCCTGCCTTCCAAGGCAAAAACACAAGTGTTTGGTGCAAAACCAAACACTAAACGAACGAGTTAAGAGATCCTGAGGCAAGGCGCGCAGCCGAGACCTCCGGGAACTCAAAACGAACACGAATAAGGGTGATCACTGAGTGTTCAATCAGTGACGTCCAAGTCTTGAGGACGGTCAAAAATGGGGTGTCTACAACATCTCTGTGGAATGTAGAGGCAAGTGGGTACCGGTGGTTCTTGTCGACACGGGGTCCGCCATTAATGTGTGCCCGTCAAGGACGGCATATGCAATCAGGTTGAAGCCCGCGGACTTCGTGCCAACTGCCCAAGTGATTCGGGCGTATGATAACACAAGCAGGGAGGTGATGGGGACTGTCAAAATTCAGACCCAGGTTGGTCCAGGACAACACGAGATCGATTTCCATGTCTTGGACATTCTCGCAACCTTTAACCTACTTTTGGGGCGACCGTGGTTGCACCAGGTAAAGGCAGTTTTTTCCACCTTGCACCAGATGTTGAAATACCCTCACGGGAAGGGGGTAGCTATAGTTTTTGGAAATTCATCAATCCATCTGCCCCCGGAGGTGTCTACACCAGTCTTGGAAATCGAGCATAGCACGGAGGATGTGTTCTTATCAGGGTTTACTCTGGCTGAGGCCCGGGTCGTACAGAACATCTTGGTTGTTGATGAGGGGTTGTATGTTAGCGCACAATCGGTGTACCTCATGAACAAACTCCAACACATCCCCGGGATGTGATTGGGAAGAGTGGCCGGAAGGGCATTGTAGTATCGGCCGAAGTGCCACACAACCCACATACCTTTGGCTTGGGTTATCTGCCCACCAAAGAGGATTGGGTGAGGAAAGGCAAGGAGGTGGCCGGGAAAGCCAGAGCAAAGAAGGCGGGGAAGCCTTTTGAGTTGATGCACCGACCTATCTAGGGTACGCTAAACGAACACTTCGTCCGGGGGGGGAGGACTTTCCATTTTGTGGCTTCCTAGAGCCATGGCTAAATGCCGAAAGGAGGCACCTGCTGGGGTTTGAGATCTTCTTTGACCTACAGTTATCTAGGAATGATGTTGCTGGGAGCAGACAGACCCATCAGCTGAGGTTGAGCAGAATGAGAAAGTGGATTCTGAGAGCACCGAAATTGAAATGGGGGTAGCGCCGGCTTGTCTACTTTCAGATCCTCCGATCGTACAAAAGTACTTGGGGGATAACTTCTCAGTGTCCATGATTGGAAATGAAACGGCTGCGAGCCCACCGTCAAGCATTTTGGATGCATCCATCGCACCCTCTCTCATCTGGCAGTAACGAGAAGGGATTTTATCAATCAGCACCAGGTCAGGTAGTGAGCCAAAATCTGATTCCACCGAGTCTTTAGAGTCGGAATCAGGTTGCAGCTCGTCTGAGTCCTAAGTCCGGTATTCTTGGAGATGATAACCCAGATGCCACAGTCCTGTCCAGGTCGTCTTTTTCTTTCTCTTTTGAGTCTGTTGTAACAGAGGAATCGAACGATTTGGATGTGTCTTAATGAGAATGGAATGGATGTGGTTTCTGAGTACTTTTCTGTGCCCTTGATTTATTGTATTAATCAGGACTTTCAAATTTTGATGAAAACGACGGGGAAGAAATTCCTCCGGTTTTACAACCGCTTAATTGATCAAGAGCAGGAAAGATTTGTTAAACCTTTAGTTGATGAAATCACTACTGTTAATGTTGGTACTGAGGAGGACCTGCGGCTGGTCCAGATCGGGTCCACATTGTCTTCAGAGGAATGCGAGCGCTTAGTCGCTTATTAAAAAATTTCAAAGATGTTTTCGCGTGGTCCTACGAAGACATACCTAGAATCGATCCTGAGATCGTACAGCACCGGATCCCTCTTGACCCCAAGGCCTGACCCATTAAATAGAAACTCAGAAGGATCCTCCTAGACTGGGCCCTCAAGATTAAAGAAGAGGTCACCAAGCAAATTGACGTAGGGTTCCTGCAGGTATCCGAATATCCAACTTGGTTGGCCAACATTGTTCCGGGGTGCCGAAGAAGGATGGCAAGATTCGGGTATGCGTGGATTTCAGGGATTTAAATAGAGCCAGTCCGAAGGACGACTTTCCCTTGCCACATATTGATGAGTTAGTGGACTTCACAGCGGGGCATGCTTTGCTTTCATTCATGGATGGCTTCTCAGGCTACAACCAGATTGTGATGGCACCTGAAGACTGGGAGAAGACTGCTTTCACCACCCCGTGTAGGACTTACTGTTACAGGGTGATGCCATTTGGGTTGAAGAATTCTGGAGCTACATATCAACGGGCCGCAACCACGATATTGCATGACATGATCCATAAAGAGGTGGAGGTGTATGTGGACGACATGATTGTCAAGTCCAAAGAAAGAGAGGGCCGCTACACTACCTTGCAAAAGTTCTTCCAAAGGATCAGGGAATTCCGGTTGCAGCTGAATCCTCAGAAGTGTACGTTTGGGTGTCACAGCGGGGAAAATGCTGGGGTTTTTTATTACACAGAGAGGTATCGAGGTCGACCCTTCCAAATCAAGGCCATCTTAGAAATGCCACCACCAAGGACTGAAAAAGGAGGTAAGAGGCTTTCTGGGTAAAGTGCAACTCATAAGATGGTTTATCTCAAAATTAACCTTGACTTGTGAACCACATTTTGGTCTCCTGAAGAAAGGAAAGAAGTTCCAATGGGACGGCCGATGCCAAGCTGCTTTTTGAACAGATCAAGGAATACCTACAGAACCCACCCGTGTTGTTACCACCTGAGCTGGGAAAACCGTTGATTTTGTACCTTTCAGTGACTAAAACTATGATGGGTTGCATGCTTGCACAGGAATCAGAGGATAAAGTGGAGAAAAATATCTACTATCTGAGCAAGAAGATGTTGGATTACGAGACCCACTACACTCCACTCGAGAAAGCTTGTTTGGCTTTGGTAATGGGCTACCAGGAAGCTGCGGCACTACCTGTTAGCTCACTCTGTAATGTTGGTTTCAAGATTAGATCCCATCAAATATCTCTTCAAGAAACCCGGCACTTACGGGTAGGCTAGCTCATTGGTTTGCTTTTGCTTTCTTGAATTCAATCTGAAGTATGTGACTCGCAAGTCAGTAAAGGGGAGAGCGGTAGCAGAGTTCCTAGCCAATCACCCAGTTGAAAGGGATGAAGCAGTCGAGTATTTATTCCCAGGTGAGGCTATTTTGCATATCGACGATGAGTTTTTGGACGATGTATTTTGACGGAGCGTCAAACCAGTACGGGTATGGGATAGGGGTGTTGCTAATAGCACCCGACAAGTCCCGTATCCCTCTAGCATTTAAACTCTGGTTCAAAGTCTCGAACAATGAAGCAGAGTATGAAGCATGCATTGCCGGTTTAGAAGCCGCCCTAGAACTAGGGGCAAAACGGTTGGACGTCATCAGGGACTCGAACCTGGTTGTATCTCAAGCTAAAGGGGACTGGAAAGTCAAAGAAGAAAAGATGATAATGTATCACCAGACCTTGGACTTGTTAATTCTCGGTTTGAGAAACTAAACTTTGCTCATCTGTTAAGAAAGAATAACAGGTTTGCAGATGCACTAGCAACTCTATCTTCCATGATAGCATCCCTTTCGGAGTCCGGATGCATCCGATCATCATTGACCAGAAATTTGTGCCTGCCTACAAGTCAATTGCTGCCATAGAAGAGGTTCAAGATGAGAACCCCTAGTATTACGATGTCTGGAACTTCTTGGAGAAAGAAGCATATCCACCAGGGGCAAATGCCAAGGATAAAGAGGGGCAATCAGAAGAATGGCTACTCAGTTCATCATCCGCGGAGGAAAACTGTATAAGAGAGGTCATCTGGGAATGCACAAGCTGTGTGTTGAGGTTGAAGAATCGAAGCGCCTAATGGAGGCCATCCATGGAGGAGAGTGCGGAGCGCACATGAACGGGGTCATGTTAGCTCGGAAGATCCTCAGACAGGGTTACTACTGGTCCACCATGGAGGAGGATTGTATCGGCTTTGTTCGGCGATGCCACAAATGTCAGATCCATGCAAACCGCATGAACATCCCGCCATCAAAGCTATACAATATGACTTCGCCATGGCCAATTTTCAGTTTGGGGAATCGATGTGATCGGGGCTGTCAGTCTGAAGGGGTCTAATGGGCATGAGTTCATTCTGGTCGCGATAGACTATTTCACAAAGTGGGTTGAGGCCCAATCTTATGCAGTATTGAAGGCTTCACATGTTGCGAAGTCATCAGAAACAACATCATCTATCGCTACGGGGTCCCGAACAAGATCATTTCAGATAACGGTTCCCACTTCAAGAAAGAAGTGATTGACTTGAACATATCGGCCGCAGACCAACGGAGCAGTTGAGGCCGCCAACAAGAACATCAAACACATTTTACAGAAGATGGTGGAAACCTACGGGACTGGCCAGATAAGTTGCCATTTGCTCTGTGGGTTACCGGACTTCGATTAGAACTTCCACTGGAGCGACTCTGTATTCATTAGTTTATGAGATGGAGGCCGTTATACCTATCGAGATTAAAGTTCCGTCGTTGAGAGTGCTAGCTGAGTGTCAGATAGCCGAAGCAGATTGGCAGCAGAACAGATTTGAAGAACTCATGCTCATTGATGAAAGAAGACTGAAAGCACTGCACCATGTTCAAGGTTATCAGCGTAGAATTGCCAGGGCTTTCAACAAGAAGGTTAAGTCCTGGAATTTGAAAGAAGGAGATTTGGTGCTCAAAGACAACCGAGCTCCCATCCATGACCCTAGGGGCAAGTTCAGACCCAATTGGACTGGTCCTTACATCATCAAGTCTATTTGGTCAGGAGGAGCTGTCGTTTTGATGGACCTAGATGGCCTAGAGTTCTCATAGCCGATCAACATGGACAAGTTAAAGAAATATTACCCCTGAGAGGCCCGCTAGGCTGAAAACCCGAAAGGGTGACCTAGGCAAAAGTTAGAGCATGAAAAATTTGAAATTACAAAAACTGAGCTCGCAAGATTGAAAACCCGCAAAGGGCGGCCTTGGCAAAAGTTAGAGCATAAAAGGAGAGTGAAAATACTCTAGTGAATCCGAGCCGAACTACGTAAGGCTTGATTCCCATCTTTGGTATATGTAGGCAACTTCATCCTGAAGTCCAGCCATAAACTTTTCCCCGATCAACTTTGTCCATTTGGTCATCTCGGTCATCTTTGTCTATTCAGCATTCAAGAGCTTCGGTTGTGATCTCCGGTGCAGTGCTATTCAGACTAGGGGCAACTTTCCAGTTGCTGGGATCCGAGGTTGTGCATCTCAGTGACAGATCTCAGGCGTGTCCAGCTCTGATCCATATCGAAAATGGTTTTGAAAAGTTTTAATAAAAGTTGATTTTGTTCAAATTAATCTTTTTACAACTTAGACCATTTTTGGACCAAAGCGGAAAATTTTCAGTACCCACAACCTTCAATTACTTTGATTTCAATACAGAGTTCTCCTACTCTTGAATACAAATTGAAGTTGCTTTTTATTACACTCGTAAAGAAAACTTGAAAGTTCTGATTAAAGCAAATAAATCAGGGGCATAGTCAGGTGTTCCCGCGTCCCCTCCCAGAGCTGGTCGAAGCTTCTGATGCCAAGTTGGGCCCAATCTGCGCCTCTTCATTGAGCCAATCCATGCACTCATTAGACAAAGTGCAACTGAAAGTGGGAGCAGGGGCCAGGAGCTCTCTAGTCTTCCATGCTGTTGCATACCGAGCAAGCTACGTGCCTCAGACCGGAAACGCAGCTGGGTATTCTATCCCCTCTGCCGAGCAAATCTGATCATGGCCAAACTGGCATTGGAACCGGAAAGGAAAGTAGAACACGCAGTGTGTCAGGCCAATCAATTGAATCCCAGGCTGCCGGGACATGCTATAGCTCATTGCCATTAGATTGAGCCAAGGACAGCGCCAAGTACTGCGGTATGCGGACAAATTGCACATCCAGTCAAACCACCATCCCTCATTAAGGGCATCAACTAGGCGACGTCGGAAGAAGTAGCCGCGAGCTGAGTATGCTGGGCAAGAGTCCATAACCTGCAACTTATCCATCAACCACGCCTGAGGAGGGATGAAAAACGATAGATTAAAGAATAGAGAGATGTACGATGAGAGAAAAGTGAGAAAAGGGTTTTGTGAGAAAAATCGAGCTTGAGGGCCGAGTGATGTGAGCAATATACATGTGAGATAAGGTGGGAAACATTACCTGCAGCAATAGTGGACTCCCCGCAAATCTGGTCGTCTCTCGGCGATGAAAAGCATCCAAGCCCATCAATGTCTCGGCCAATGACATGGCAATGTAGCTTTTGCCTTCCCTTAAGCCTTGGGCAACCTCGATCAACCGAACACTAGATCCTCCGAAGCCTGAGGCAAGCAAGAAATGAGATAGCATGCACAAACAAAGGGCATGTTGCCGAAAGCCTTGCCAATGATGGTCACTGCGGTCGCCGACATCAGAAAACTGACAAATCAAACTCGAAATATCCAGCATTCCGTCACAAATCAAAGATCGAGCATCGTGCATAGTAAGCCCACACATTCGTCCTAAGGCTTGGGTGTGGCCAAAGCGAAGCTGGGGCAAGATTTCCTCGCTGCCCTCGGACTCCATCAAAGCCTGGAAATCTTCGAAAGTAGGACACACCTCTTGCCCGCCAAAGCTAAAGACGTGTGTTACCGGATTCCAGAACCTTGCCGCGACATGTAGAAATGGAAAATGCAGCGGGGTGCGACTCAACGTGAATAGTGCATTTATGCCAAAACCCCAGAAATTCAGCTTTTTCAAGCCATCCAAGTCGGCAATCCAGTTTGTGAGATTTTGAGCAAGAAACACTTCCATTTGGTGCCAACCAGTGTTGAAGTGAGGAAAACCACGAAGCTGGGGATTTTGTAGAAGATAAGATATGAGTGGAAGACAGGTGGTAGCATTCTGGTGGTCCTTGCCGTTTTTGGCCGATCGGCCAAAAATAATGCCGGCCGACCATCACTTTGGCCGGTCGGCTGGTAATTATGGTCGATGGCCTCCTCTTTTGGCCGATGGCCTTCCCTTTTATCCTCAAAACTACCTGTTTGTTGAGTATGCTGAAAACTTGTGACTAGTTCCACTTCCCGAGCCTTTCGATGATAATTTTGCGAAGCCATACCTCTGTTACTTCAATTTGCTTATCAAGTCGTTGTATTTTTGTTTATCGAGTTGTAGCCTGCCCTCTTTAAGTCTTTGCTTTGCTTATCGAGTTGTATTCACACTTGGTTAGCTTATGAAGTTCTTTGTTTTGATTATCGAGCTATTTTTGTCGTTACTCGGTTCACTACCTGATTATTACGATGCAAGTGCTTAATTTTCAAACAGAGGTTCAAGTCTCATTTACATTGTTATGTAATGTGATGCGATGCGATGCGATGCATAAAATGTACAAATACAACACTTTTTGAACAAAATAGCTGTTTCATTTCCATCATGTCTTTTGCAAAAAGTACATAGTTTTGAGAAATTAAAACCTGCCTGAGGCAGTATAATGTGTTAAACTACCAGTAAAAAGAAAAATAAATCAAAAAGGGGAGAAAAGCAACAAAATGTCTGAACAGGGCAAAGAAAAGAAAAGGTAATAGAATGTCTGGATCAATATCGGTGGCCTCCCCTTGTGGTCGATGTGCCTCCCATACCCTTGTTTGGGTCAGTTATGTGGTTTGGCGCCTTCATTACCCAAGACAGTGCAGGAAGGCGCACTTTTGAAACCTTAACCGGCCTTCGTGTTGACCTCGAGCCGTGTCTTCTGTGTGCGATGCTCGGTGCGTGCAAAGTGCATCCTTTCTCGTATCCTTTTGTATCTTACGAGTTCTGCAGATCACTTTAAACTTGTTATATTACAATGCTTTGTTATAACTGGAATAGGCGCACTCGCTACGCGTCTTTCTTTGAACAATGCCTCATCTTGTTTTAGTTGCATCTCAATATCGCGAATAGCATGCCTTCACCATACTTATGCTGAACATTATTTACTCTTCGCTTTACACATTGCATGCGTTTCTGCGTGCGCTTTACTTATATGTGTTCATGCATTTTCCAGGAGGTTACACATTGCTTGCGTTATTGCGCATGCTTTACTTACATGTGTTCATTCCTGCTATACACATTGCTTGCGTTATTGCACATGCTTTACTTACATGTGTTCATTCCTGCTATACACATTGCCTGCGTTAATCGCACATGCTTTACTTACATGTGTATATATATTTTCAGGTGGTTACACATTGTACACGTTTCTGTGTGTGCTTTACTTACATGTGTTCAGACCTTGCTTGCTTTACACATTGCATGCGTTTCCGCGTGTGCTTTACTTACATGTGTTCATGCATTTTTCAGGAGGTTACACATTGCTTGCATTAGCGCGCATACTTTACTTACATGTGTTCATTCCTGCTATATACATTGCTTGCGTTATTGCGCATGCTGTACTTACATGTGTATATATATTTTCAGGTGGTTACACATTGTACACATTTCTGCGTGTGCTTTACTTACATGTGTTCATACCTTGCTTGCTTTACACATTGCATGCGTTTCCGCGTGTGCTTTCCTTATATGTGTTCATGCATTTTTCAGGAGGTTACACATTGCTTGCGTTAGTGCCCATGCTTTACTTACATGTGTTCATTCCTACTATACACATTGCCTGCGTTAATCGCGTATGCTTTACTTACATGTGTATATATATTTTCAGGTGGTTACACATTGTACAGGTTTCTGCTTGTGCTTTACTTACATGTATTCATACCTTGCTTGCTTTACACATTGCATGCGTTTCCGCATGTGCTTTACTTACATGTGTTCATGTATTTTTCAGGAGGTTACACATTGCTTGCGTTAGCGCGCATGCTTTACTTACATGTGTTCATTCCTGCTATACACATTGCCTGCGTTAATCGCACATGCTTTACTTACATGTGTATATATATTTTCTGGTGGTTACACATTGTACACGTTTCTGCGTATGCTTTACTTACATGTGTTCATACCTTGCTTGCTTTATACATTGCATGCGTTTCCGTGCGTGCGTTACTTACATGTGTTCATGCATTTTCCAGGAGGTTACACATTGCTTGCGTTAGCGCACATGCTTTACTTACATGTGTTCAAGTTCCTTTTATTTATACACATTGTACACGTTGTCGCGTGTGCTTTACTTACATGTGTTCAAGTTTCTCTTATTTATACACATTGTACACGTTGTCGCGTGTGCTTTACTTACATGTGTTCAAGTTTCTTTTATTTTCACACATTGCATGCGTTTCCGCATGTGCTTTACTTACATGTATTCAAGTTCCTTTTATTTATACACATTGTACACGTTGTCGCGTGTGCTTTACTCATATGTATTCAAGTTTCTCTTATTTTCACACATTGTACACGTTGTCGCGTGTACTTTACTTACATGTATTCAAGTTGCTTTTATTTATACACATTGTATACGTTTCTGCGTGTGCTTTACTTACATGTGTTCAAGTTTCTCTTATTTTCACACATTGTACACGTTGTCGCTCGTACTTTACTTACATGTGTTCAAGTTTCTTTTATTTTCACACATTGTACACGTTGTCGCGTGTGCTTTACTTACATGTGTTCAAGTTTCTCTTTATTACACATTGTATACGTTGTCGCGTGTGCTTTACTTACATGTGTTCAAGTTTCTCTTTATTACACATTGTACACGTTGTCGCGTGTACTTTACTTACATGTGTTCATAATTATCTTCACCTTCACACATTGTATGCATTGTCACGTGTGCTTTACTTATATGTGTTTTTGCCTACCTAGCATTGTTATACTTGTTTCAAATCGCATTGTTGTGCGTCTTACTCGGCTTGCGTTGTCGCGTATGCCCTCCTTGCATTGTTTTGCATTCAATCTGCATTGTTATGCGTCGTCCTTAGGTTGCATTATCTTGCATCCTCCCACTTGCGTTGTCTCGTACATTACTTGCATTGTTATGCACATTTCACCTACGTTGTCACACACTTCTCACTTGCATTGCTATGCATGTTTTCTAACGATGTTGTACCTGTTAAGTTTTTTTTCTTTTTCAGACACGATATTGTATGTGCGGTTCATTTGAAGCTGGCACGACCAGATGAACTGCACAGGTATTGTATTCTCCGCGTGAGACGTAGCGAGAATTTAAAAAATTCTCTTACATCCTTTCTACATCGTAATGTAGTTTCGTTTTTGGCTTGCTTAAAACTGTTGCATGTTATGCTTCGTTACAGCTTTCTCTGCATGATCATAAGTTATGTTCGGCATCGTGCATGTTCCTTGCATCTTGCCCCTACCTATGGGTACATACTTTTGCTATCTTGTATGCTTGTCTAAGTCTTCGGCCTCGTCAAAAATGGGTCGTCTCCGGGCTTTGATATTCACTCCCGTCATTGTTATGACTTTCGAGTTCTGTCAAAGAGGGGCAACTGCAGACACCCCATTTTTGACCGTCCTCAAGACTTGGACATCACCGTTTGAACACTCGGTGATCATCCATGTTCGTGTTTGTTTTGAGTTCTCGGAGGTCCCGGCCGTGCACCTTGCCTCAAGACCTCTCAACTTGACTTTGTGCATTGGTTGTGGACCAAGCATTTGTGTTTCTGCTTGGAGGTCACAGGGTGGCTTGTTTGCCATTTCCTCAACCCACTGGCCATGGTCTGAGGTCACCGGCCATGATTTCTTACTACCGGCCAATTGTATTGGCCGACCGGCACTGTATTTGGTTGGTCGGCCATGTGTGTTGGTCGACCGGCCCCTTTGTCTGACCGAGACCTTTTCTTTGCCTTTTTTAGGCATTGTGCATGCCAGCTGTACCAGCTGGTGAGCACAAATCCTGCCCTCCATACACGTGTATGGAGGGATTTCATTCTTGTTTAGCTTCTCTTGGAAGCTTTGCAAATTGGTTTTTCTATAAAAGGAGGGCCTCCCCTCCCTTTCCAGAGGTTGATTCATCTGATATACAAGATATATATCACTCTCTCTCTATATCTCCCCCTCTCTCTAGTTGTGTGTGTAATAGTGTTCAAAAGTCTGTTTTTGTTCCTATTTTTGTACTAAGGCACCTAGTGTTACACTATACTTTGGTTATTGAGGTGTTGAGGGTTTGATTTCAGAGTTTTTGAGTTGGTTTTGATCAAAAGGAGGTGCTGGAGTTGGTGTTCTTGAAGTGTTCTTCAAGGGTGAGAACTTACCCTTTTATTTCCCATTTTTGCTTAAGGTTTTAAACCTATTTGCATATTGTTTCGAGCTTAGTGTATAACTGATAAAAGTTCTGTATTTTCATGCTTGTTATAGTAGCTTAAGGTCACTTTGGTGTTTGGGGTTGGTTACCCCCTCTTAGGCCTTGTTTGGCCCCTTTTGTGCCTTCCTCTTTGGGCTTTGGAACCCTTCGTGTATTGACCTTCCCACCACTGAAATCCACAGGATTTTCAATGGTGGAGAAGTGGTTTTGAGGTCTTGTACAGGGGAGGGACACCCCTCTCCCCTTATGACTCATTTGCTTGCATTTATGGCTCATAAAGGTAGCATGTTTGCATAGTTTTATTTGGCTCCATTTCAGAGGGTATTTGGTGTTAGTTTATCATGTTAGACCTCTGTTTCATGTTGGTTTGATGGCCTATTATATGCATCATGTACTTCCTTTGTAATCCCCTTTGTTGTCATAACATATACCATGCATTTAAACCATCATGCTTGCATGTTTTAGCTTGACTTCATGAAGCTTTTAGCCATGTTGTGACATGTTTAAGTTCTGTTTGGTGTTAATTTCGTCATGTTTTCCATGTTTTGTATAGCCACCATGTATCCTAGCTTGTTAGCCTTAAGTGTGTGAGTCATGAGCATGCTTTATTTGGATTATTTCAGTGATTTGGAATCACTTATCATGCTATTTCAGTCCATGCTCCATGCTTGTATGCTTGCATTTACCATCCTTTCAATGCTTCCAAGAGTTGTTCTTTTGTGCCTTAAAAAAAGGTCATTGTGCATGCCTCTTTGTTTAAATCCTTGGGCTGCCACATCAGTGGGTTTTGGGGCTCCTTTTGGCATATTATAGCTCTGTTTTTCATTGTATAACCCATGCCATGTTTGGTTGAGGTAGTTGTAGTGGAATGCTCTCTTTGTGGCCTTGAATGCCCCTTATTTTTGCGCCCATTTCCTAGCATGTTTTGGCTTTGTTCCATGCATGCTCTAGCCCTATTTTGGCCTGCCCCGGGACTGTTTTAAGTCATCTTGGCTCTTTGGTTCTTGGTTGATACGGCCATGGTTTGAACCCCTTTGTTAGCCTTGAGTTTTGGGCTTTGTTGCATGCCTTACTTGCATGATTTGGTTGATTTGGCATCATCCTTTACACATTTTCAGAGCTTGTCATGCTTGTGATTTGTCTATATTTGCCTCTTCTTAATTTGCTTGAGAGTCGACTCTTTTCATGCCTAAGTGTTGGACCTTCACATGTGCACGTTTGGGTGCGTTTTGTCCCTCATTTCTTGGTACTTTGGCCACTGTTTTGGTACGGCTGAGGCCTATCCATACTTAGTGTAAGTCCATAGATCATGCACTCATGTATTGTTGTAAGCTAACCTCATTGCATGTCGTCACATCCTTGTGGTCAGTGTCATTATTGCATGCCTATCACTTTGTATACTTGCATCCCTATTATACTACCATGTTGTTTGCATGTTAAATTGCATTGTTCATGTTGCATGGCATTAATTGCATGTTTCGCATTGTTTTTGGCATTCATGCATTGCATTCTTGTTTGGTTTGGGGTGTCAAACCAAACATGAGGACCAAGGGACGTTTCATACTTAAAGTGACGAAACGTGCCTCAATCCTCGGTCGCCGACACTCTTGACCCAACATGATAGAGTGTGTAGCATTCATTTGTTTGTTGCATTCATTCTATATTGATATGCACCTTTGACATCTTTGGCCATCATGCATCGAAATGTGTGATTGGTGGCCCGAGGGTCGAGGGCCACACTCCCTTGAGTCCATAGCATCATAGGGAGGGTGGTCGTGCATACATTTGGCTTGTAAATTCCATGCCATGCACTGTCTGTCCTCTGTTGCAGCAAAACCAGTGTTCTGCAGGAAGAAATGGCCGGTCGGCCAATTTCAGTGCTGGCCGACTACCAAAATCAAGCCGCTGATCCCATTTTTGATCGATGACCATATTTCCATGGCCGGTGGTGTTTTCCCTTGGCCGGTGGCATCCCAATGTTCTCATAGAGTGGTTCAGAAGCAACCTTAGGATTTTCACAATTCTCAGAGGTGCAGAACAGTGCAAACAGAGGCAACATGTGGCATGGCAACGGATTTCCGAGCAAGGTGAATCGAGTATGCATCATCCAATCATTTCGAGGCGAAGCTACGGCGGCCTTTTGAATTTCATACTTAGTTTATTTTGTAATTAATTTGTTAAGTAATTAAGGGTCTGTAATAATTAATTAGCTAGAGTGGTTAATTATTTATTTGGTTTGTATTATTCTTTCGGACCCTCCGTGAGAGGGCGAACTTTGTAAAAAGTGTGCATGTGTGTAATGCATGTCTTCCAACCCCACGTCTTTCTCCCTTTTATTTACCAGCTTACGATGGTTAGTTTTAGGGCATGTTTCAATTAACATCCTTATGCTTCGCATGTTTGCATTCATTCATTTGTCTTGCATACACTGGGCTTGGCGCATCATACTAACTGCATTGTATTTCAATTCCAAGTTGAATGCATGTATCGATTGTTGCATCTCATATGCCATCTTAGAATAGCCGAGCCTATTGTAGTTGCATTTTTGCATGTGTTGCATTAGCCATCTTAACATGAACTAGGATCATGCATTGATTACTAACTAGTTTCTGTTTAGGCTTGCAGTACTCGGTGAGTGTTTATGCTTTAACATCCTTGCATGTGTGTGAGTGACTGCCATGATAGCATGCTTGTCATGAGGCTAACTGCTTATGTGATAAAACTTCCTAAATGCTTGTGGGTGAAGGTTGGATTATCTGAATTGGAACAATTCATTGAATGCGAGTTTTAAGCCCACTTGAGAGTAGCAAAATCATGTTTTCTAAGCCCACTTGAGGGTGGCAAAATCCGCATTTTAGCCTACTTGCGAGTAGCAAACTGCTTTAAAAAACAAACATGAAATGTTTTGTTCCAACTCAAACGATCCAGTCTATACTTGTATGTTGTGTGCATCATATAGTAATCCTAGGCTAATAACCGGAATAAGAGCACATAATGTTTTCAAAACTCGATATCATAGTTAGTAGAGGCCGATCTTTGATCGGGCGCGCGGGGGTGCTCATGAAGTGACCTTCCCCAATAGTACTCAAGTTCCCGAGCCGAGGCAACTTTGGTGATGACGGATACGTGGCCTTAGGCATGAGTCAGGGTTTCCTAAATTCTCCCCAAAATAAAATATTTAGGTGGCGACTCTGTATCTGGCAAAACAGTCCATGTTTGGCACTTCTTTCTAAAAATCTGTTTTTCAAAACGATTTGTCGGATTTGGACTCTTTGGTGATTTATCAGTCTTGCATTGCACTTTACGGGATTAGATTCAGAACCGTGACATTCGAGTCCGAACTGTAGTGAGCCCAATGAACAAAACAGGATTTTCCCGGGACGTTCAGGCGCATCTACAGTTTGGAATTTAATTTCTAGGATGTTGATCGGGTCCATGGGTTTCTAGGAGTCCTGTTGGAAAGGCACTTGATCACTGCCGTTTCTAATTGAAACTCTAGCAACACCATTGGACGGTCATTATCCGCAAATGAAATTCGTATGTGTTTATGTGATTATATGCTTATGTGGAGTGAATTACTGTTGTCCACCGTATTAGGACGCAAGTGAATTAGCTTCGGCACGTTCGTAAATGTGCTAATCTCTTTGTTATCTTCATGAGGATGTCAGGACGAGGTCGTGGTGGTAGGCGTGGTATGCCTAGGACACATGAGATGCCTATATCGGATGAAATTCTAGAGCAGGAGAAAGGAGTTGGCCAGGCCAATGTGGCCGAGCCAGTAGGTCAATAGGCCATGGGCGTCTTAGCCCGTGAAATGGCTGGAGCATTGTGGGAATCCATGGACATTCTTAGAGCGAAAAATCAAGTCCAGGCCCAAGTAGTTGAAATAGGGCCATCTTTTCTAAAGAGAGAGTTCTTCCAGTCGAATCTGAATGAGTTTTTGGGTGATCCCAAGGACCCACTGAAGGCTGATGAGTGGCTAGAGTAGATGATGAAGACGTTTAAGATGCTCGGCATCGAAGATGGAGGTTTGAGGGTGATCTTGGCATCCTTCCAACTGAAGGGAGACGTGGGTCAGTAGTGGAAGTATGCGCAGGGGCACACTGGAGGAACTTGGGAGGCCTTTGTTGACGCCTTCTAGGACAAGTATTTACCTGCTACAGTGAGAGAGAGGTTGAGGGATCAATTCTCCAAGTTGGTGCAGTTGAATACACCAGTGGCTGAGTTTGAGGCCACGTTCACCAGTTTATCGAGGTTTGCACCAGAGTTAGTGGCGACCGAGGAGCGCCGCTGTTTGGAGTTTGAGAAGAGGTTGAGGGCCGGGCTCATGTTGAGAGTGGTCAGATCCATGATTAGGGATTATGGATACCTTGTGGAGGCTGCAGCCTATCTTAAGACTATCATGCATACAGAGGAGGAGAGGATGAGGGGCTCCAAGAGGAGTCAGGATGGACATGGGGACAGTAAAAGACAGAGGGGTTCTAATCCCCAGCAGTCCCAGGAAACACTTTGAGGTCTACCTTTCCAGTGCCAATTTTGGGTTCTGGGAAAGGTGGTCAGGGAGACATCACCTGTTTTAAATGTGGTCAGTTGGGCCACAAGTCTCTAGCTTGCCCGCAGAAGGGAGGAGGGCAGTAAGCAGCTTTATCTTCGGCTCGTTCTCGGGGCCAGAGTCAGGGCATAGGCCAGCCGCTCACTTGTTGTAAATGTGGGCAGGCGGGGCACTTGAAGAGGCTTTGCCCACTGTTTGGTGGCACACCTGGTGTGTCTGGTTCGACGCAGACACAGAGTCACCCATCAGCACAGGCCTCGAGGGCCAATTAGGGAAGCCTCTTTGGCTCAGTCAGTGCAGCAGTCTTATGCTCTGAGGGGTGAGCAAGCAAATTAGAGGCCAACAGGGTGTGTGTATGCTGTTACCGCACCAGACCTTGTACTGACTCCATCTGTTGCGAGAGGTACCTTCTTGTTTTGCAATTCAGTTGCTAGTGTGTTAATTGATACGGGTGCATCCCATTCTTTTATATCTTCTGTATTTGTATCAGTTTTGGGGTTGGAGTTGGCACGGTTAGCATCTCCTATTTGTGTAAAGTCACCTATTGGTGGTGAGGTTATCTTGAAACAGGGGTGTCGGGCTTGTGGCATAGAGGTCGCCGGTCGTCGACTGCCATATGCATTTGTTTTGCTGGATATGACTAGCTTTGATGTTATTTTGGGTATGGACTGGTTATCGTCATACCGGGCTGTTATAGATTGCTACCGTCAGAGGGTTACTATATGTACCATGAGCGGTGATTGCTTTCATTTCTTGGGGGATCGGGTGGATAAAGTCTTATCACCGGTATATGATCCGCGAGGGCGGAGTGAGCTTAGTTATCTTTTTGCTAGCTTTTAGAGTAGTGAATGTGATGAAGCTTGAGTTGAGTTACCAAGAGTGGTTTATGAGTATTCGGATGTCTTTCTCGAGGATCTTATTAGTTTACCACCTCACCGAGAGATCGAGTTCTCTATTGATCTAGTGCCTGGCACGACACCAATTTCTATGGCACCATATCGGTTTGCACCTGCTGAGTTGAGTGAGTTGATGATTCAACTCCAGGAACTATTAGATAAGGGTTTTATTTGCCCTAGTAATTCGCCTTGGGGAGCACCGGCCCTCTTTGCTAAAAAGAAAGATGGAGCCTTGAGACTTTGTATCGATTATTGAAAGTTGAACCGGGTTACGGTTAAGAACAAGTATCCAATGCCACGTATAGATGACCTATTTGATTAGTTGAAAGGGTCTAGTTGTTTCTCTAAGATAGATCTAAGATCGGGTTACCATCAGTTGAAGGTAAGGGAGGAGGATATCCCGAAGACGGCATTCCATACGCAGTATGGCCACTATGAGTTTCTTGTGATGCCTTTTGGGCTAACCAATGCTCTAGCTGTATTTATGGACTTGATAAACCAAGTCTTCTAAGAGTTCTTAGACTGTTTTGTGGTCATCTTTGTGGACGACATACTGATTTACTCACCCTCTGAGGAGGAGCACGAAGAACACTTGCGAGTGGTGCTTGAGTTGCTTAGAACCCATAAGCTGTATGTTAAGTTTGGGAACTGTGAGTTCTAGCTAAAGGAAGTTAAACTCTTAGGGCAAGTGGTATCCGGAGAAGGGATGACTGTAGATTCATCCAAAATAGAGGCAGTGCAAGGTTGGGCACAGCCTAAGAATGCCTTCGAGATTCGTAGTTTCTTGGGGTTGGCCGGGTATTACCATTGGTTTGTGAGAGATTTCTCCAGATTAGCGTCACTATTGACTAGATTAACAAGAAAATGGATCAAATTTGTGTGGAGTGAGACCTGTGAAAAGTTGTTCTAAGAGCTTAAAGTTAGACTTATCACTTCTCCAGTCTTGATTATTTCGGAGAGGGGTTTGGGTTATTCGGTATACTGTGATGCTTCATGGGAAGGTTTGGGTTGTGTTTTGATGGAAGAGGGGAAGGTAGTGGCCTATGGCTTACGACAGTTGAAACACACGAGAGGAACTACCCTACTCATGACTTAGAATTAGTAGCTGTGATTTTTGCCTTGAAGATTTGGAGGCACTATCTGTATGGTGAGAGATTTGAGGTGTTTTCTGATCATAAGAGTCTAAAGTATCTGTTTACATAGAAGGACTTGAATTTGAGGCAGAGAAGATGAATGGAGTTTATAGAGGATTATGATTTCGAGTTACATTACCATCCAGGTAACGCCAATGTTGTGGCTGATGCCTTGAATAGGAAATCTATCAGTAGTGTGGCTTGTATTGCTGTAGACACCCCATTTTTGACCGTCCTCAAGACTTGGACGTCACCGCTTGAACACTCGGTGATCATCCATGTTTGTGTTTGTCTTGAGTTCCCGGAGGTCTCAGTCATGTACGCCTTGCCTCAGGATCTCTCGACTTGACTGTTTCGTGTTTGGTTTTGCACCAAACACTTGTGCTTTGCCTTGGAGGGGCAGGGAATGGCTTGTGGGCCATCCCCACACTCCACCAGCCATGGCTTGAGGCCACCGGCTGTGTTTTGTTGCCACCGGCCAAATGTTTGGCCGGCCGGCACTATAGATGGCCGGTCGGCTATCTTTTTTTGGTCAATTGCATTTTTGGCCGGTCGACCACTGTTCATCTGCTTTTGCAGATATTTTTGTGCCAGCCACCCACCTTTGCTTCCCTCCATACACGTGTATGGAGGGATCTATCTCTTAACAAGCTTATTTTAGAAGCTTTGCAAGAGGGAAGTTCTATAAAGAGGAGGCTCTTCTCCCTCCTCTAAGTTAGACAACATTTTTCCAGAGCTTGAGCTTTAGGGTTAGGGTTTACATATATCCTCCATCTCTATATCTCTCTCTTGTGTGTTTAGTGTGTGTTTAGTCTTATTATTGCACACAAACACATAGTGTTACACCTTACCTTGGCTACTGAGGTGCTAAGGGCTTGTTCTTGGAGGTTTTGGACTGATTTGAAACTAAAGAAGCAGCTGGAGTGCTATTCTTGAAAGAGGTCTTCAAGGGTAAGACTTTTGTCTCTTTTTACCCCATTTTTGTATTGTATTTTTGCCTACCTTACAACTATTTTTGAGCTTAACATATAACATAGAAAAGTTCTGTTTTTGCTTGCTCTAAATAGTTGCTTAAGGGTGTTTCAAGCTTTGGGGTTGTTTGACCCCTCCTAAGGCTTGTTTGGCCTTTGTTTTGTGCCACTTTGGTTGAGCTCTGGGACCCTTGTGTTTGGGCCTCCTCACCACTAAAATCTTGAGGGATTTTAGAGATGAGGATGGTGCCTTGAGGTCCTAGGAAGGAGAGGGCCACCCCCTCTCCTTGTTGTCCTTAAAAAGGGCCTTTTTTTGCCTCATTTTTGAGCATCTAATTTAAGTGCATGTTGGTGGTATTTGGTGGTATTTTGGAGCATCTTGAGGTATTTTTGAGCATCTAATCTTAAGTGTTATTTGGTGGTATTTTGCCACGTATTATCTCTATTTTTGCTTGGTTTTGGTACACCATGCTTGCTTAGCATACATGCCTTGTAATGCCATGTTTAGGCCTTAACATGCTTTAAGCTTTGACCCTTGTTTTAGCATGATTTTGGCTTAGTTTTGTGAAGCTTTTGTGCATGTTTTTATATGCTTGAGGTCTGTTTTTGGTTGTTTAGGCCATCCAAGACATGCCTTGTATAGCCACCTTGCATTTTGGCTTTCTAGCCTTGGGTGTGTGAGTGTGTAGCATGCATTACTTGGTTTGTTTCAGTGGTTTGGCACCTTTTATAACATGATTTCAGAGCTTTCTATGTAGGCCATATGTCCATGCTTTCCCCTTTTAAGTGTGCTTAAAAGTCTCTTCTTTATGCCTAAGTGTTGGGCCTTGTATGCATGCATGTTTGTGTGTGCATTGGCCTTCATTTCCTTGGCATTTGGCCACTGATTTTGGCATGCTTGTGAGCTATCCATGTTAGTTTAAGTCCACCCCTTTGCATGTTGTTGCATGCTCACCTTGTATGTTGTTGCATATTTATGTGTTGTTGCATGATTGAAGTGGCATGATTGAATGAAGTCACATGCTTGCTTGCTTGCTTGCTTGAACACCCACATTGAGCCTTGTGTACTTGTTGGTTGCATTGTCTCATGCCTTGCATATCTTGCATGACCATTGTATGCTTCGTATGCTTCTTTGCATTTCCATATTGCATACTTAGCTTCTATGCCTAAGTTGCATTGCATTAGCATGCATGCTTGGCCACTTGAATTGATTGTGATAGAGGTTAAGCCCCATTGTTTGATTATGTGCATTGCATTCCATATCAAAATGCACACTTGATTCTTTGGGCCATCATGCACGGGAATGCGCGATTGGTGGTCCGAGAATCAAGGACCATGTCCCTTTGAGTCATACACATGATAAGGAGTGTGGTTGGTGCATACATTGCTTGAAATGCATTGCCATGCCAAGTATTGTCCTCTGCTGCTGTCAAATCAGTTTCTGCAGGAAGATTTGGCCGGCTGGCCATCTTTAGTGCCGATCGGCCATCAATTGTTGGCCGATGGAGTATTTTGTGGCCGATGGAGTATTTGGTGATCAATCCCTTTAGCCGGTGGTGTTCTACAACACTCAGAGAAGCAACCCTGGGACTTGTGCAGTCTTCAGAGGAGGATAACAGCCAAAGCAGAGGCATCTTATGCATGGCAGTGACTTCCGAGCGGAACCGAGCGCGCATGCATTGGACCCTCTTCCTGAGGCTGCTGTTTACTGCTTAATTATATTCAATTGATTTGTCAATTAATTAGGTGGTCTGTAATAAATAATTAGCTTGTAGGTTAATTAATTGCATTATTCTTTCGGTCCCTCCGAGCGAGGGCAAATTTGTAATAAGTGTGGGTGCGTGTGCATGTCTTCCAACCCCCACTTCTTTCTCCCTTTTACTTACCTGCTTTGATGGTTAGTATTAAGACATGTTTAATTTAGCATCCTTATGCTATGCATGCGTGCATCATTCATCAGTATTGCATGCACCGGGCTCGGCGCATCATGCTAAATGCGTAAGTATTTCAAATCTAACTTGAATATATGCTATCTATGCATTTTCACATGTCATTCTTAGATTAGCCGAGCCTATTCTAGTGACATTCTGTATGCGTTACATTAGACATTTAAACATGGACTTGGATCATGCATATGATTGCTAACATGTTCACTGTTTTGGCACAGAGTACATTGTGAGTATTTTATGCTTTAGCATCTCGCATGAGTGTGAATGTTAACATGACAGCATGCTTACCATGTGACTAGATGCTTATGTGATATAAACTACCTGAATGCCTGTGGGTGAAAGTTGGATTGTTTGAGTTGGAACAACTCATTGAAATCCGTATTTTAGCCTACTTACGAGTAGCAAATCCCAAAAGCGTTTTCCAAACAAACGGATATGCAATGTTTCATTCCAAATTAGGCAATCTAGTCTATACTTATTTGCTGTGCGCATAACGTAGTAATTCTAGGCTAATAATCGGAATAAGAACACATAACATTTTCAAAATAAGATATCATGGTTAGTAGAGGCCGATCTTCGGATCGGGCGAGAGGGGGTGCTCATAGCTGACCTTCCCCAATCGTACCCAAGTTCCCGAGCCGAGGCAACTTTGGTGATGACGGACACGTGGCCTTTGGCACTGAGTCAGGGTTTCCTAAATTCCCCCATTAAAAATATTTAGGTGGCGACTCTGTATCTGGCAAAGCAGTCCATGTTTGGCACTTCTTTTAAAAAATCTGTTTTCTCAAAACGATTTGCCGGATTTGGACTCTTTGGTTCAGATTTAGAACCGTGACAAATTGAGTCCGAACTGTAACCCGTGAGTTCCCTCGCGGACCCGTTACAATTACCATCCGAGAATGGGAGATGTTGGGTGCTCTTAGTGAATTTGACTTGCATCTGGGCGAGTTTGTTGAGTCTGCAGCCTTATTTTTAGTAGTTGCACAACTTACACTTGTGAACCGAGTGTCAGAAGCACAGAAGGGTGACCTTAAAATAGAATCCCTCCGGGAGAAAATATCTAGTGGGAAAGTAGAAAAGGGCTTGACTGTGTATCCCGACTAGAGTGTGAGATACCGTGACCGTTTGTTCGTGCTAGAGTCTTGCCGAGAGGAAGTACTTCGAGAGTTTCACTATTCATGCCTTGCGGTGCATCCGAGAGGCACGAAGATGTATCATGACCTTAGCCACCAGTTTTGGTGGAGGGGTATGAAGAGGGATGTAGCAGTGTTTGTATCAAAGTGCCTTATTTGTCAGCCAGTGAAGGTTGAGCATCAAAGGCCAGCGGGTTTGTTGCAACCCTTGCCCATAGCTGAGTGGAAGTGGAAACATGTCACGATGGATTTTGTTGTGGGCCTTCCGAGGACTCAACGGGGTAGTGATGCCATTTGGGTAGTAGTTGACCGATTAACCAAGTCGGTAGACTATCTTGCTGACTTGTATATGAGGGACATAGTGAGGTTGCACGAGGTCTCTGTGACGATTGTTTCGGATAGAGACCCGCATTTTACAGCTCGGTTGTGGCAG
Source organism: Camellia granthamiana (assembly GCA_036172215.1). Lineage (NCBI taxonomy): Eukaryota > Viridiplantae > Streptophyta > Magnoliopsida > Ericales > Theaceae > Camellia > Camellia granthamiana. The sequence goes on from CM069903.1 coordinate 153,572,505, forward strand.
AGCTTACAGAGTGCCTTGGGCATTAGATTGACTTTTAGTACTGCGTACCATCCTCAGACTGACGGGCAATCCGAGCGCACTATTCAAATCCTTGAGGATATGCTTCGAGGCTGTGTTCTTGATTTTAAAGGGTTGTAGAAGAGACACTTACCCTTAGTGGAGTTTGCCTACAATAACAGTTTCCAATCGAATATTGGCATGGCATCGTTTGAGGCCTTGTATGGTCGACCTTGTAGATCCCCAGTGTGTTGGGCCAAGGTAGGTGATGCACCTTTGTTGGGTCCAGAGTTGGTTCGGGAAACGATAAAGAAAGTTGCACTGATCCGTAAGAGGTTGGTTATAGCCCAAAGTTGCCAGGAGAGTTATACCGACCGTAGGAGAAGACCCTTGTTTTTCGAGATGGGTGATCATGTCTTTTTGAAGATATTACCTAGGCAGGGTTTAATGAGACTTGGGAAGAGTGGGAAGTTATCCCCTCAGTTTATTGGACCTTTTGAGATCCTTAAGCAGATTAGAGAGGTTGCCTATCGTTTGGCGATGCCACCACAACTTTTCGAAGTTCATGACGTGTTTCATATTAGTATGCTTCGGAAGTATGAGCCGGATCCATCACATGTATTGGATTGGACTAACTTAGAGGTAGATGAGGATGCCTCATATAAGGAGAGACCGATGAGAGTCTTGGATAGACGGGACCAAGCCTTGCGAGGCAAGACAATTCCTTTGGTCAAAGTATTGTGGAGACATCACGGAGTTGAAGAAGCAATTTGGGAACGTTAATTGAAAGTCTGAGAGAAATATCCAGACTTATTTGTTGATGTTTGAGTATATGTTGAGATTTTAGTTTTGTTTATAAATTGTAAAAACATTGCTTATGTTTTGAATTATAAGAACATTGTATATGTTGAATATGTTTTGGAAATGCAAATTTATTATAAACATTGAATATGTTTTGGAAATATGAGATGTGTGTATTGGAATTGGTTAAATTTCAGAAGATGCATATTTGAAATATATGTTGGGATATATGTTGTGAATTTATTCTCTTGTGAAGGGATTGAATGACCGGTAGGTGGGTCATGGTAACGAGAATTGAATTGTAATCATTTTGGGAATTGGCTAAGACATGGTTTTGAAACATGATCTAAATTTTGGGGACAAACTTCTTTAAAGAGGGAAGGTTATAGCGATCTTGGTTTTGACCCGACCTTTGTTACATTTTGGATTTGGGTTTCATGGTTTAATATTGTATCCATGTCATGCTTTTCTCCTTTTACTCTTTGAATTTGAGTTTTAGAAATGATGGGCGTGTTTGGAACAGGTTGGTTGTTAGTTAGTCTAGATTGATGTTGCCCAGATTTTGGATTCTCCGTTCAAGCGAGGCTTCTTGTGCTCGAGCGAGCATTGTGGAATTTTCTTTTTCGCTCGAGCGAGACTTCTTGCTCGAGCGAGCTTTGAGTGCTCTCAGTATTTTGCCCAGACACAGAATTTCTGGGGAGGTTGAGTTCTTCACTCGAGCAAGGGAGTGCATCTGTAAAACTTCTGAAAGTATGTATTCTGTGCTCGAGCGACGCTTCTTGAGCTCGAGCGAGGTCACTTATTGTGTCTGGTTGCTCGAGTGACAACTCCTTCACTCGAGCGAGCCTCGCATATATCAGTTCACAAGAGAGGAGTTTTATATCACTTTTTGATTTCTTTTTTGCTAAAAACCCTAATTCAGCACACACACTCTCTCTCTCTCTCTCTCTCTCTCTCTCTGTGTGTTCAAATACTCTAAGATCTAAGCATCTCTCAACCCTAGTCCCTTTGTTAAAGAGTTGAAACATCTCATGGGCTTCCTTTTGATCCGAGTCAAACCGAATTTGGGGCATTTTTGAAGTTCTTCTTCATCTCCTTTGAGCTTCTACACTTGAGGTAGGAATATTTTATACCTTAATATGGTTTTTAACCTAGATATTTGTTGTTATGTATAAATGGTGGAATTTTGGAGGATTTGGGGTAAAGTTAGGGTTTTGATTCAAAATTAAAAGAGGGGTTTGCCACGTTGGTTTTACAAAATGACTATGGGGCTTTGTCTATGAGGTTCTCTAGTGTTAAAATGGTGAAATTTGGCCTTGGGGTTGATATTTGAAAAAGGGGGAAATTTGCCCTAATTTGTGTTGGATAATTATTTTGTAATAATAATGAATTGATATGGGAAATGTGAAATTGGGAGAATGTGTAAATGAATGGTGTAGTCGGATTTGTTAAATCACTCACCTATGGAAATTCGATAAATTATCAGTTTAAAAGATTGTACATCTGTTTAGAAATATCTATTTTGGGCTATCGGTAGAGGATAACTATGATTGTTGTAGAGATTGCATGAGGATTAGGTGAATTGAAACTTATCATTTGAATTATGTCATTGAATATGACGGTATGATTGAGACATTGATTATGTGTTGTGGATAGCCATTGTATATGATGATACTTTAATGCATTGTATGTGTATCTTTGTGTAGGAGGAGATAGGGGATGTACTCCATCGTTTGGGAGGAGATAGGGAATGGACTACATTTAAAGTTAAGTTGGCCGGAGTGTCTAGGGTGAAAGTCCCGAAATCTTATATTTATGAGTGCCAATTCCTTCAGATGTGAATCCCGTAAAATGGCAGAAATAGAAGTGCTTGAGTAATGGTTGTATTGAATTGTGAACCACTAAGTTATAGTCTCATGTTGGTTGATTAGATAACAATGAATTTGGTAAATGGATTAACTTGAAATGAATGAATAGGAATGGATTGAGATGTGGTTATCTATATTGAGTAGACATGGGAGGATTGTAAGTTGGTCATGAATATTGAACATTTATCTGACACTTATATCTTAGTTAAATCTCATATATTGTGTTAGTTTATCTCTGCTAGGCTTTGGCTCACCCTACTTGGGAAACCATTTTCAGGTAGCGGTGACATGCCACCTCCAAGGACATAGCTTGGAAGGAATTTGGGGCTGAAGGCTCTATTTTGTTACATTTATGTTTAAATGTTTATTCAAGCTGAGGGCTTTACATGTATAGAGTTTTGAACTTTTTCTTTTGTTGTAACCAAGTGACATATTGGAAAGATGTAAAGCGTGAAAGGCATTTATTTTGCTATTATTAACTTGTATTACATGCTATAGATTCAGAATGAATATTTATGAATGTATAATGCATGTAATATCCTTTTGTAATAGAAACTCTGATGAATGAAGTATACCACTTTATTATGTTCATAGATCTTATGAAATGGATTATTTGCATTATTATTTGGAGGCGTTACATTGGATTAGTGGTTTGTGGCTTAAGTTCATAACTCCTTAGATTTGTTCATGAAAAGAATGGGTGAATTGTGCAGACAATCCTTGGAAATACCCTTCCTTTGCTCTGTTTGTCCTCTATTGCAGCATGATGATCCAATGCATCAGTGGCCGGCAGACCACTATCCATGGCTGGCAGATGGCCGGCACCTGGTCGGCAGTGTTTACCAATGGCCGGCTGGCCACTGATGCAAACCTCAGCAGAATGTTGGTAAGGTGCAGCAAAATTATTCTGGAAGTGTTCAAATGTGCAAACAGAGGCTTTCGGGAGCGAAGCGGAGGTCTTTTCGGGCGGAAACCGAGCATGCCATGCATATCTTTCATTTCCGGAGGTGGAGCAGTAATTAGTTTAGTCTAGTTACTTAACTAAATTATTAGTTGCAATTGTTTTGTAATTATTTAATTAGTTAGTAAGCAAATTAGTTCATTTGTTGTTGTAATAATTAGTTAATTAGTTTAGCTATTTATTTCATTTTGGTTTGTAATAATTATCCTATTAGTTTAAGTAGCATAGCTTAGATTAACTTAGCTTAGTTATTCATTCGGACTCTCCTTTGTGAAAGCGTAATGTAATAATATGTATGTCTTCCAACCCTATGTCTTTCTCCCTTTTATTTAGCCGCTTTTGATGGTTAGATTAGAGACATGTTTCAATTAGCATACCTTATGCTTGCATCCATTCATTTTGTATTGCATACACCGAGGCTCAGCGCATCATTCAAACTGCATCGTCGTTTCAATACTTCAATGAATACATGTTTAAAATGCATGCTCTCAAATTGTTGCACATATGCCATATTAGTAGACGAGCCTATTAATTGCATATTGTATGTGCTGCATTAGACATTTGGCATAGTTAGGAATCATGCATATTTTTCTAACTCATATCTTCTTAACTTGGAATACTATGTGAGTTTTAGTGTTTTAGCATACTTGCATGAGTATAAGTGATTGCCATGAGGCTAAATGCTTAAGTGATGAACTGTTTGAATGCCGGTGGATGAAGGCTTGTTGCTTGAATTGGAACGATTCAACGAATGTATGTTTAAGCCCACTATGTTTAGTGTCAAGTTCATGGCTTTTAAGCCGACTTTGTTGAGTGGCAAATTTGCAAACTTTAAGCCCACCTGAGGTGGCAAATTCAAACCCTTTTCACAAACAAACATGAAATTAAGTTGTTCCAATTCTTGCAGTTTTAGTCCATACTTGCTTGTGCGCATCACATAGTAATGCTAGCCTAATAACCGGAACAAGAGCACATAATGTTGATAAAAAAAAAATCATATCATGATTAATAGAGGCCCATCTTTGATCAGGCGAGCAAGGGTGCTCAATCCATGACCTTCCCCTCTCGTACCTAAGTTCTTCAGCCGAGGCAACTTTGGTAATGACGGACACGTGGCCTTTGGCACAAGTCATGGGTTTCTTAAATTTCCCAAAAATAAAATATTTAGGTGGCGACTCTGTATCTGGCCAAGCAGTCCAATTTTGGCATTTTTTGATTCAAAATTGATTTTCCCAAAAGATTTGCTGAATTTGGACTCTTTGGTGTTTATCAATTTCACATTGCACTTGTGAGATTAGATTCAGAACCACGGGAGTCCGAACTGTAGGGCTTCTTTTCAAACCTCTGAAAGGGGGTGGAAAAAAGGCGAGCTATAGTTTCTAGCGACTCTGCTGAGAAATTAGAGAACTTGACTCGAACTCATGATATGACATTTTATCTACACTCATGTGTTTTTTTGCATTTGTATTGGTGCGCCTAAGTCACTATGTTTGCCGTCTGCCATTCCTGAACGGTTTGCCAGAGGCTTGCTTGGAAATGCTTAACAAAAGGCTGAACAATTGCAGGCTTTGCCACGATGGGAACACAACCCTTGGATCTGGACTACCGCTATACCATTTGATCCTCCTTTCACTTCTTGGTGTTAGGTGTGAGAGGTATATTAGGTAGTCTTGCTGAGGTACCCTTTTTTTTTTTTTTTGACCAATAGGCCTAGTTGCATATCGAAAGCCATAGAGACTGTTCCAAACTAGGACAGGTTGCTTACTCGAATTCAAGATTGTGTGAAACGCTTTGTGTGAATAGTGAACCCTAGCTCCTGACGAAATTAGGACAGGGTAACCCTACCCCATCATAGGGGTGTTTTGGTTCTCACTTAACTGGCATGTGCTTTTAGAGTGAAACTCTACAGGAATGTATGTATCAGTTGCAAGTTTGAGTACCAATTTTGGGGGCAAAAATTAGTGTTGAGTGTAGTTCTATAGCTTATGATTGCAACTGTGTGTTGTTAGTATCTGAGCTAAGGTGCTGTACGGTTTCTGATTTTTGCTTTCTTTTTGCTTTATTTCTTTTTGCAAGGTTGTTTCTCACAATTGCTTCGGACAGTTCTGTTACCCCCCAAGCACTCTGGACCCATGTAAGGCGACTTTACAAATCCAGAGATCTTGTTAGGGGACAACCAGTGTTTGCTTCACTTCCACCGTTTACCAGACAAAGGAGGGTTAGGTATAATTCACCAGTTCAGCAATCACCTACATCTAGTCAGGACCAATTTTCTATATCCAGTACATCCAGGCCAGCCAGAGATTACTCGCCTGTTCAAATGACTTAGTACCCTACAGCCAGTTTGGAGGACTTAATTCATCATCTCCAACAAACAGTAGAAACCATGCAGCAAGATGCTACCCGTCAAGCTGAAGCTACAACCCACCAGGCTGAAGTGATAAACAGGCTGCAGCAACAGCAACCACAACCGGCAGTAGCTTCTATATCCCATGTACCTCTAGTGGGTGTTCCAGTACCTGGAGTTACTATCAATGTCCAAGAGAATCTGGACAACCCGGTAGACCCCATTCCACCACAAGCCTCCAAGGCACCAGTGTACCAAACTGAGGCACCATTTGAATTTGAGGTTGACCCCACTGCACCAAAGGTCAACAAGCTAGAAAAGCTTTTCAAGCGAGCACAAGGTGTGAACTCAATCTCTAACATCGAGGATGGATACACAGACTCTGCAGTAACTCTGTCAGACAGATTCAAGATGCCACACATAGATCGGTTCGATGGCTCCGGGGATCCCATGGTCCATTTGCGGTTTTTCTCAAATATTCTGCGACTAATGGGCCTCACTAGACTTCAAAAACTATCGCTTTTTGGCCGAACCCTGTCAGGTATCGCAGCTATCTGGTATGCAAAGTTGGAAGACTCTGTGAAATGGAGCTAGCAGAAAATGGTTGAGGCCTTCATCATGCAGTACTCCTACAATACCCAGATCGAGGTCACAACCCGCGATCTTGAGGCAACCAGTCAGGAGCCAAAGAAGGGCTTCTCGGACTTTGTAACGAGATAGAGGACCAAGGCCTCTATGATGACTATCAGGCCGTCCGAAAAGGATCAAATCAGAATGGTGCTCCACAACCTGCAAGGAAAATTGTTGTAGAAGATGATCGTCTTGCCATTGTTTACATTCGCTGAGCTCCACAAGATCGAGGTTTAGATTGAAGATGCGATGAAACAGGGGTTGATCGTTAACGAAAAGGAACAGCCCAAGAGGCTCTTTACACGCAGTTCCAATGCAACCACGAGTGGTAGCACCTCTGCACAGCCATCTGATGTGAATGTCGTCACCACGACACCCAAAACTGCCAATCCTTTCGCCAATACAAATCCACAAACCTCAACCAGTCAGGCCCGATCTCAAAGGGTCTTTACCCTGCTCTACATGCCTTTATCCAAAGCCGTAGGGGTCCTGATCAAAAAGGGGTATCTTAAGCCGTTAGAACAATGCCCACTACCCGATCCTCTCCTACTTAAACACAACCCGGCCAAATACTACACTTTTCACCAGCAGCACGGTCACGACACCGACCAATGCTACAGGCTGCGCCATGAGATTCAAGATCTCATTGACAACAAGATGATAGTGCCACCCCAAAAGCCAAATATGACCACCAACCCTCTTCCAGCCCATAACCAAGTTCCCCTACCTGGGAACCTAAATCTAATACATACACTGGCCATCCCATATGACCCCAGTGTATACATAACCCCTTATCACCTACCCAAATTGGCTGTGTTCATCCCTAAGAGCACTAACTTGTGCATGATGAACACTTCCACTCTACAACTTGAACCTGTAGTGGTAACGAAGGTAGAAGAAGAAGGGTTGGCCAAGGAGAGCACAAGTCCACTACCTGAGTGCTCTGAGGATTTGACTGAGGGGATGTATGACCCGTGCTATTACATTGTGCCAGTTGACCAAGCTAAACCCGAAGTGGTATTGCCGATAGCAGCGGAGGTCAATGTGGTTCGAGAGGATGGCCCAAGCCAAGGTCTAGATGATCTAGCCGAACTGGAAGAAAACTTTGACAATCTACAGTTCTACGATGAACAGAATCAGGGAGACGTGCAGATTGACTGGTTTGATCGGAATGGGTCGATAGACAACTCCGGGTGGCTTAGTGATGAACCTGACCAAGAGGAGGAAATTCAACCAAAACTTGAAGAAAAGGAAGCGGTAATAGCTGCAGTGGCCGGAATGGCCAAGAACAAGGGGAAACTGCCAGAGAGCACCGGTATTAAGAATTTAGCTTAGGAATTGGGTGCCGTGAGTACCATGGACACTGAACAAGAAGCCGTGTTGAAGCGATTTGTGCAAGAAAGGGACCAAGACAAACAAGAAGCTAGAACAGCTCAACACCCTGTGAGGGATGTTTTTGATAAAGGAGTGATTAGAACGGAACTGGACAATTTCTTGTCGGTTGCCGGGGGAATATGCTAGGAAGATGATGACCTGCATCTTGCCCACACTGATGAGGATTGGGGTGAAGACCTACCAGACAACACTTGGTACTCCAAAGAGGTTGACCATATGACGAGGAGTGGGCTATATTTCAAGCCCCCACACTTGGACCAAGCTGAAGCCTCCGAAAAAGATAAAGAGATAAAGAAGCAAAGGGAAAAACAGTTAGAAGAAGAGGCAGTGCTGAAACAACTGAAGAAGATCCAGGCCGATATTTCAATCTAGGGTCTGCTTATGGCTTCTCGGGTGCATCGACAAGCTGTATTATTAGCAATGGATAAAGCCAAATTGTCCATCGACACAACTCCTGAACAACTTGTTGGATTAGTCTTCCCGGGAGGCACTACGCCAACTTTAACCTTCTCAGACAAGGAACTGCCACCAGAAGGTTTAGCACATAACAAACCTCTATACATATCAGTGGAGTGCAGAGAAAACGGGGTCTCAGTGGTGCTGGTCGATACTGGGTTAGACATCAATGTTTGTCCGACGCGCACAGCATATGCCATCGGCCTGAAACCAATAGATTTCGTACCTACAGCCCAGGTGATTCGGGCGTATGACAACACCAGCAGAGAGGTGATGGGCACAGTACATATTAGAGTTCAAGTGGGTCCAGCTCAATAGGATATCGAGTTTCATGTCCTGGATGTGCCAGCCACTTTCAATCTATTGTTGGGAAAGTCGTGGCTACACCAAGTAAAAGTTGTGTCCTCTACCCTCCACCAAATGCTAAAATACCCCCATGGAAAAGGGGTGGCTATTGTTCGAGAATTCATTCATACATCCTCCGCCAGAGGTAACTACGCCTATGCTGGAAATTGTTCATGGCGAGGAGGATGTATTCCTTTCAGGATTTACTCTAGCTGAGGCTCGGGCAATACAAACTATCTTGGCGGCTGATGAGGGCTTGTATGTCAATGCCCAATCAATCTACTTCATGAACAGGCTCCAACATGTGCCAGGAATGGGGCTGGGAAGGAGTGGCCGGAAAGACGTCATTGCATTGGCCGATGTGCCACATAATCCACATGCCTTTGGTCTCGGCTATACACCCACCAAAGAGGATTGGGTTAGGAAAGGAAAAGAGATGGCTGGCAGAGCCAAAGCTAAGCAGACTGGCAAGCACTATGAACTTGTGCACAGACCAATCCGGGGAACCCTGAATGGTTGTTTTGTTTGGGAGCGAGAAGACTTCTTATTTTGCGGTTTCCTCGAACCCTAGTTCAATTCTGAGCAGTAACGGGTTCCTGGCTTTGAGATTTTCTTTGACTTCCAGCTGCAAGACAGTGATACGGAGAAAATGGCTGAACCTACTGTTGAAGCTGAACGAAGCATAGAAAATGATTCCAACAGCAGCGAACTTGAAGTAGGAGCAGCACAGGCATGTCTCCTTTCGAATCCTCTGATCGACTTAGAGAGCTTGGGAGATAACCTAACCGTTTCCATGATCGGAGACCAACTGAGTGTGAACCCTTCTAGCAGCATCTTGGATCTATCTAACGCACCATCCCTCGTTTGGCAGCTGGAGGAGGGTTACCTGTCTAGTAGTTCTGAGTCGGGTAGTGAACCAGAATTTGGTTCCACAGAGTCTGTGGAGTCGAAATTAGACTCCGATTCTTTTGAGTTTGAGTTCGATATTCCTAGGGATGATAACTCGGATGCCGAGGTTTTGTCCTGATCGTCCTTTTCTTTTTCCTTTGAGTCGGTTGTAACCGAAGAACTGGACGAGCTTGACCTTGTAAATGAGAATGCCACTGTAGATTCTGAGTATTTCTCTGTGCCTTTTGTTTATTGCATTGATCATGATTTTCAAAATTTTGATGAAAACAATGAGGAAGGAATTCCTCTGGTTTTGAAGAATTTGATTAATCGGGAGGAGGAAAGGTTTACAAAACCCCTTGCTAATGAAATCATTACTTTTAATGTGGGTACTGAGAAGGATCCACGTTTGGTCTAGATTGGGTCCACGTTGTCTTCGGAGGAGCGCGGGTGCTTAGTCACTTTATTAAAAGATTTCAAAGATGTTTTCGCGTGGTCCTACGAAGACATGCCTGGAATTGATCTTGAGATTGTATAACATCGGATCCCTCTTGACCCCGAGGCCCGACCCATCAAATAGAAGTTGTGGAGAATACGCCCGGATTGGGCTTTCAAGATTCTGGAGGAGGTCACCAAGCAGATAGACGCAGGGTTCTTGCTAATATCTGAGTGTCCCACTTGGTTGGCCAACATCGTCCTAGTGCCGAAGAAAGATGGCAGAATTCGAGTGTGTGTGGATTTCAGAGGTCTGAATAGAGCCAATCCGAAGGACGATTTTCCTCTACTGCACATCGATGAATTAGTGGACTTCACCACGAACCATGCATTGCTCTCCTTCATGGATGGATTTTTCGGGTATAATCAGATTTTGATGGCACCTAAGAACAGAGAGAAAACTACCTTCACTATGCTGTGGGGAACCTACTGTTATAGGGTGATGTCGTTTGGGCTGAAGAATGCTAGGGCTACCTATCAAAGGGCTGCAACCACAATTCTACATGATAAGATCCATAAAGAGGTCGAGGTGTACATGGACGACATGATTGTCAAGTCCAAAGAAAGAGAGGGCCACTACACCGCCTTGAAGAAATTCTTCCAACGGATCAGAGAATACAGACCGAGGTCGAATCCACAGAAGTGTACTTTTGGCGTAACAGCAGGGAAAATGTTGTGTTTCTTGATCACACAGAGAGGCATCGAGGTAGATCCTTCCAAAATCAACGCCATCCTAGAAATGCCACCACCAAGGACTGAAAAGGAGATGTGAGGCTTTCTGGGTAAAGTGTAATTCATAAGATGGTTTATTTCAAAATTAACCTTGACTTATGAACCACTTTTTGGTCTCTTGAAGAAAGGAAAGAAGTTCTGATGGGTTGATCGGTGTCAATTTGTTTTCAAGCAGATCAAGCAGTACCTTCAAAATCTACTTATGTTGTCGCTGCCAGAGCCAAGAAAGCCCTTGATTTTGTATCTGCCAGTAATGGACACAACGATGGGATGCATGCTTGCTCCGGAATCTGAGGATAGGGTGGAGAAAGCTATTTATTACCTGAGCAAGAAAATGCTGGATTATGAGACCTGCTATACCCCGCTAGAGAAAGCTTGCTTAACCTTGGTATAGGCCACCAGGAAATTGAGGCACTACTTGTTAGCTCATTCCGTAATTCTGGTTTCAAGATTAGATCCCATCAAATATCTCTTTGAGAAACTGGCGCTTACAGGTAGGCTAGCCCGTTGGTTGCTTCTCCTTTCCGAATTTAATCTGAAGTATGTTACTCGCAAGTCTGTCAAGGGGAAAGTGTGGCGGAGTTCTTGGCAGATCACCCAGTGGGAGGGGATGAAGCTGTAGAATACCTGCTTCCAGATGAAGCTATTCTACAAGTCGAGAAAGAGATTTGGACAATGTACTTTGACGGAGCATCTAATCGGTATGGTTATGGGATGGGGGTGTTGTTGAGTGCACCTGACAATTCCCATACACCCTTAGCCTTCAAACTCCAGTTCAAGGTATCTAATAATGAAGCAGAATACAAGGCATGCGTCGCTAGTTTGGAAGCCGCCCTAGAACTAGGGGCAAAAAGGTTGGACGTCATTGGGGACTCGAACCTAGTTGTGTCTTAAGCAAAAGGAGACTAGAAGGTCAAAGATGAAAAGATGAAGATCTATCACCAAACCTTGGATGTTCTGATTCCTAGGTTTGAGAAGCTGACTTTCACACATCTACTGAGAGAGAACAACAGGTTCGCTGATGCCTTATCAACTCTATCTTCTATGATAGACATCCTGCTTGGAGTCCGGATGCGTCCGATCACCATTGAGTAGAGATATACGCTAGCCTACGAGACTATCGCGGCAATAGATGAAGTGCAAGATCAAAACCCTTGGTACTATGATATTTGGAACTTCTAAGAAAAGGAGGTTTATCCACCATAGGTAAATGCCAAAAATTAAAGGGCAATACGGCGGATGGCCGTTCAATTTATCATCTGAGGACGTAAACTGTACAAGAGTGGTCATTTAGGAATGCACAAGTTGTGTGTCAAAGCAGAGAAATCAAAGCACCTGATGAAGGCCATCCATGGGGGAGAGTGCGAAGCGCACATGAATAGAGTAATGTTAGCTCGGAAGATTCTCAGGCAAGGTTATTGCTGGTCTACTATGGAGGAAGACTATATCAGTTTTGTTCGGCGATGCCACAAATGCCAAATTCATGCTAATCGCATGAACATCCTCCCGTCGAAACGGTAAAACATAACTTCACCATGGCCTTTCTCAGTTTGGGGAATTGATGGCATCAGCACAGTCACACTAAAAAGGTCAAATGGGAATGAATACAGTCTGGTGGCAATTGATTATTTCACAAAGTGGGTGGAAGCTCAGTCCTACACAGTGTTGAAAGTAGCGCACGTGGCTAAGTTCATCCGAAACAACATCATTTGCCGATATGGAGTCCCAAACAAGATCATTTCAGATAATGGCTCCCATTTCAAGAAAGAAGTGATCAACTTGTTGGAGAAATACAACATGGCTTTCCATAAGTCATCTACATACCAGCCGCAAACCAATGGAGCTGTTGAGGCTGCCAACAAGAACATCAATCATATTCTACAGAAGATGGTTGAGACCTATAGGGATTGGCCCGACAAATTGCCATTTGCACTCTGGGGCTATAGAACTTCAAACCAGACGTCGACAAGGGTGACTCCTTATTCTCTTGTCTATGGGATGGAAGTTGTTCTGCCAATTGAAATAGAAGTCCTGTCGCTGCAAGTTATAGCTGAGTGTCAAAGAACTAATATTGTTTGATAAAAGAAGGATGAAAGCATTGTATCATGTTCAGGATTATCAACGTAGGATTGCTAGGGCTTTTAACAAGAAAGTTAAGTCCCGGAATCTTAAAGAACGGGATTTGGTGCTGAAAGACAACCGAGCTCCCATCCATGATCCTAGGGGCAAGTTTAGACCCAATTGTACTGGTCCTTACATCATCCAAACTATCTGGTCGAGTGGAGCTGTTATTCTCATGGACTTGGATGGCCTAGAATTTTCCCAACCGATCAACATGGACAAGTTAAAGAAATACTATCCTTGAGAGGCTCGCTTGGCCAAAAATCTAAAAAGGCGACCTAGGCAAAAGTTAGAGCACAAAAAATTAGAAATAAAGAAAAATTGAGCTCGCAAGGTTGAAAACCCTAAAGGGTAGCCTTGGCAAAAGTTAGAGCGCAAAGAGAGAGTGTTAATACTCGAGTGAACCCGAATCGAACTACGTAAGGCCTGATTCCCATTTTCGGGATACGTAGGTAACTTCATCCTGAAGTTCGGCCGTAAACACCTCCAACTGAACTGTCCTGTCCATGTGTTTGATCAGGTCATTTTTGTCTGTTTTTTATCTGAAAGTTCGGTTGTGATCTCTACTCTGAGAGAAGAGTTGGTTACAGTGCCGGGCAGTGTTATTCAGTCAAGGGGCAATTTGTGATCTTTGGATTCAGGGTTGTACATCTCGAGGACAGATTCCGTGTGTGTCAAGTGGTGATCCTTATCGAAAATGGTTTTGAAAAGTTTTGATAAAAGTTGACTTTGCTCAAATTTTACTTTTTACAACTTAGATCATTTTTGGACGAAAAGGAAAACTTTCAATGCTCACAACTTTAATTTCATTGATTTCAATACAAAGTTCTCTAACCCTCGATACAAATCAAAGTTACTTTTATTATATTCATAAAACTTGAAAAGTTAAGATCGAAGCAATAAACTTGGGGCATAGATGAGTCAGGTGCTCCTATGTCCCCCGTTTGTGCTTGTGGAAGCTTCCGATGCTAAAGTAGGCTCGGTTTTAGCCTCATCTTCGAGCCAAGTCAAGCACTTACCAGAAAGGGCACAGCTGAAACCAAGGGTAGGAGCCAGAAGCTTCTCTTGTTCTCCAATCAGTGAGGTACCTAGCCAACGAACATAAGGCAATGCATGAAATACAACTTAGATATAAGGCAGTGCATGAAATGCAATTAGATATAGCGCAGTGCATGAAATGCAATCAGACAAAGGCAGTGCATGGTTAGATACAAGGTAGTGTATGAAATGCAATCAAGTGAATCCGATACAAGGCAGTGCAGGAATTGCAAATAATGAAAGGTAAAATACATGAAAAAATGGAGGTCCTACCTCAACGACAATGGCCGACAAATGAGAATCCGACTCTCTCAGCAAAAGGTCCTCCAGTGCACCGCGGGCAAACTCGGTGCAGCGTCTGATGCCTCTGGAAGTGGGCAATATGTGTGTCTATGGGTGATATCTCGCCGGATCAAAAGGCCGTACGCTCAGCGGTAGCAGCTCTGGCTCGGCCTCAGGCTCGATCTCCGCTTCCAGGTTGGCCTCAAGATCAGCTATTGGCTCCTCTACCTTCGGCACAGGTGGAACTACTAGGGGAATCTGGGGAGGAGCCCCATCATGAGGAATCTCGTCCGCCATTTGAGAATAGGTGCGAGATGGGTGAAAAGTGAAGAAAAAGGATAAACTTGGAAAAAGTCAAACTTGAGGAGAGAGAAAAAAGAGAAAAAAGTGAAAGCCGGGAGAAGTGCACCGAACTCGAGAGAAACTCAAGGGGAACAAGCCTAGAATGGTGGAAATGAGAAAAGAAGCACCGAAATCAAATTTCAATCGATTCAAAGTGAAGGAAAGAAAGAGGGTTTAGCGAATCAACTTCACATGGGGCGTAGGAAAACGCGTAGAAAGTGCAAATCTAGAGAGAAGGAGTGTCTAGAGAGAGAGTGTGGAAGATTTCGGACTTGGGTAAGTGGGGAAATAAGCCCTAGTGGCTCATTTTTAAAGACCTGAACCGAAATGACCAAAAAACCCTCGATCTGCCATCAATGCCTGCAAGGCTCATCAATGGCCGGCAAGGCTTATCAGTGGCCGGCACCTGGCCGACGGCCTTTCCTTTTGGCTGGCAGGTGGCCGACAGCTTCCCTTGGGGTCCAGATGATGTTTTGTGTCCTTGGTTTTCAACAATTGAAGGGATTGTTCACTGTTTGGTTCAGAATGTTCTTACGGAAGCTCAAAACTGTGTTTTCGGTGCGCGATGTTTGTCACTTGTCAACATGAATGAGGTGTATCCTTTAAACATATTGTAACTCTTCCGAGAGGTGAATCGGAAATTGCTACTGAGTTTGTTTTCGTCAAATCATGATTTGGTATCTTGCATAGAACATGCATTTCTCATTCGTTGTTGCATGGAACATGCATTTCACTTTGTGGCATAGAATGTGCATTTCACATATGTTGTTATAAGATGTGCATCTCACAAGAATTGCATGCGCGTCTTGCATTCGCTCTTGAATCATACGTGGAATGTGTATCCGCTTTTACGCATAGAATATGCTCCTGTTATCAATCATGCATAGAATATGCTTCTTGATAGTTTCTTTCTCGTATTGAACAAGCCATTAACATTGTATCTCGATTGTTTGCCTTGCATTGAACATGCTTTCGTACTATATCACACTTGTTAAGTCTCTTTCTTACACATGCGCAATATTGTATGTACGGTTCATTCAGAGGAGTTCCAAGTAAAATCATTCGTGCCCTTCGAATCGCGTCTTTCCACTCTTCTTCCCTTCACGTAGGACGCATTAGGACCCCTTCGGTTAAAAATATTTGGGTGCAGCCCGGCATTCACACCACCCTTCGGTGAAAAACATTCAGGTGCGTCCCGGTGTTCACACCACCTCTTCTCCTCTCGCGTGAGACACGTTAGGATTGTTTGTATAGGTTATAAACATTCGAGTGCGTCCCAGTGTTCACACCACCTTTTCTTCTCTCACATGAGACGCATTAGGATTATTTATATTGGTTAAAAACATTCGGATGCGTCCCGATGTTCACACCACCCCTTCGGTTAAAAACATTCGGGTGCATCCCGGTGTTCACACCACCTTTTCTCCTCTCGCGTCAGATGCGTTAGGATTGTTTGTATCGGTTAAAAACATTTGGGTGTGTCCCAGTGTTCACACTACCCCTTTGGTTAAAAACATTCGGGTGCATCCCGGTGTTCACACCACCTCTTCTCCTCTCGCACGAGACGCGTTAGGATTGTTTGTATCAGTTAAAAATATTCGGGTGCGTCCCAGCGTTCACACCCTCCCTTTCCTTCTTACGTGTGCAACGCGTTAGGATCTCGGTTGAGACCTCGGGTGTGCCTGACGGTTACGTCGCGCTACACCTTTCCTACACGTCGCGTAGTTAGGCTTTAATTTTCTTACATCCTTTCTACATGAAATGTGGTTTGGGCTCGTGTTTCTCGCGCGTGGTGCGTGGTTTTCTTTTCGTGATTGGAATTGTTGTGCCTTGTTTCGGTTATGTGGCATTTCTTTGCATAGCATTTGCATTTAAATGTTTCATTGCACAGCCTCATTGCATGATCATAAGTTATATTCTTGCATCATTCATATCATTTTCATTTTGCCTCAGAACTTTGTTGGCTTGATTCCTTGCAAAGGAATACGTAGACAGCCTGCAGGCGCAGCCATTTATTTATGTTTTAATTGTTTGTCCAAGTTTTACGGCCTTGTCAAAATGGGTCGTCTCTGGGCTTTGACATTCACTCACGTTATTTCATGACTCCGAGTTCTATCAAAGATGGGCAACTGTAGACACCCCATTTTTTACGGCCCTTCAAGACTTGAATGTTCTTGGAGGTACATCCGATAATGAGTCTGTTTGCTCACCAAGCACTTGAAGTTCTCAGCGGAATGCCACAGGTTTGAGCCTTTCAAACCCTGATGATCACTTCATGTCTACCAGCCATTGATGTGCCTTGCCGGCCATCAATGATGCCTTGCCGGCCACCACGGATGGTCGTCTGGCCACCAGTGTTTTCTGCAGATATTTTATGCCAGCTGTGCTAGCTGTTTGCACAGATGCTTGCATCTGTCCACTCGTGGAGAGTTGGATCTCCTTATATAGATTTCATGTTTTCTATATATAGGGACCCCCTCTCTCATGTTTTGAGGTTAGAAAATTTTAGACTCAAAATTTTTCTCTCTCTACAATTCTCTCTCTCTCTCTACAAATTTTCTACACATTTGCCTACAATTCCTACACTCTTGCTTATACACCCTTAACCAAATCACCTAATCTCTGAGCTGAGGTGTTCTTAGGCTTAGTTTGAGCTCTCGAATGTGGTATTTGCTTGGAATTTTTACTTGGAATCACTCTTCTCTTCAAGATGTATAATACTAGCTTTGTAGACTTGCTTTACATACTTGTATTCCTATCTTTTTTTCATTGTTTTGGGCTATTTCTTAGCTGTAAAAAAACCTGTTTCTATGGGCTGAAATTGGTGTTTTTGGCGATTTAAGGTTAGGGGGTGGTTCATCCCTCTTTATTCCTTATTTACAAGGCCTTTGCACCTTTGTTTCCCATTTTCAAATCATCTTTTTTGGGCCTTTAAACACTGATTTTCAGAGTATTTTCGATGGTAAAAATCAGGTTTTGAAGTCCAAATTTGGAGGGGTTAGCCTCCTCTCTTTGTGTCTTGTTTGCTAGCCTAATTGGTGCCATACTTTAGCTTAATTTTCTAGCTTGTGGTAGCTTTATTCCAGATGCTTTAGGCTCTATTTTGGACTCTTTTGACTCTGTTTTGGGTTTACTGTTGCATTTGAGTCTTGTTTTACATAGTTGTAGTGTAATAGTCCTCACAAGCTTGGTGTCTTAGGTCTTTAGACATCACTTGTTTGAGTTGATTGTATGTTTTTGGTGCTTTTCATACTTAATTTCAGCACTAATCACCTCTGCAACCTCCCTCCTTTCTTGGTTTTTTTTTTTTTTGAAAGTGGTTTCAAGTCACTTGCTTGCCTAGGTGTGAAATTAAGGTTCCATACTTAATGGTTTAATCCCTTTGGGGTTCATTACCAATGGTATGAGACTTCTTTCATACACAAAGCAACTTGTGTTTTGAGCCTTCTGTCCATTAGAGGACTTTAACTCACCTTTTGGACTTAATTGGATTAAAGAATGGTTGGTAAGTTAAAATAAGTAACAAACAACTTGGGCTAAAATTGAGCAAGATAATAACTTGTGTGTTGTGTGTTCAATCGGACATTAATTAAACGCAAGGAACATTGGGACATTTCATACTCAAAGTGATGAAATGTGTCAAGTTTCCTAGGTCTCCATTGCCCTTGATCATACATGATAGGATGATGGTTCTTGAATGTCTTGTTTTGCATTTATTGAACTTGCACATCTTGAATCACAAGCCATCATGCAATGAAATTGCTTAGATTGGTGGTTTGTGGCTTAAGTTCACAACTCATTGGATTTGATCATGAAAAGGAGGGGTGAATTGTGCAGACAATCCTTGGAAATACCCTTTCTTTGTTTTGTTTGTCCTCTGTTGCAGCATGATGATCCAGTGCATCAGTGGTCGGCAGACCACTATCCATGGCCGGCAGGTCACCATAGATGATCGGCAGGCCACTTCCATGGTCGACAGTCTTTGCCAGTGGCCGATTGGCCACTGATGCAAACCTTAGCAGAATGTTGGTAAGGTGCAACAAAATTGTTCTGGAAGTGTTCAAATGTGCAAACAGAGGCTTTCAAGAGCGAAGCAGAGGTCTTTTCGGGCGGAAACTGAGTATGCGCATGCATATCTTTCATTTCCCGAGGCGAAGCAGTAATTAGTTTAGTCTAGTTACTTAATTAATTTATTAGTTGCAATTATTTTGTAATTATTTAATTAGTTAGTCAGCGAATTAGTTCATTTGTTGTTGTAATAATTAGTTAATTAGTTTAGCTATTTATTTCATTTTGGTTTGTCATAATTATCCTATCAGTTTAAGTAGCATAGCTTAGATTAGCTTGGCTTAGTTATTCATTCAGCCTCTCCTTCGTGAGAGCGTAATGTAATAATGTGTATGTCTTCCAACCCCACATCTTTCTCCCTTTTATTTACCCGCTTTTGATGGTTAGATTAGGGACATGTTTCAATTAGCATACCTTATGCTTGCATCCATTCATTTTATATTGCATGCACTGAGGCTCGGTGCATCATTCAAACTGCATCGTCGTTTCAATACTTTGATGAATACATGTTTAAAATGCATGCTCTCAAATTGTTACAGATATGTCATATTAGTAGCCGAGCCTATTAATTGCATATTGCATGTGTTGCATTAGACATTTGGCATAGTTAGGAATCATGCATATTTTTCTAACTCATATCTTCTTAGCTTGGAGTACTAGGTGAGTTTTTAATGCTTTAGCATACTTGCATAAGTGTAAGTAATTGCCATGACTAGCATGCTTTCCATGAGGCTAAATGCTTAAGTGATGAACTGTTTGAATGCCTGTGGATGAAGGCTTGTTGCTTGAATTGGAATGATTCAACGAATGTATGTTTAAGCCCACTATGTTTAGTGGCAAATTCATGGCTTTTAAGCCGACTTTGTTGAGTGGCAAATTCGCAAACTTTAAGCCCACCTGAGGTGTCAAATTCAAACCCTTTTCACAAACAAACATGAAATTGAGTTATTCCAATTCTTGCAGTTTTAGTCCATACTTGCTTGTGCGCATCACATAGTAATGCTAGCCTAATAACCGGAACAAGAGCACATAATGTTGATAAAAAAAATCATATCATGATTAGTAGAGGCCAATCTTTGATCGGGCGAGCGTGGGTGCTCAATCCATGACCTTCCCCTCTCGTACCTAAGTTTCCAAGCCGAGACAACTTTGGAGATAATGGACACGTGGCCTTTGGCACGAGTCGTGGATTTCCTAAATTTTTTCAAAATAAAATATTTAGGTGGCGACTCTGTATCTAGCAAAATAGTCTAATTTTGGCATTTTTTTATTCAATATCGATTTTCCAAAAAGATTTGCTAGATTTGGACTCTTTGGTGTTTATCAATTTCACATTGCACTTGTGAGATTAGATTTAGAACCGCGAGAGTTCGAACTGTAGGGCTTCTTTTCAAACCTCTGAAAAGGGCCACGAAAAAGGGGAGCTACACTACCTGGGATAACAATTGGTATTAGAGCAAGGGCTCTTATTTATTTTTTGACTAAACCATCTAAGGGTAGATCATAGCAACCAATTTTGATGTTTATTTTGCTGAAGGTCAATTGCCCTCTAGACCACCATCGTTTGATGGCTCAAATTATACTTCCTGGAAAGCAAGAATGAAAATTTTCATTCAAGCTTTAAACTATGAGCTATGGAGAATTATAGTCAATGATCACAAAATACCCTCCAAGGGCGAATCTTACCCAAGGAAGAACACGAATGGGATAATAATGATTTGAGAAGAATTCAAATGAATGTCAAAGCCATGAATATTTTATTTTGTGCTTTAAATTGTAATGAGTTTAATAAAATCTGTATATGTGAATCGGCAAAGGAAATTTGGGATAAATTAGAGACTATACATGAAGGTACCAACCATGTTAAAGAATCTAAAATTAGTATGTTGATTCATGATTATGAGCTTTTCAGATGGAATCCTATGAATCTATTTCTGAAATGTTTTCTAGATTTACTAACATTATTGATGTTCTAAAATCTCTTGGTAAATCTTATACTAATGTTGAGTTGATAAGAAAATTTCTCAAATCTTTGCCAAAAAATTGGATAGTCAAAAGTGATTGTTATTCAATAAGCAAAGGATTTAACAAGCTTGAGCATGGAAGAGCTTTTGGGGTCTCTCATGACCCATGAACTTGTAATGATGAATGTTGTTCCGATGAGGAAAACAACAATAATGAAATTGCTAACCTATGCCAAATGGCATTTGGAGATGATGATAAGGTAAACAATGAATCTTATTCTTTTGATGAATTATAATCTGCATTTGAAGAATTGCATGATGAATTTCGAAAACTTGGCATTAAAAATATTGCTCTTAAAAAATTGCTTTCAAGTTCAACGAAAGAAAATGAATCTTTATCTAATAAAATTGAAATGTTACAAAAATATTTTTTAAAGATAAAAGAAAAAAAAATGACATTTTGAAATCAAAAGAATCTCTTATTTTGAAAAATGAACTAAATGATTTGAAACTTGAAAATAATGTTTCGAAAAATGAAACTAAAATATTAAAAAATAAAAATGAATTCCTTAGAAATGAAAATGAAACTTTAAAAAAATAAAAACGAAAGTTTAAAAAGGAAAAACGATTCCTTCAAGAATCCTTCAAGTGATTTGAAAATTGAAAATGATTCTTTAAAAGAAAAAATTGAATATTTAAATAAAACAGTTTTCAAGTTTCCCAAGGGAAAGAAAATTTAAATTACATACTTAGAAATCAAAGATGTGTTTTTGACAAGGCCGGTATTGGGTACAAACCCCACAAGAAACAAATGTTTTATAAAAATTTCTTTGTTAAAGAATCATCATTTAGTAATCCTAATATTGTATGTCATTATTGTAATAGAAATGGTCACTCAATTTTATCATGTCAATTTAAAAAGGGATTACATGGAACAAAAATGATATGGGTTCCAAAATCAAATAATTCTAAAACTAACATTCACATACCCAAAAAAGTTTGGGTACCAAAATCGAAAACTTTTTTTTTTTTTTTTTCTAATTTTTTTGTAGGTGTGCTTCAAGGTGAAATCCGGTAAAAGAAATGTAACACCCCGAAATAATACTATAAACCATCCACAATATTAATTACATAACTACACATGCTAAGGTAATTATCTTCCATTAATCCCAATCACTTTTACAGAAGAGTAACATATGCTAGTATACATTTACAAGCCTAACCAGAATCTATAGCATATGTTACATAATAGAGGAATAGAACGAAGATTAAACAAGTAAGAAATGCCCCAAGGGGTTACAGCTTCCCAAGCCAATACTTGCTTACAACAAAAATGTATTTAAATCCAATACAGTTTAAGCGCTTAGCTTGTACAGAAATAAACAAAACCAATACACAAAATGAAGCTCTTGCTCCAAGTCCTTCCAAGCTATTGCCTTAGCGAGGCATATCATCAGTATCTGAAAATGTTTTTCCCACATAACGTGAGTCAAAACCTAGTAGAAATAATCCAACACAATATATGAATCTTAACAAATATATAAGGTGAATGCATAGGCAACGCTCGTGCCAAAACATTTTATATCTTTTTCCAAAACCATACGATGTCAGGTTAATACTATAATTCATAAATCATATCCTTTACAATAGAAAACAAGACTGTGAATCACACTCTGAGAATCTCAAAACAAATACAACCTTTTACGAAAATTTCATCCGTGGAAGACCGTACACCGGCATCCATGTAAACATAGGCTATATAAGCACTACTATTGCCATTCGACGAAAATTTCATCCGCGAGTTTGGCACCTATGTATACGCGCTGTTTTTAGGACTTTCACCATGGACATTTAGGCCAACTTATTTCAACGAGACAATACATACTTCTCAAATTCACCTCTTTTTCTCAAAATGATAAATATTTCCAATGTATAAGGGTGAGATAATGCTTAATGCAAATGAATGAGAAAATAGTTTCAATTCTCCTAATTCTCATGCAATTTATACAACAATCATAGCTATCCTCCACCGATAGCCCAAAACAAATATTTCTAAACAGATAAACAATTATCAATAAAGACAAACTTTCCAAATTTCAAGATGTGAGTGATAACAAATATCCAACTCCACCATCCTCATCAATATCAATCCAATTTCACAATTTCAATATCAATTCCATTATTTATACAAAATTAACATTTGAGACATTTAGAGCAAAACACCTTTTTCTTCCAAAATCAATCCCAAGTATCAAAGTCACTTACTTCATCACAACTCAACTTTATTTTCAACACTACAATCATTTCCATGAATCCATTTGAAAACCCCCTATATTCAACCCCAAAACCTAGATTTATTTCAAAAATCCCCAAAATCACAACTTTGTTTAGAAATAGCAAATAACTAAGTTAAAACTCATAAAAAGTGCAAAGAATCCCTACCTCAAGCTTAGAAGGCGAGAGAGAGAGAGAGAATTAAAGAAACTCGAGGACGCTGAAAATCAACTTTGCTTTAATTAGAATGAAGCCCTCGTCGAGCTCTACCTTTTTAACAAAGGGACACGGGTGAAAAGATTGACGGATCTAGGTGTATTTGAGTGAAATAGATGAGTTTTAGAGAGAGAGGGAGAGGAATTAGGGTTTTGAAATGTTTAGAGAAAGTGAAAGGTGAAAAAGTGACTCAGAAAAGTGACTTTACGAACTGATATACGCACAGATCGCTTGAGCACAAGAAGTGTCACTCGAGTGACCAGACACAATAAGTTGCACCGCTAGAGCACAAAAAGCTTGGCTCGAGGGAAGAATACCAACTCCCAGAAGTTTTATAGCCAGAGAACCACCGCTTGAGCACAAGAAGTCTTGCTCGAGCGAACACCGCTTGAGCACAAGAAATACCACTCGAGCAAAAAATGCCAACTCCTAGTATCTCTGTAGACCTGCAAAAGTACTGGAAGTTCACAAAGACTGCTCGAGCCTAAAAAGTGTCACTCAAGCAAAGAAGCAAAATCCTGGGTAGCAACAGTTTGAAAAATAAGCTACCAACCTGTCCCAAATGCAACCAACACATCCCAATAGCCAAACTCAAAGAGAAATAAGGGGAAACAAGACAAGAACCACTATATAAGACAATGAAACCCGGATCCAAAACATTAAAAAGAATCGTGTCTAAACCAGAATAGCTATAAGAAAATGGTATTTGGACAGTGGATGTTCAAAATATATGACCGGAGACAATGTTCACCATATTTTCTCGGATGAACAATAATCATGCAATATTCAGAAATAACAATAAATAATTGGTATAGGTAGCTTCAGTAAAAGTTGGTTTCCAAATCTAAAAATATTTTATTTGATGGTAAAATTTATGCTCTCTTGCATGTATAAATATCTTATTTCAATACATACATGATTGCCATGATATGCCATACATGCATTATACTTCGACCATGACACAAAAGATAGAAGAAAAATAGAAGAAAACAAAGTTATTACTATTTTGATGTTTTGACTAAAAATATGGCTATATTTTTTTTTGGAAAATATGTTTTTTTATGCACAAGAATGTTTGAAAGATTGTGATTTAATCTCAAATTTAATTATTTTCATTGAGTCACATTATTATTAAGATGATTTTGATGATATAATATGTGCTGAAATTGATTGATTAAATTTGTATATTTACATGAGAATTGATATTGTGGGGAGATGGATTTGGAAATACTCCTCAGATCCTGGAAGACGCCAATGATCCTCAGCTAGTCACCTGCAAAGATACAAATACTCCGGACGGGGGTGCCGGAATTAGCACTCCGACGGACAAGTTAGTTCCTGTACTCAAGAAAGCTTGTTCACTAAGTTTTTAGAAGTGATTCTTACATACCTTTACCAATCTGAAGCTCTTGTATTTATATCCACTCTCTGGACCTCGGGGCCAGAGTCTACTTTTTTTTTTATTTATTATTCTTTCATTCGTCCTGATATGCCTTCTCAAGTCTATTCGGCCTTAAGAACGTATTCGGCGTCCTAGTTGAGCAGAATGGAGCCGTTCAGTTCCCGGCTCCTCGGGTGTACCGGATTTCGTTCCTCTATTTATTCGGCTCCCACAATTGCCCCCCAAGCGTTCCGTCAATGACAATTGGGTGAAATGCTTGGTTCCGATTTTCAAATACTCTGAACCGAAGTTTGGGGGTTAGACTTATCACGCGGACGTTTAATTACTCCCCCTTTAATCGTCGTCTCAACTTCCCGCCCCTTTGTACACGCCTAATTATTATGGTTTGAAATCTGATGTCCTTTCGAATCCGTGTCCTGTGATGCTAGTTGCTGGGTTGCTCTTCGAATCGCTCTTGTAATTTTTCCCATCTGTGATACTCTCTTTGTTTTTGTAAGTTCTCCTTTCCCCTGCTCTGAAGCTTTTCCTAGTTTGTTTATTCCATCGCATGTTCCTATAGTCAGTAGGTTATGGCGAAACATTTGAAAGACCTCCTTTCGTCAAATCGAATTGCTGGCTTTAGACGCCATTTCTCTATCCCTGACGATGTCCACCTGTCGTTCGTGGCTGACGGCACTCTTGACATGGAGAGGAAAGACGAATCCACGATTGTCTTTCCCCTTTTGTCAATCGCAGAGGGGGGAGTCCGCTTTCCCCTTCACCCGTTTCTGAGGGCTGTTCTTCGCCATTGGGATTTGATCCCTTCCCAGCCCAATGTGAATTTCTTTAGAATTATAATGGGGGTCGTAGCGCTGAACCGTTGCCTTGGAATTAATCTTGGCATTCCTGCCATTCGGCACTGTTATGCTTTGGCCAAGTCCTCTGGTCGGCACGGGCGTTACTTCCTCAGAGCTAAGGATACAGATCATCAGTTGATCACTATGCTTTCCAGCTCCGGGAAACGAGTTGATGATGTCATGGTCGTTGTCCGCGGCAACTGGGAGTTCGGCGAAGAGGAGGATCGTGTCGATCCTATTCCTAGACGTAGGGGCGAACCAGGTCACCGAATGCCCTCCTGCTCGTATTATGTGTTCATATTTGCCATACCCTGTTTTCTTGAGTCTTACGGCTTGTCTTATGCAGGGAACGATTTGAAAAAAGTCCAAGCTTCAACTGACGACGCCGTCCTTTCAGACATTAGAATTGCTCTTAGTTATTTCGGCCGTCGCAGTCTTCATAAGCAGGGAAGAGCGGCTCACGTTTTGCTTTGCTACGAGCCTACATATACAACCTTTTCAGCTGCGGAAAACATACCGATTCCAAAGGGGGAGGATTTTCTCGTCGGTCGTATCTTATCCGACTTCAAAAACTTGAGACAGGTAGGTTTTGAAGGGTCCGATTCGGAGAATATCAAAGTATCCCACACTGCCGAATCAGATCAGTCCGAGGCCGAATCTGAGGAGGTATTGGGTTCTGCCGATCCTCCCTCTACTTCGGGGCGGGGGAACCTTTCCGTTGACGACGTTCCTCAGCGTACAGACCATCTTCCCATCTCGGGACCCACTAACATGGCTGGGTTAAGCCTGACAAAGCTTGCTAAGAAGGCGAATGCGGAGAGGTTAGCTGCACGGCGAAGAGCAGAGGGCCTTTCGACCGAACTGCCCACCAGTGAATCTCAACATTCCCTCCCAGTTACCGAATCGAGATCCTTAGAAATTGTTGAGGAGGCGGCAACAAATAAGTATGCTGAATTCGCGTCGGTTAGGAGAGCCGTTCAGGATGTTGAGGGAAAGGCGGAGAAACGCGCTCGGGATCGTGAGGTCGGTTTAGAAGATCACGGCGGCAAACGTCCTCGAATGGAGGGATCGAGTGAGGTTGTGCCCTTTGTGATTCGACCGATGGTAAGAAACATGCCGGTTCCTTCGGATGCCTCGGCGCTTAAAGACCCAGAAGTCGCGTTCGGCGTGGCAACGTCTTTGTCGTTGCCGTCTGATATGGAGGCTTTCCAGTTGGAACCGGATCTGAATGCGACAATGTTAGCCGCGCAGTCGGCCCTTTTGGTGCATATTCTGATTTTTCTATTACTTCGTCCAAAAGTTGTTTGCGTTACGTTTTTTGTTTGAATTTTTCTTTTGCAGACAGTTGGTAGAATAGCCGATGTAGGCCGACGCCATCTCGACGCCGTCAAGCAGATTAATCGTTTACGAAAGCAAGTTGAGGGCCAGAGGAAAAGGGCCGAGGACGAATTTTTAAGAGCGAACCAGGAGGCTTCTCGGGCAGATGCCGCGGTAGAGAAAGCTCGTGATGCGGATAAGTTGAGAGCGGAGGCCGAGAAGAAGGCCGACGATATGGAAGCTGCACTTGGCTTGTCCCAAAAGGCAGTTATCAACCTGGAGGCTGAGTTGGCTGAAATGAAGGCGGCGAAAGTGCTTGCCGATTCGAAAGTTATGCCAATACCGTATGAGCAAGTGGACATCGATCCGTTGGAGACTGATTCCGAGGGTTGATCTTTACGATACACAATTGTTATGATTTCGAGAAAGTACTTTTGCCGTTTGTTTTTGTCATTTCGTATGTGTTTATCAGACATTTTTCATGCGGGCTGATTATAAAATGTTATGATACAGAAATGGACGTCGATATTCTTTTGTAGTTATAAAATGTTATGAATTCTGCTCAATGTGCTGATATTTCCGTCATTTTATGGTGATATTTCTTAATGGATCTATAATCTGCCCTTGCCTGGGCCAGGGCGCGAGCGTGAAGAGCCGCAGGGTTCACACTCGTGGGCTGGCCGAGGCATCTGTGAAAAGGCGGCCGATTAGATTAATAAATCTGCCATTGCCTTTGCCAGGGCGCGAGCGTGAAGAGCCGGACGGTTCGCACTCATGGACTGGCCAAGGCATCTTTGAAAAGGCGGCCGATTAGATTAGTAAATCTGCCCATGCCTTTGCCAGGGCGCGAGCGTGAAGAGCCGGACGGTTCGCACTCGTGGACTGGCCGAGGCATCTTTGAAAAGGCGGCCGATTAGATTAATAAATCTGCCCTTGCCTTGGCCAGGGCGCGAGCGTGAAGAGCCGCATGGTTCACACTCGTGGGCTGGCCGAGGTATCTGTGAAAAGGCGGCCGATTAGATTAATAAATCTGCCTTTGCCTTGGCCAGGGCGCGAGTGTGAAGAGCCGGACGGTTCACACTCGTTGGCACATGGATCGTCGTCCGACGTTTGGCGTTCGGTCATACTGACGCTGCCTTGGGGGAGCTGCGCGTGTCGCAGAATAAATGGGGTAAGTTCGTATCGAGGGTCCTATTTATTTGGGTATAGGGTTGAGCCAATGCTGGGGAAGAACGGAGATTGGCTGAATTCAAACGTCGAAATGTATCGCAGCAGCGAGCCCACTGGTATGGGAAGAAGAGCATCCAAGGATCGGGAAAAACAGCAGCGCCCTAGTCGTCGAAGCAGGTCCCCTCAAAGGGACGTCCAATGGGGAGGTGCCCCACACCCGCGACCAGGAATCGAGGTGGACGTGACGCCGCGGCCATTGAATTTTGCGGTTTTTGTGAAGAATAAACCGATGACAGAGGCGGATTCCATCATTAAAGATCCAGATGTGGCAGTCGAGTTTGCTCGACAGATTTTTCCACCGGAAGTCCGACAATCGATGGTTGGTCGTCATGATTTCGAAGTTTTTCGGGACGGCATACATGGGGCTGTAAAGGGGTTATATAATGCTTATGAAATTGGCATGCGTCTGCGTGCGATGAGACGTGACATTGAGAAAAAGGACGAAAGGAGTCGCAGCCTGGAAGCCGGCGCGAAAAAGGCCGAGAATGAGCTTCGGGAGCTTCAGAAGGTTCGAACGGCTGAGCTGGCTATGGCCGGTCAACTTAAAGTGGGCGGAATTACGTCCCAAAAGGACCCGGGTTACGAGAAAGGATATCATGATGGTTTCAAGGCCGGGGTCGATAAAACCCAGACCGACCTTGCCGAGGAAGTCTGCCGACGCGAAAATCGCGGTTTTAAGAATGGCTGGATCAAGGCCCTTCAAACCGTGGAGGTTCTTGGGTCCCTAGGCATAGATTCAGCTTCACCCCTATATCACCGACGTTACCTTCCCTATTCCAAACTTGAAATCAAGAAGAGCGACGATGAGGAGGCCGATTAACTAGAGTGTAATGCAACAACAGACTTCACTACGAATAAATAGGCTTTCATTTTGAATGTCCATCTTTGGTTGTAAAATATTTTGATTGCAAAATGTTTCTAGTTTAAACGTGTCGATTCATTTTATGGGAATATTTGGATTTTGATTAGAATATTTTGCACTGCATGGTATAAACGTTGAGAAATGCATTAGTGGGCCCCAAGGCGTCATGCCCTAAAGGGCGCTCCGAATCCGGAAACTTATTCTGGTCAATCGTGACATCCACGAAGGGCACTCCGAATCCGGAGACTTATTCGGCCCCAAGGCGTCATGCCCCAAAGGGCGCTCCGAATCCGGAGACTTGTTCTGGCCAATCGTGACATCCACGAAGGGCGCTCCGAATCGGGAGACTTATTCGGCCCTAAGGCGTCATACACCAAAGGGCGCTCCGAATCCGGAGACTTGTTCTGGCCAATCGTGACATCCACGAAGGGCGCTCCGAATCGGGAGACTTATTCGGCCCTAAGGCGTCATGCACCAAAGGGCGCTCCGAATCCGGAGACTTGTTCTGGCCAATCGTGACATCCACGAAGGGCGCTCCGAATCCGGAGGCTTATTCGGCCCTAAGGCGCGATGCACCAAAGGGCGCTCCGAATCCGGAGACTTATTCGGCCCTAAGGCGTCATGCACCAAAGGGCGCTCCGAATCCGGAGACTTGTTCTGGCCAATCGTGACATCCACGAAGGGCGCTCCGAATCTGGAGGCTTATTCGGCCCTAAGGCGTCATGCACCAAAGGGCGCTCCGAATCCGGAGACTTATTCGGCCCTAAGGCGTCATGCACCAAAGGGCGCTCCGAATCCGGAGACTTGTTCTGGCCAATCGTGACATCCACGAAGGGCGCTCCGAATCCGGAGGCTTATTCGGCCCTAAGGCGTCATGCACCAAAGGGCGCTCCGAATCCGGAGACTTATTCGGCCCTAAGGCGTCATGCACCAAAGGGCGCTCCGAATCCGGAGACTTGTTCTGGCCAATCGTGACATCCACGAAGGGCGCTCCGAATCCGGAGGCTTATTCGGCCCTAAGGCGCGATGCACCAAAGGGCGCTCCGAATCCGGAGACTTATTCGGCCCTAAGGTGTCATGCACCAAAGGGCGCTCCGAATCCGGCGACTTGTTCTGGCCAATCATGACATCCACGAAGGGCGCTCCGAATCCGGAGGCTTATTCGGCCCTAAGGCGCGATGCACCAAAGGGCGCTCCGAATCCAGAGACTTATTCGGCCCTAAGGCGCATTGCACCAAAGGGCGCTCCGAATCCGGAGGCTTATTCGGCCCTAAGGCGTTGAGCTCAAACATGTAAAAACACGAAATCTTGCATTACAACGACATGGGTACAAGTATCAAGCCCACAGGTCGGGTCATTGATAAAATTTACATAGATGTGTTGAATTCCACGGCCGTGGCAGGCTTCTTCCAGACATGTCCGAGAGCCGATATGCCCCTGTGCCTGCAATGGAATCTATCTGATAGGGGCCGTCCCAGTTCGGACCAAGCTTTCCATCGGCCGGCCTCCGGTCGGCTGGTAGTACCTTCTTTAGGACCAGTTCTCCTGGATTGTAGCGACGCAACTGAACTCGCCGATTGTATGACTTAGCGAGCTGCTGCTGATAACGTGCCATGGATGCTAAGTCGCGGTCTCTTCGTTCTTCAATCAAAACCAGGTCCAGGGCGAGCATCATGTCATTTCGGCCCGTGTCAAAGGCTTGCGATCTGAGAGTTGGTAAGCCGATCTCTGGGGGTAAGATTGCCTAGATTCCGAAGCATAGGGCAAACGGTGTTTCTCCGGTAGATCGTCTTGGCGTTGTACGATGGGCCCATAGTACACTCGGCAACTCTTCAACCCATCTGCCTTTGGCACTCTCCAGTCTCTTTTTGATGCCGTCCAAGATGGATTTGTTTGAAGCTTCCGCCTGACCGTTACTTTGGGGGTAGGCTGGCGTAGAGAAGTAAGGCTCAATACCATACTTGTTGCACAATTCTCGGTATACGCCACAATCGAACTGAGTACCATTATCCGAGATCAACGCTCTTGGAATGCCGAATCGCATAATGATGTTCCTCCACACAAAGCGCTTAATGTCGGAATCTCGTATATGGGTTAGAGCCTCCGCTTCGACCCACTTTGTGAAGTAATCTGTTGCTACGATTAGAAATCGCTTGCTCCCTGGGGCCCTTGGCAATGGTCCTACGATATCAAGTCCCCACTGAGCGAACGGCCAGGGGCTTGTGATAGAATTCAAAGCTTCTGCCGGCTGATGAGTTAGTGGGGAGAACTTTTGGCATTGTTCGCATTTCTTGACATAATTTTGTGCGTCGGCTCTCATCGTCGGCCAATAATATCCCTGTGTTATCGCCCGATGGGCCAGGGAGCGTCCCCCCGAATGGGCACCACAGCTGCCCTCGTGTATCTCAGTGAGCAGCTCCTCCACTCTGTCCGGGTGTACGCATTCCAAATATGGACCAGAGAGGGACTTTTTGTAAAGCCCTCCTTGTGGATCTAAGTAGTACCGCAGGGCCTTGTTTCGCAGCTTGTGTGCTTCTTTTTTGTCCTCCGGGAGTTGCTCAGAAGAAAGGAATGCAGCGATGGGATCCTTCCAACTTGGAGCCGATTCTATAATGTTGATGTGGGTTTCCTCCGGAGGGTCGATACTTGGTTCCGGGACGAAACCTACTTCGATGGTACGCTTGAGCTCGGAGTTGATGGCGGAGGCTAAGCAAGCCAGGGCATCCGCGTGTGTATTTTGATCGCGTGTTATTTGGTTTAATTCATGATGGTCGAATTTCGTCAGCAAGGAGTTAGCCGTTTTCATATAGGCCGCCATACGCTCGTCTCTTGCCGCGTACTCCCCCTTCAGCTGGTTGATTACCAATTTTGAGTCACAAAACACCAACAGCCGCCGCGCGCCGAGCAGATGTGCGTTCCGCAGTCCGGCTAACAGGGCTTCATACTCGGCTTCGTTATTTGATGCTTCGAAGCCGAGCTTGACGGCCTGCTCAATTACTGCGCCGTTTGGAGACATAATTACGACGCCGGCGCCGCTGCCCCGTTGATTAGACGATCCATCACAGTATAACTGCCAAATGTCCCCAACATAAATTCTCCAATCTGGCTTTGACCGAACTTCGGCCTTTGGCTGGACGTCATCAGGCTTGAGGTCGGCAAGCCCTCCTGTGAATTCGGCAACAAAGTCGGCAAGCACCTGCCCCTTGATTACGGTTTTGGGTAGAAACTGAATGTCGTACTGGCCGAGTTCGAGAGCCCACTTCGAAACACGTCCTGATGCTTCTGCATTCCGTAGTACTGATCGAAGGGGGTATTCTGTTAGCACCCTAATGCTGTGTCCTTGGAAGTAATGCATCAGTTTTCTTGCTGCCATGACCAAGGCTAGGACGAGTTTTTCCAGTGGTAGGTAGCGTGTTTCGGCGTCCACCATTGCCTTGCTCACATAATACACTGGCTGTTGCTGCCCTTCCTCCTCTTTTAATAATACGGCACTGACGGCCCTGTCGGAGACTGCAAGGTATAGAATGAGGGGGTCACCGGCGGCGGGTGTTGTTAGAAGAGGTACTGTCCGGAGGTAGGTCTTGAGCCCGTTAAAAGCTGCTTCGCATTCGGCGGACCATTGGAAAGCTCTGCCCTGACGTAGTGTCTGAAAGAATTATCTGCAGCGCTCTGTAGATCGGTTGATGAACCTGTTGAGTGCAGCAGCCATTCCCATCAACTTTTGGACTTCTTTCACTGAACGGGGGGAACTCAGTTCCAAAATTGCTGTGACTTGCCTCGGGTTGGCTTCGATTCCTCGGTGGTTGACGATATAACCCAGGAATTTGCTGGAGCCGATCCCGAATGCGCATTTGGAAGCGTTTAGCTTCGTTCTGTATTTGCGTAGGGTGTTGAATGTCCTTTCCAGATCGGCTATATGGTTTTGTTCTTCTTTGGATTTGACCACCATGTCATCGATGTATACTTCCATAGTGTGTCCGAGCTGTTCTTTGAACATCGTGGTGACCAGTCTTTGGTAAGTTGCCCCTGCATTCTTCAGTCCAAAAGGCATAACCCTGTAGCAATAGGTTCCTCTTGGAGTGAGGAATGCAGTTTTGTCCTGATCATCCGGATTCATGGCGATCTGGTGGTAGCCTCTGTAGGCATCGAGGAAACTCATGCGCTGGTGGCTGTAGACGTCCCCGAACGCCGCGGGAGGGTTAAGTCCCGTTCCGTTCATATTGGGGTCACTACAGTTCGGACTCGATTTGTGTTAGTTCTGAATCTTGGACCAAAGAGTCCAAATCCGGCAAATCGTTTGAGAAAACAAATTTTTAAAAAGAAGTACCAAACATGGACTGCTTTGCCAGATTACAGAGTCGCCACCTAAATATTTTAAAATGGGAAATTTAGGAAACCCTGACTCGGTGCCGAAGGCCACATGTCCGTCATCACCAAAGTGGTCTTGGCTCGGGAGCTTGGGTACGATCGGGGAAGGTCAGCTATGAGCACCCCCTTTCGCCCGGTCCGAAGACCGGCCTCTACTAACCGTGATATCCGATTTTGAAAACGTTATGTATTCTTATTCCAATTGTTAGCCTAGAATTTACTATGTGATGCGCACAACACAAAAGTATAGACTAGATTGCCTAATTTGGAAATAAACATTGCATATCCGTTTTGTCTCGAAAAACGTGTTGGTTTTTTGTGCTACTCACAAGTAGGCTAAAATTCAGATTTCAACGAGTTGTTCCAACTCAGGCAATCTAACCTCCACCCACAGGCATTCAAACAGTTTATCATGTAAGCACTTAGCCGCATGGCAAGCATACTGTCATGGTAAACATTCACACGCATGCGATATGCTAAAGCCATAAAAACTTACATCGTACTCCGTGCCAAAACAGTAAACTAGTTAGCAAACATGCATGACCTAGTTCATGTTGAGTGGCTAATGCGACACATACAGGAGTGTAATCTAAACAGGCTCGGCTAACCCTAAACATGGCACATGAGATGCAACAACTATCACGTATTCAATTCGGAATTGAAAGTACGATGCGGTTTGCATGATGTGCCGAGCCCGATGTATGTAAACAAATGCATGAATGCACGCATGCATTGCATAAGGTATGCTAATTTAAAATGCCCTAATCTACCACTGAAAGCGGGTAAATAAAAGGGTTAGAAAGAAGTGGGGGTTGGGAGACATACACACACTCACCCACACTTATTACATTTTTGCCCTCACTCGGAGGGACCGAATAAATAAATAATACAGACCGAAGAATAAATGAATAAATAAATTATTACAAATTTCTAAGTACTGAAATTTAAAGCATCTAAATGAAATGAAACGGGGCCTCGGCCCTGCCTTGGGATGCGCGAATGATGCATGCCCGATGCCCGCCTTGCCCGAAAAGCCCACACCTTGGCACTACTGTCTCTGTTTTTACTGCTCTGCCTCTCCAAAAATTCTCAAAAATTCAGAATACTTTCCAAGAGGCCTGAAACGATCCACCGGCTGGGCAGTGTAGTCATCGGCTTCTTCCAGTGGCCACCGGCTGCACTTGGTAATTATCGGCACTATTTTCTGCCGGTCGGCAGAAAGTTCCTGCACCAGACAGATGACAGTAGCAGCAACAGACAGCAATGCATAGGCATGGTTTTTCGGCAAATGTGAGCATGTCCAACACCTCCTATCATGTTTAGGGACTCAAGGGGGTGTGGCTCTTGATTCTAGAGCTATCAATTGTGCATTTGATGCATGATAGCCTAAGGAACCAAGATTGCTTATTTTAATGTAAATATGCATGCAACACAACAAATGAATACTAAGTCCCTATCATGTGGAAATCAAGGGCCTTAGTGACCAAGGATTGAGGTGAGTTACACCACTTGAAATGTGAACTCCCCTCAATCCTAGGCTTGGCTTGACAACCCCAAACCAAGCTATGAGATGCAAGTATGCAAGCAAGGCTCAAATGCAATGCAACCTATCACGTTAAGCATGCAAAGAGCTAAAGTATGTAGGATACAAATGGCATGCAAGATGGGCCAATTAAACATGGAACTAACAAGCATACATTCAAGGCTACATTGACCAAGCAAGCAACAATCATGAAATAAGCATGCAACAATGGACTTAAGCCATAGAGGGCAGCCCTCAAACTCCCAAAAACAGTGGCAAAACAAGCCTCACAACATGATCAAAATGCCACACAAGCATGCTATTCAATGGGCCCAAGTCTAGGACACCAAAGAGAGTAATTTGACATCATTCATACAACCACTCATGGCATACATTCAACAAACAAAAACAGATTTTAAGCATGTGGAATGACACCCAAATCCCCTCATGGCACCCCCAAAAATGCACCAAACATGGAAACATGCACAATGTCTATTTTAAAGCATTCAAGAGCATATCTTTAAAACATGAACTAAGCCACATATGCCAACATGCAAACATGACTAATGGACTGAAATGAGGTCTAATATGATGCCAAATCACTAGATCAAAACAAGTCAATCATGCTAGAATTCCATGGAAGCAAAGTTTACAAGCCTAAAATGCAAAACATGCACATCAAGCATACCAAGGGTGTCCAAAATAGTGGCTCACAGCCCTATTACATGGCAAATAGATGCTTATATCCTCATGCAACCAAGCTAAAATATGCAAGAATCAAGGCTCAAAGCATGACACTACTTATAAGCATGAAAGAGCATTCTAAAGCCAACATGGAAAGCATGCAAGAGGCCATAAATACGACCAAAAACAGAGGTATAACATGTCATATTGAGCACAAATATACTCTGAAATGAAGCCAAAACCCACCATACACACATGCTATTCTTTAAGCCCAAAACAAAGGCAAACAAAGAACCAAGGGGAGAGGGGTGTCCCCCCCCTATATGTGACCTAAAATCATCTTCCCCACCACTAAAAACCCACTGGTTTTCAGTGGTGAGAAAGCCAAAAACACCAAGCAAACAAGGTCTAAGATAAAGGTCACCAAAATAGCCAAATAAGGCCTAAAAGGGTGAGCCTTTGTTCAAACCACAAAATGACCTTAATGAAGGTTCAAGAACAAGTGAAAACAAGATTTTTTTATCTTAAACACAAATCCAAAAACACAAAGCAAGGAGGGTAGAAAGAGGTTGCAAGAATGGGGAATATAAAGTAAAGTGTTTACCCTTGAAGATCCTTTGAAGAACAAAGGTTCCAGCCACTCTCTAGTGATCAAAACCAGTCCAAAACCAACACAAACAACCTTCTAAGTCTCTCAATCTCGAGCTAAGGTGTAAAGGTGTGTGTAATGGTGCAAAAATGAGGTAAAACTACACTTTTTGGCCTAAAATCACACACACAAGAGGAGAGAGATGGAGATATAGATATATGGTAGAAATATATGTATAATGCTCTGGTTCTTGCTCTCAAAAGGCTAACCCTTAGCCAAGAGGAGGAGCCCTCCCCTTATAGGCATTGTAAAGCTTGTCAAACAAGCTTGGAAGGAATGTATCCCCTCCATACACGTGTATGGAGGGGAGCAAAAGCTACAAAGTTGTCTGAAAATATCTCAGAAAGTAAGTGCACAGTAGTCGGCAGGGCAAAATGGTCATTTTGCCAAAATGAGTGCCGACCGGCACAAAATAGTGCCGATGACAACACCAACCAGCCGGTGGCCTCTAGCCAGTGCCGGTGGTGTGTGGGGATGCCTCACAAGGCATTCCCTGCCCTTCCAAGGCAAAACACAAGTGTTTGGTGCAAAACCAAACACAACTGGTCGAGTTCGGGGGTCCTGAGGCAGGGCGCGCACAGCCGAGAACTCCGGGAACTCCAAACGAACACAAACATGGATAATCACTGAGTGTTCCAACGGTGACGTCCAAGTCTTGAGGACGGTCAAAAATGGGGTGTCTACAGTTGCCCCTCTTTGACAGAACTCGGAAGTCATACAGATGACGAGAGTGAATGTCAAAGCCCAGAGACGACCCATTTTTGACAAGGCCGAAGACTCAGACAAACATGCAAGACAAATAAGATATGCGCCCGAAGGCAGGGGCAAAATGCAACTGAAAATGCAAGAAGCCGAGCATAACTTATGATCATGCAAAGAAAGCTGTAATGAAGCACGCATGCAACAGTTATAAGCTAGATACGCCAAACTACACTACAATGCAGAAAGGATGTAAGAGAATTATGTAATTCTCAATACGTCTCACTCGGAGGATACAATACCTGTGCAGCTCGTCCGGTTTCACCGGCCTCAAATGAGTCGTACATACAATATCGTGCCTGAAAAGAAAGCAAACTTAACAGGTACAATATTGTTAGCAATATACATGATAACGCAGTGAAGTGCATAGTAACGCATGCGACGTATATAACAGGGTAGTGGGATTGAACACATGTGAGTAAAGCGACGCATGCATGCAAACAATGTGTATATGTAGAGATAATTGAACACATATCAGTAAAGCAATGCACGCATACAATGCAATGTGTATAGAAAAGAACTTGAACACATATCAGTAAAGCAATGCACGCATACAATGCAATGTGTATAGAAAAGAACTTGAACACATATCAGTAAAGCAATGCACGCATACAATGCAATGTGTATAGAAAAGAACTTGAACACATATCAGTAAAGCAATGCACGCATACAATGCAATGTGTATAGAAAAGAACTTGAACACATATCAGTAAAGCAATGCACGCATACAATGCAATGTGTATAGAAAAGAACTTGAACAAATATCAGTAAAGCAATGCACGCATACAATGCAATGTGTATAGAAAAGAACTTGAACACATATCAGTAAAGCAATGCACGCATACAATGCAATGTGTATAGAAAAGAACTTGAACACATATCAGTAAAGCAATGCACGCATACAATGCAATGTGTATAGAAAAGAACTTGAACACATATCAGTAAAGCAATGCACGCATACAATGCAATGTGTATAGAAAAGAACTTGAACACATATCAGTAAAGCAATGCACGCATACAATGCAATGTGTATAGAAAAGAACTTGAACACATATCAGTAAAGCAATGCACGCATACAATGCAATGTGTATAGAAAAGAACTTGAACACATATCAGTAAAGCAATGCACGCATACAATGCAATGTGTATAGAAAATAATTTGAACACATATCAGTAAAGCAATGCACGCATACAGAGCAATGTGTATAAAAGATTGTAATTGAACACATGTCAGTAAAGCAATGCACGCATACAAAGCAATGTGTATAGAAGGTAATTGACACTGAACATGGTAAAACATGATACTGAAATGCGACGTACTGCAACACAGTATGTTTGAAATGATTCATGGAATTCACAAGACATAAAAGGATACAGGAAGGAGCGTCCTTCACATATACCGAGCATCGCTCACAAAAGTCATGGCCTGAGGTCAACTCGAAGGTCCGCTTGCATTTTGAAAGTGCAGTTTCTTGTACTGCCTTGAGTAATGAAGATGCCAAACCACACAATTGACCCGAATAAGGGCGCGGAAGGTACGACGACCGAAAGAGGAGGTTACTGGTATCAATCCCGATACTTTGCCACCCTGTTATTTTCCTGCTTTACTCCCCTTTTTTATTAGGAGTTTAAGCACATTGCACTGCCTCAAGCAGGTTCTATATTTTTTTGAAAATGCGTACTTTCTTTCTTTTAGAAATTCATGACGGGGATGAAACAGCTATTTGTTCAAAAGGTGTTTCCATTGCATATTCCATGCATCGCATCGCAAGGTATCACACAACAATGTGACTGAAATTAACACTTGTGTTTCGAAAACGAAGCATCGCATCGTAATAATCAGGTAGTGAACCAATTACAACTCGATAAGCAAAACAAAGACTTGACAGACTAACCAAGTGCAAGTACAACTTGATGAAGGGCATGAAGACTTAAAGAGAGTGACATACAACTCGATAAGCAAATATACAACAACTCGATAAACAAAACGAGCGCGCCCTCAGGAGAATTGATCATTTAGGGGTACTGGAAGGGGTGGGATTCCCCAAATTCTTGGCATAAACATCTCAGAAGGCCAGGGGGAGAACCACCGGCCAATCCAGAAGTCTACCGGCCGTGAGGAATGGCCATCGGCCGAAATGGTGATCCATCGGCCGGAATAGATGGCCGGTCGGCACTATAAGTGGCCGGTCGGCACTAAATTGTCAACACCAGCAGAATGTTGACAGCTGTCTTTCACTCAACCTTATCCTCTTCAAAAGGGGTTTCAACTTCGTGGTTCTCTTCATTTTCACCCTGATTTGCTCCAAATGGAAGAGTTTCTTGCCCAAAATCTCGCAACTTGGATTAACAACTTGGATGGTTCGGAAAAGCTGAATTTCCGAGCTTTCGGCATAAACGCACTATTCACTTTGCGTCGTACCCCGCTGCATTTTCCATTCCTCCATGCCGCGGCAAGGTTTTGGAACCCGGTAACACATGTCTTTAGCTTTAGCGGACAAGAGGTGTGTCCCACTTTTGAAGATTTCCGAACTCTAATGGAATCTGAGCGCGATGAGGAGATCCTGCCCCAACTTCGCTTTGGCCATGCTCAAGCCTTGGGAGAAATGTGCGGGCTTTCAATGCCCGACGCTCGTTCTCTAATTTGTGATGGGACATTAGATGTTGCGAGCTTGGTCTGTCGTTTTTCTGAGACTGGTGACCGTGGCGACCATCACTGGCAAGGCTTTCAGCGGCACGCCCTCTGTCTATGCATGCTACCTCATTTTCTGTTCGTCTCCGGTTCCGGAGGAGCCAGTGTCCGGTTGATTGAAATTACCCAAGGCTTGAAGGAGGGCCAAAGCTGCATTGCCATGGTCCTGGCTGAGACACTGCTGGGCTTAGATGCCTTTTATCGTCGAGAGACGATTAGATTAGTAGGGAGCCCACTGTTACTGCAGGTAATGTTTCCCACCCAGCCTCACATTTATGTTTACTCACATCACTCGGCCCTCAGGTTCGGTTTTTCTCACAAAAACCCTTTTCTCACTTTTCCTCTCATCGTACATCTCTC
Organism: Camellia granthamiana; assembly: GCA_036172215.1. Lineage (NCBI taxonomy): Eukaryota > Viridiplantae > Streptophyta > Magnoliopsida > Ericales > Theaceae > Camellia > Camellia granthamiana. The sequence goes on from CM069903.1 coordinate 153,612,406, forward strand.
TATTCTTTATTCTCTCATTTTCTATCCCTCCCCAGGTGTGGTTGATGGATAAACTGCGAGTTGTGGACTCCTGCCCAGCATATTCAGCTCGTGGTTACTTCTTCAGGCAACGCCTAGTTGATGCCCTTGACGAGGGTTGGTGGTTTGAATGGATGTGCAGTTTGTCCGCAGACCGCATTGCGTGGCGATGCCCTTGGCTCAATCTCCCAATGATGAGTTACAGTATGACCCGTCAACCCGGGATCCAATTGATTGGCTTGACTCACTGTGTCTTCTACTTCCCGTTCCGTATCCTGCGCCAGTTTGGTCATAATCAGACTTGTCCGCCGGAAGGGATAGAGTACCCGGCTACATTCCCGATTCGAGGCGCACAGCTGGCCCGATATGCCACAGCATGGAGGACGAGAGAACTCCTGGCCCCCGCTCCCGCTTTCAGTTGCACTTTGTCTGATGAGTGCTTGGATTGGCTTAATGAAGAGGCACAGGAGGGGCCCACTTTGGCATCAGGGGCTTCGACCAGCTCTGGGAGGGGGCGCAGGGACATTTGACTTGACCATGCCCCAGATTTATTGCTTTATTAGTACTTTCAAGTTTTCTTTATGAATGTAATAAAAAGCAACTTCGATTGTATGCAAGAGCAAGATAACTTTATTTGAAATCAATGAAATTGAAGGTTGTGGTACTGAAAATTTTCCGTTTTGGTCCAGAAATGGTCTTAGTTGTAAAAAGATTTATTTGGACACAGTCATCTTTATTAAAACTTTTCGAAACCATTTTCGATATGGATCAAAACTGGACACGCCTGAAATCTGCCACTGAGATGCACAACCCCAGATTCCTGCAATTGGAAAATTGCCCCTAGTCTGAATAGTACCACGGCACTGCATGGCAACGGAAAGTTGCCCCTAGTCTGAATAGCACTGCACCGGAGATTGCGATGAATGCTGATGGACAAAGATGACCAAGACGATCAAATGGACAAAGCTGATCGGGGAAAATGTTTATGGCTGAACTTCAGGGTGAAGCTGCCTACGTATCCCACGAATGGGAATCAAGCCTTACGTAGTTCAGGCTTGGGTTCACTCGAGTATTTTCACTCTCCTTTTGCGCTCTAACTTTTGCCAAGGCCGCCCTTTGCGGGTTTTCAACCTTGCGAGCTCAGTTTTTATATTTTCTAATTTTCTGTGCTCTGAATTTTGCCTAGGTCGCCCTTTCGGGTTTTCGGCCTAGCGAGCCTCTCAGGGATAATATTTCTTCAACTTGTCCATGTTGATCGGTTGAGAAAACTCTAAGCCATCTAAATCCATCAGAACCACAGCTCCACCTGACCAGATTGACTTGATGATGTAAGGACCAGTCCAATTGGGTCTGAACTTGCCCCTTGGGTCATGGATGGGAGCTCGATTGTCTTTGAGCACCAAATCTCCTTCTTTCAAATTCCTGGACTTAACTTTCTTATTAAAAGCCCGGGCAATTCTGCGCTGATAACTTTGGACATGGTACAGTGCCTTCAGCCTTCTTTCATCAAAGAGCATGAGTTCCTCAAATCTACTCTGCTGCCAATCTGCCTCAGCTATCTGACACTCAGCCAGCACTCGGAGTGATGGAACCTCAATCTCAATTGGTAGAACGGCTTCCATCCCATAGACCAGCGAATAAGGGGTTGCTCCGGTAGAAGTTCTAATTGAAGTTCGGTAGCCCCACAGAGCGAATGGCAACTTGTCTGGCCAGTCCCGATAGGTTTCCACCATCTTCTGCAGTATGTGTTTGATGTTTTTGTTGGCGGCCTCAACTGCTCCGTTGGTCTGCGGCCGATACGTGGATGACTTATGAAAAGCCACATTATACTTCTCCAGCAAATCAATCACCTCTTTCTTGAAGTGGGAACCATTATCTGAAATGATCTCGTTCGGGACTCCATAACGGCAGATAATGTTGTTTCTGATAAACTTTGCGACTTGCGAAGCCTTTAACACGGCATAAGATTGGGCCTCGACCCACTTTGTAAAGTAATCTATTGCTACTAAGATATACTCATGCCCATTCGACCCCTTCGGAGTAACAGCTCCAATCACGTCGATTCCCCATACTGAGAACGGCCATGGTGATGTCATGTTGTATAACTTAGACGGCGGGATGTTCATGCGGTTTGCATGAATCTGGCATTTGTGGCATCGCCGAACAAAACCAATACAATCTTCCTCCATGGTAGACCAGTAGTAGCCTTGTCTGAGGATCTTTCTTGCCAGCATCACCCCATTCATGTGTGCCCCACATTCTCCTCCATGGATGGCCTCCATCAGGCGCTTCGACTCTTCGGCTTCCACACACAGCTTGTGCATTCCCAGATGACCTCTTTTGTACAACTTACCCTCGCAGATGATAAACTGAACAGCCATTCTTCTGATTGCCCTCTTGTCCTTGGCATTTGCCCCTGGTGGATAGGTCTCCTTTTCCAAGAAGTTCCATATATCGTGATACCAAGGGTTGTTATCCTGCACTTCATCTATGGCAGAGATTGACTCGTAAGCGGGTACAAGCTTCTGGTCAATAATGACTGGACGCATCCGGACCCCAGATGGGATGTCTATCATGGAAGATAGAGTTGCTAATGAATCTGCAAACCTGTTGTTCTCTCTCACTAGGTGAGTGAAATTTAGCTTTTCAAACCGAGGAATTAACAAATCCAAGGTCTGGTGGTAAATTATCATCTTTTCCTCCTTCACTTTCCAATCTCCTTTCGCTTGAGACACAACCAGGTTCGAATCTCCGATGACGTCCAATCGTCTTGCCCCTAGTTCTAGGGCCGCTTCCAGACCGGCAATACATGCCTCATACTCTGCCTCATTGTTCGAGACTTTGAATCGAAGCTTGAATGCTAAAGGGATACGGGAATCGTCAGGCGCTATCAGCAACACCCCTATCCCATACCCGTATTGATTTGACGCCCCGTCAAAATACATTGTCCAGGTTTCATCTTCGACGTGCAGAATAGCTTCATCTGGGAACAGGTACTCAACCGCTTCATCCCCTTCAACCGGGTGGTCGGCAAGGAACTCTGCCACTGCCCTCCCTTTTACCGACTTGCGCGTCACATACTTGAGGTCAAATTCGGAGAGCAACAGCAGCCAACGAGCTAGCCTACCCGTAAGTGCTGGTTTCTCGAAAAGATATTTGATGGGATCAAGTCGTGAAACCAACATTACAGAGTGAGCTAACAGGTAGTGCCACAGCTTCCGGGTAGCCCATACCAAGGCCAAACAAGCCTTCTCTAGCGGAGTGTAGCGGGTCTCGTAACCCAGCATCTTCTTGCTCAGATAGTAGATGGCCCTTTCCACTTTATCTTCCGACTCTTGCGCGAGCATACAGCCCATTGTAGTTTCAGTCACTGACAGATACAATATCAACGGCTTTCCCGGCTTTGGTGGTGACAACACGGGCGGATTCTGTAGATACTCTTTAATCTGTTCAAACGCAGCTTGGCATCGGCCGTCCCAATGGAACTTATTCCCTTTCTTCAAAAGACCAAAAAGTGGTTCACAAGTTAAGGTTAGTTTTGAGATAAACCGCCTTATGAATTGCACTTTACCCAGAAAGCCTCGCACCTCCTTTTCAGTCATTGGTGGTGGCATTTCTAAGATGGCCTTGATTTTAGAAGGGTCGACTTCGATGCCCCTTTGTGTAATCAGAAATCCCAGCATTTTTCCCGCTGTAACACCAAACGTACACTTCTGAGGATTCAGCCGCAGCCTAAATTCCCTGATCCTTTGGAAGAACTTTTGCAAGGCGGTGTAGTGGCCCTCTCTTTCTTTGGACTTGACAATCATGTCGTCCACGTACACCTCAACCTCTTTATGGATCATGTCATGTAATATTGTGGTTGCAGCCCGTTGATACGTAGCCCCAGCGTTCTTTAGCCCAAATGGCATCACTCTGTAGCAATATGTACCCCACGGGGTGGTAAAAGCAGTCTTCTCCCGGTCTTCAGGTGCCATTACTATCTGATTATAGCCTGAAAAGCCATCCATGAACGAAAGCAAAGCATGCCCCGCTGTGAAATCTACCAACTCGTCGATATGCGGCAAGGGAAAGTCATCCTTCGGACTGGCTCTGTTCAAATCCCTGAAGTCCACACATACCCGGATTCTGCCATCCTTCTTCGGCACTGGAACGATGTTGGCCGGCCAAGTCGGGTATTCAGATACCAGCAGGAAGCCCGCGTCAATCTGCTTGGTGACCTCTTCCTTGATCTTGATGGCCCAATCGGGGCGGATCCTCCTGAGTTTCTGCTTGACAGGTCGGGCCTCGGGGTCAAGAGGGATCCGGTGCTGTACAATCTCAGGATCGATTCCAGGCATGTCTTCGTAGGACCACGCGAAAACATCTTTGAAATCTTTTAATAAAGCGACTAAGCGCTCGCGTTCCTCCGAAGACAACGTGGACCCGATCTGGACCAGCCGCGGGTCCTTCCCAGTACCAACGTTCACGGTAGTGATTTCATCCATTAAGGGTTTAACAAACCTCTCCTGCTCTTGTTCAATTAGTCGTTGCAAAACCGGAGGAATTTCGTCCTCGTCGTTTTCATCAAAATTTTGAAAGTCCTGATTTAAGCAATAAATCAAAGGCACAGAAAAGTACTCGGAAACCACAGTCACCTCATTCTCATTATGCACTTCCAAACCGTCCAATTCTTCTGTTACAACAGACTCAAAAGAGAAAGAAAAAGATGACCTGGACAGGACTGTGGCATCCGGGTTGTCACCCCCAGGAATACCGGACTCAGACTCAGACGAGCTGGCACCTGATTCCGACTCACAAGACTCGGTGGAATCAGATTCCGGCTCACTACCTGACCCGGTGCTGCTTGATAAAAATCCCTCCTCGTACTGCCAAGTGAGGGAGGGTGCGATGGATGCATCCAAAATAGCTGATGGTAGGCCCGCAGCCGTTTCATCTCCGATCATGGACACCGAAGAGTCGTCCCCCAAGCACACCTGGTTGATCAAAGGATCTGAAAGTAGACAAGCCAGTGCTACCCCCATTTCAAACTCTGTATCCGCAGACTCCAATTCCTCGCTATGTTCAGCCTCAACTGTCGGGTCTGTCTGCTCTTCAGCAACATCATCCCCAGATAACTGCAAGTCGAAGAAAATCTCAAATCCCGGCATGCGTTTCTTTTCTTTATTCAGCCATGGCTCCGGAAAACCACAGAACGGAAAGTCTTCCCCTTCCCGGACGAAGCGTCCGTTTAGGGTACCCTGGATGGGCCGATGCATCAACTCAAAAGGCCTTCCCATTTGTTTTGCTTTGGCTCTCCCAGCCATTTCTTTTCCTCTTCTCACCCAATCTTCCTTAGTGGGCAGATAACCCAAGCCGAAGGTGTGGGGATTGTGCGGCGCTCCGGCCAATGCTGCAACGCCTTTGCGGCCGCTCTTCCCTAATCCCATCCCGGGGATATGTTGGAGCTTGTTCATGAGATACACTGCCTGGGCACTAACATAGATCCCTTCGTTAACGGCCATGATGTTTTGTACAACCCGAGCCTCAGCTAGGGTAAATCCTGATATGAACATATCTTCCATGCCATGCTCGATTTCCAGAACAGGCGTGGATACCTCCGGTGGTGGGTGGATTGATAAGCTTCCAAAGACAATGGCTACTCCCTTTCCATAGGGGTATTTCACCATTTGATGCAAAGTAGATGATACTGCCTTTACCTGATGCAGCCATGGCCGCCCCAAAAGCAAGTTGAAAGTCGCAGGCACTTCTAAAACATGGAAATCTATCTCATGCTGGCCCGGCCCGACCTTTGTCTGAACTTTTACGGTTCCCATCACTTCTCTACTTGTGTTGTCATACGCCCGAATGACCTGGGCTGTTGGTACGAAATCTGCAGTTTTCAAACCAATTGCGTATGCCGTTCTTGCCGGGCAGACGTTGATGGCGGATCCAGTATCAACAAGCACCACCGGTATCCATTTATCCCTACACTCCACAGAGATGTAGAGGGGCTTGTTATGGTCTGCCCCCTCGGGTGGCAATTCCTTGTCGGAAAAGGTCAGCATCGGGGTGGCTCCCCCTGGAAAGACCAATCCCACCAGCTGCTCTGGTGTGGTTTCTATTGAAAGCTTTGCTTTGTCCATGGCTGATAAGACAGCCTCCCTATGCACCCGTGATGCCATGAGCAGTCCCCATATAGAGATGTCTGCTTGTATCTTTTTAAGCTGTTTGAGCACAGCCTCCTCTTCAAGTTGCTTTTCCTTTTGCTTTTCAGCCTCTCTGTCCTTCCCAGAAGCCTCTGGCTGATCTAAATGTGGAGGTTTGAAATACCGCCCGCTCCGTGTCATGTGATCTATCTCTCCAAGGTACCAAGTGTCATCAGGTTGGTTGTTTCCCCAATCTTCGTCTGTATGGGCAAGGCATAAATCTTCATCCTCCCACCACATACCATCAGCAGCTGATAAACATCTGTCCGGCTCTGGCATGACTGTTTTTGCGCCCGCAGTACCTTCCATCCACATACCCGCAGTATTCTTGGTTCCGGTGCACAACGCAGTTTCGACTCCCACATGGGCCTTTGCCTTCCTGATTCTCTCGGAATCTTCAAAACTTACTTGTTCCGACATGACTGACTGTTCAAGAATCCCTGTACTCAAAATATTCCAATCTCGAGCGAAATTCTTAACACCGGCGCTCTCCGGCGATGCTCTTTGTTCTTCGACCCTTCCGGCCGTCACTGATATTCTTGACCCCGTTGAGCCCTGTTCTGACTGCAATTCTCCCATCACATCAGGTTGATCGTCCAACCACCCGGTAACTTCTGCTGAATTCTCATAATCGAACCATGCGACTGCCATATCCTCTGGGTCTTGGTCACTGTAAAACTGGAGATTGGCAAGGCCCCCCCCCCCACAGCGGTTACATCATCTACTTCCTGCCCTAGATTATCTCCTTGAATTACACACAGTTCTCCTCCTGTTGGAAGTTTCACAACCGGCGCATCCTGGCCTATTGACACAATGTAGCCGTCCGGACTATGTGTTTTCTCAACATAACTCCCGGATCCTGCAGACTCGGACTCAATAGCCCGTTTCTCCTTTGGAATCTCCCTTCCCCTGCTCTCGGTGGTCACCACTGCTGGCTCGGGTTGGGTTTCGGAGATGTCTATCGTGCACAAGTCGGTGCAACTGGGAAGAGACACCTCCGGTTTAGGCAGGTGGGTAGGTGTGATATAGATACTAGGGTCGTAGAGTACGTCCCCAGTATGGATGAAATTGAGTCTTTTGGGCGGTGGAGCTTGGTTATGTGCGGGGAGAGGGTTTGTAGTAACATTGGGTTTCTCCGGAGGTAGAATCACCCCGTTATCGATGAGATCTTGAATCTCATGACGTAACCGAAAGCATTGATCGGTATCATGACCGTGCTGTTGGTGAAATGCACAGTACTTGGCCGGGTTATAAGTGGGGGGAAGTTTTTCTGGTAGGGGCCGCGACTCTAGGGGCTTCAGATGCCCTTTTTTGATCAAAACCCCCAGAGCTTTGGATAGGGGCATATAAAGTGGGGCGAAGGTTCTGGTGTTCTTGGGGGGATATTTGGTTGTTTGCGGGTTGCTTCCGGACGCACCGGAGAATGGTGAGGCTGCTGTATTTCTCGGAGGGGGATTGGCGGTGACCATGCTTACTTCCTGAGCTCTTGCAGTCGTAACGCCACTCGGGCCTGCATTGCTACCACGATTGAAAGTTCGTCGGGGTTGCTCCCGGTCACTATCGATCAAGCCTTGCTTTAAGGCATCCTCAATCTGTACCCCCATTTCATGTAGGTCAGAAAAAGTAGGAAAGGGGAGTACTATCATTTTTTGTATCAACTTCGGCTGAAGATTGCGCACAATCATCCGAATCTGGTCTTTGTCCGTAGGCCTCAAGGTCATCATCGAAGCCTTGGCCCTCCATCTGGTTACAAACTCTGAGAAGCTTTCCTTAGGCTCTTGCCTAGTCGTCTCGAGATCACGGGTCGTAATCTCAATCTGCGTATTATACGAATACTGTGCGATGAAGGCCTCAGCCATCTCGTCCCAATTCCTCTTGACGTCGTCCTCCAACTTGGCATACCATATGGCCGCCACACCCGATAGGGTCCGACCAAACAAAGACAACTTCTGAAGCCTACTGAGGCCCATCGGCCTCAGAATATCTGAGAACAATCTTAAGTGCACCATGGGGTCCCCGGTCCCGTCGAACCGATCAATGTGAGGCATTTTGAATCTGTCGGGCAGCGTCACAGCCGCGTCGGTATAACCATCTTCAATATCGGGGATAGTCTTGACCCCTTGAGATCTTTTGAACAGCTTTTCAAGCTTGCTCAGTTTCAGTGCGGTAGAATCAGTCTCGAACTCAAAGGGAGAGTCCAATAGGTTGGTGGGCGTCTTTGATAGCTGGGGTTGGATTTGAGGCGGGGCTAAAGGTGGGGGTGGCCCCGTGGGCAGTTCTGTATCATTCTGAACGTTGGCTGTCTCCCCAAGGTTTGGAACTCCTGGTGGGGGGGGAACTTGATGCGAAGCAGATGCTCCGGTTTGCTGTTCTAGTCTGGCAATTGTCTCTGCCTGTTCTCTCACAACTGTAGCCTGTTGCCTGGAGAACTCTGCCTGACGAACGGCATCTTGCTGCATTGTTTTCATGCTCTCTTGGAGGTGGCGCACCATCTCCTCCAAACTGGCCATACTATCCTGCTCTGGTTGAATTACTGGTATATATTCTCCCTCCGTTGGTGACACGGAATCCTGATCCCTACTGAACACAGGTGGAGTAGATAAGGCCCTCTGAACTGACTGTTGTACTGATGTCCTCTGCCTTACTGACCTCCGTTTAGTAGTCGGGGGTAGTGAGTAGTACACTGGTTGTCCGTCTATCAGATCCTCAGATCGAAGGAGTCGACGGCCTCTGACCCAGGGTGCTTGGGGAATATCTATCGGATCGGTAGCAATTGTGCTCAACTACCTAATAAAAAGATAAATAAAACATATAAATAAACAGACAATCGGACAGCATAACGGCGCAAAGTAAATAAACACACAACACACGGTCGGGTATTTAAAATAAACGGTCGAATGCTGGATACACTGTTTCTCCACCACTGATCACTGATTCATGAACCATTGCCCCTAGGCCTGAATCTGATATCCACAGACAACTGATTCTCAAAACCCTGACGCTGATGCCCTCGGGCCTGATACTTAAACTTGCAAACTGATCTGTACGCTCCCTGCAGAGTCACACTCTAAAGCACGTAGCAGATAAATGAGAACCAAAACACCCCTATATTGGGGTAGGGTTTCCCTGTCCTATTTTGTCAGGAACTAGGGTTTCACTACGCACACAGCGGTTTCAAACAACTTAGCATCGGGTAAGCAACCTGTCCTAGTTTGGAATGGTCACTATGGATTCCGAATATGCACTAGGTCGAATGGTCGAAAAGGGTGCCCCGGTAAAACCGGGGTTTGTGTTTCCATACTGGCAGAGCCCGCAACCGGTCAGCCTTATGGTCATGCCTTGACAAGACAAGCCTCCAGCAAACCGCTCAGGAATAGCAGATGGCCAACACGGTGTCCTAGGCGCACCAATGCACATGCAATGCAAAGAAACACATAAGTGTAGTCAAAACAGGATATCACGAGTTCGAGTCAAGCTCTCTAAAACTCCCCAGCAGAGTCGCCAGAAACTGTAGACGTCCCCGAACGCCGCGGGAGGGTTAAGTCCCGTTCCGTTCATATTGGGGTCACTACAGTTCGGACTCGATTTGTGTTGGTTCTGAATCTTGGACCAAAGAGTCCAAATCCGGCAAATCGTTTGAGAAAACAGATTTTTAAAAAGAAGTACCAAACATGGACTGCTTTGCCAGATTACAGAGTCGCCACCTAAATATTTTAAAATGGGAAATTTAGGAAACCCTGACTCGGTGCCGAAGGCCACATGTCCGTCATCACCAAAGTGGTCTTGGCTCGGGAGCTTGGGTACGATCGGGGAAGGTCAGCTATGAGCACCCCCTTTCGCCCGGTCCGAAGACCGGCCTCTACTAACCGTGATATCCGATTTTGAAAACGTTATGTATTCTTATTCCAATTGTTAGCCTAGAATTTACTATGTGATGCGCACAACACAAAAGTATAGACTAGATTGCCTAATTTGGAAATAAACATTGCATATCCGTTTTGTCTCGAAAAACGTGTTGGTTTTTTGTGCTACTCACAAGTAGGCTAAAATTCGGATTTCAACGAGTTGTTCCAACTCAGGCAATCTAACCTCCACCCACAGGCATTCAAACAGTTTATCATGTAAGCACTTAGCCGCATGGCAAGCATACTGTCATGGTAAACATTCACACGCATGCGATATGCTAAAGCCATAAAAACTTACATCGTACTCCGTGCCAAAACAGTAAACTAGTTAGCAAACATGCATGACCTAGTTCATGTTGAGTGGCTAATGCGACACATACAGGAGTGTAATCTAAACAGGCTCGGCTAACCCTAAACATGGCACATGAGATGCAACAACTATCACGTATTCAATTCGGAATTGAAAGTACGATGCGGTTTGCATGATGTGCCGAGCCCGATGTATGTAAACAAATGCATGAATGCACGCATGCATTGCATAAGGTATGCTAATTTAAAATGCCCTAATCTACCACTGAAAGCGGGTAAATAAAAGGGTTAGAAAGAAGTGGGGGTTGGGAGACATACACACACTCACCCACACTTATTACATTTTTGCCCTCACTCGGAGGGACCGAATAAATAAATAATACAGACCGAAGAATAAATGAATAAATAAATTATTACAAATTTCTAAGTACTGAAATTTAAAGCATCTAAATGAAATGAAACGGGGCCTCGGCCCTGCCTTGGGATGCGCGAATGATGCATGCCCGATGCCCGCCTTGCCCGAAAAGCCCACACCTTGGCACTACTGTCTCTGTTTTTACTGCTCTGCCTCTCCAAAAATTCTCAAAAATTCAGAATACTTTCCAAGAGGCCTGAAACGATCCACCGGCTGGGCAGTGTAGTCATCGGCTTCTTCCAGTGGCCACCGGCTGCACTTGGTAATTATCGGCACAAAAATAGTGCCGGTCGGCACTATTTTCTGCCGGTCGGCAGAAAGTTCCTGCACCAGACAGATGACAGTAGCAGCAACAGACAGCAATGCATAGGCATGGTTTTTGGGCAAATGTGAGCATGTCCAACACCTCCTATCATGTTTAGGGACTCAAGGGGGTGTGGCTCTTGATTCTAGAGCTATCAATTGTGCATTTGATGCATGATAGCCTAAGGAACCAAGATTGCTCATTTTAATGTAAATATGCATGCAACACAACAAATGAATACTAAGTCCCTATCATGTGGAAATCAAGGGCCTTAGTGACCAAGGATTGAGGTGAGTTACACCACTTGAAATGTGAACTCCCCTCAATCCTAGGCTTGGCTTGACAACCCCAAACCAAGCTATGAGATGCAAGTATGCAAGCAAGGCTCAAATGCAATGCAACCTATCACGTTAAGCATGCAAAGAGCTAAAGTATGTAGGATACAAATGGCATGCAAGATGGGCCAATTAAACATGGAACTAACAAGCATACATTCAAGGCTACATTGACCAAGCAAGCAACAATCATGAAATAAGCATGCAACAATGGACTTAAGCCATAGAGGGCAGCCCTCAAACTCCCAAAAACAGTGGCAAAACAAGCCTCACAACATGATCAAAATGCCACACAAGCATGCTATTCAATGGGCCCAAGTCTAGGACACCAAAGAGAGTAATTTGACATCATTCATACAACCACTCATGGCATACATTCAACAAACAAAAACAGATTTTAAGCATGTGGAATGACACCCAAATCCCCTCATGGCACCCCCAAAAATGCACCAAACATGGAAACATGCACAATGTCTATTTTAAAGCATTCAAGAGCATATCTTTAAAACATGAACTAAGCCACATATGCCAACATGCAAACATGACTAATGGACTGAAATGAGGTCTAATATGATGCCAAATCACTAGATCAAAACAAGTCAATCATGCTAGAATTCCATGGAAGCAAAGTTTACAAGCCTAAAATGCAAAACATGCACATCAAGCATACCAAGGGTGTCCAAAACAGTGGCTCACAGCCCTATTACATGGCAAATAGATGCTTATATCCTCATGCAACCAAGCTAAAATATGCAAGAATCAAGGCTCAAAGCATGACACTACTTATAAGCATGAAAGAGCATTCTAAAGCCAACATGGAAAGCATGCAAGAGGCCATAAATACGACCAAAAACAGAGGTATAACATGTCATATTGAGCACAAATATACTTTGAAATGAAGCCAAAACCCACCATACACACATGCTATTCTTTAAGCCCAAAACAAAGGCAAACAAAGAACCAAGGGGAGAGGGGTCTCCCCCCCCCCCCCCCCTATATGTGACCTAAAATCATCTTCCCCACCACTGAAAACCCACTGGTTTTCAGTGGTGAGAAAGCCAAAAACACCAAGCAAACAAGGTCTAAGATAAAGGTCACCAAAATAGCCAAATAAGGCCTAAAAGGGTGAGCCTTTGTTCAAACCACAAAATGACCTTAATGAAGGTTCAAGAACAAGTGAAAACAAGATTTTTTTATCTTAAACACAAATCCAAAAACACAAAGCAAGGAGGGTAGAAAGAGGTTGCAAGAATGGGGAATATAAAGTAAAGTGTTTACCCTTGAAGATCCTTTGAAGAACAAAGGTTCCAGCCACTCTCTAGTGATCAAAACCAGTCCAAAACCAACACAAACAACCTTCTAAGTCTCTCAATCTCGAGCTAAGGTGTAAAGGTGTGTGTAATGGTGCAAAAATGAGGTAAAACTACACTTTTTGGCCTAAAATCACACACACAAGAGGAGAGAGATGGAGATATAGATATATGGTAGAAATATATGTATAATGCTCTGGTTCTTGCTCTCAAAAGGCTAACCCTTAGCCAAGAGGAGGAGCCCTCCCCTTATAGGCATTGTAAAGCTTGTCAAACAAGCTTGGAAGGAATGTATCCCCTCCATACACGTGTATGGAGGGGAGCAAAAGCTACAAAGTTGTCTGAAAATATCTCAGAAAGCAAGTGCACAGTAGTCGGCAGGGCAAAATGGTCATTTTGCCAAAATGAGTGCCGACCGGCACAAAAGAGTGCCGACCGGCACAAAATAGTGCCGATGACAACACCAACCAGCCGGTGGCCTCTAGCCAGTGCCGGTGGTGTGTGGGGATGCCTCACAAGGCATTCCCTGCCCTTCCAAGGCAAAACACAAGTGTTTGGTGCAAAACCAAACACAACTGGTCGAGTTCGGGGGTCCTGAGGCAGGGCGCGCACAGCCGAGAACTCCGGGAACTCCAAACGAACACAAACATGGATAATCATCGAGTGTTCCAACGGTGACGTCCAAGTCTTGAGGACGGTCAAAAATGGGGTGTCTACAGTGGCGTGCCGTCGCATCGACGAGTTAGTCAATTCTAGGTAAGGGGAAACAGTCTTTGGGGCAAGCTTTGTTCAGATTCGTGAAATCGACGCACACTCGCCAAGTTCCATTTTTCTTTTTCACGACCACTGTGTTGGAGAGCCACGTGGGGTAGGTGACTTCTCTAATTGCCCCGGCGTCAAGCAATTTGTCAACTTCTTGTATAACGGCAGCGGTGTGTTCTGCGGAGGATCGCCGGCCTTTCTGAATGATCGGCTTACACCGGGGGTCGACATTGAGGTGGTGCTGTGAGACTGACGGGTCTACTCCCGGCATCTCGTATGGAGTCCACGCAAAGACGTCAAGGTTGCCGAGTAAGAAAGTGATCAGCTGCTGTCTGTCGACCTGGTTCAAAGAGGCGCCGATCATAAAAAACTTTTTTGGGCTTCCATCGATGTCGACCCGGTCTAAACCTTCCGTGGCTTTTCGTTTAGTTGACGCCCGACGTCATCCAGGATCGCTTGACTGGGCACTTCAATGGAGTTTACTTGCAGTTCCTTTGGCGTCTTGGCGGCGAGAAGGTAACATGCTTGCGCCGACTGTTGAGAGCCACGGATCTGCTCAACGCCGTGTTCCGTTGGGAAACGTAGCAGCTGGTGGTAGGTGCTTGGAATGGCCTTCAGGGTATGCAACCATGATCGCCCCATGATGAGATTGTACGGCGACGGTAGCCTAACGACCAAGAATTCCACATCCACCGTTCTGGAGCCAGCTCGAACGGGTAGACTAATCTTTCCCAATGGGTACTCCGGGTTGGCGTTGAAGCCGAATAGTGGATAAGGAGCTGGAGTCAGATCTGAATCGTTGAACCCGAGTTTGATGAAGGTTTTATAGTACATAACCTCTGAAGTGCTTCCCTGGTCGATAAGGACGCGTTCCACGGTGAACCTGTTTACGCGTAGCGCAACAACCAGAGGATCTATGTGAGGGAGTGTTACGCCGCTCAAATCAGAGTCGTCGAAGGTGATGGTTGGCGCTTCTCGGAGCCGGGGTCGCTTTGTTGGGGTGAGCTGATGCTGGGGGCTTGGAAGTGACTGGATTGTATGTACAGTCGGGGCTATCGGCAGGCTGTATATCATATGCACGGTGTCAAGCGGGACGCCTCTTGGGCGACGTGCGTCCTCTGTTACCTCCTCAAGGTAATCGGTTAAGGCGCGGGGACTGTCGGCATTATGCTGTTGGCCTCGAGGTCGTTGAGGACCTGCCCGTGGGAATCGCTCAGGAACCTTGAGACCTGCCCCTTTGGACTTTGCTTTTTCTAAGGCCAGATCGCGGCGAAGACGTTCGTTCTCAGCGATGATATTATCCAAACTCTGTTTGGTTTGTCTGGCTTGTTCTATGGTCGCTTGCATTGTCTCCGTCGTTGAAGTTGTTGGTGAGTTGGAGTTCGAGGCGCGTCGCTGCGCGACGGTTTCCTGTCCGAGCGTATTAGCTGGGGTGAGGTCGTCTTGCTGTGTGATCTCATCGGTGGCTATCGGAGGAGCTTCGGTCACGCCTTCCATGGATGTATTTGAGTATTCCCACAGACAGTGCCAATTGTGGGGAGATGGATTTGGAAATACTCCTCAGATCCTGGAAGACGCCAATGATCCTCAGCTAGTCACCTGCAAAGATACAAATACTCCGGACGGGGGTGCCGGAATTAGCACTCCGACGGACAAGTTAGTTCCTGTACTCAAGAAAGCTTGTTCACTAAGTTTTTAGAAGTGATTCTTACATACCTTTACCAATCTGAAGCTCTTGTATTTATATCCACTCTCTGGACCTCGGGGCCAGAGTCTACTTTTTTTTTTTATTTATTATGCTTTCATTCGTCCTGATATGCCTTCTCAAGTCTATTCGTCCTTAAGAACGTATTCGGCGTCCTAGTTGAGCAGAATGGAGCCGTTCAGTTCCCGGCTCCTCGGGTGTACCGAATTTCGTTCCTCTATTTATTCGACTCCCACAGATATAATCACTGAGCATGAGACTATATAATCAAATATTAGAATATTCATTTGAGTCTCACATACATATTATGTTATGTGTTACATTTTGAAAAATTCGAAAATAACATTCTAAACTCTTAATTGATCATGACACCTATTGAAATCTTCTCATATTTTGAGTTTATCTATTTTTATTAAAGATAAAAGAGGAGAGTGAAATATAACAATATTTATTATGTGTTCACTTAACTTGATAAGATTACATTTTATACACTGTATGCTTCATGTGATTCTTTTATGATTATATTTGCATAAAATCACCATAGAAAAATGAAGCACCAACTTAGGGAGAGAAATAATTTTGCTAAACACATCTGTTAAACCCCTTTGAGATGATTTATTTTGAAGACTGAAAAGTTTCCAACTCATAAATTAAAGGTATGCTTCCTAATACATTCTTGAGCACTTGTGATAAATTTTATATGTTCTCTCACATTCTTTGAACTAACATTTTCATTACAAAGATATGGAAGGGATTGATTATTCATGGATTTTGAAAAATCTAGAAACCCCTAGATGTTGATTTGTGATTACGTATCAATTTTAAGCAGAATATAACAATCCCAATCAAACAATCAAAGACAAATCGACACAACGATTTTTACATGGAAAAACCACAATTGGACACCTCCAATTATGATCAAAAAACCATGGGCAACTGCCACAAGACAATCCACTAAGAAGAATTAAAGGAATTACACAGGTATACTCTCAATTACCTAGCGAATCCACAACGCCTAATTGAACCAACTTCTATGTGCCTCTTCCAACCCCATCTTCACCACGGGATTGTCTTTCTGATGAGCCACTCCGGATTCCACCAAAGTTTCAGGCTCGAATTCTTCAGAATCCACAACTGAAGAACAACTCTCTCTTTTGTGTATAACAAACAAACCTTTGATGTACTCTCTTTAAACCATGAGTTGAATACTCAATAAAACATCAAAGAAAAATAACAAAATATCCCCAGATATAAACCTTCAAGAACCAAAAAGAAGATCTGGAGGAATTCAATGAATACCTTAGTTTTGGGAGAAAACCAAGTATTTATAGAGAACCAAAAGTAATCCTAGATTGGGAAGAAAACAAACTCCTTGAGAAATCCGGATTCTGAGGCTCGCTCGAGCGAAGCTTTGCTGGCTTGAGCGAGGAGTGTATTTTTCATGATTTCTACTAGAGCCTTGGCTCGAGCGACGGATCCTTGGTTCGAACGACCCACCACTTCTTTCAGGTTTTTTGTGTGGACGCAATCCTTCGCTCGAGCGAGCATGCCTTGGTTCGAGCGAGAAAACCTTAGCTCGAGCGAGCACTCCTTGGCTCGAGCGAGCAATGACAGACATGCAATTTTGAATGCAATTTTGCATTTTGCTTCGGCCGCGAGTTGACCGGTCAGCTCGACCCCCGTAATAATCAGCGAAGTGGCAATCTTAAAAGCATTAACATCACAAACTTCTCTGCATGGCTCGATTCGGGTTGGATTCACATCTAATAAACTCATAACCTCACTGAAATAAAAGTGCGAAAATAAATACAACTGAAAGGAGTTTTGTCAAACGGAGTTGCCAACAATAAAAACCTAACAATCTCCCCCTTTGGCAATGCCGTGACAAAACACATCTAACAAATAAAATCCTAATCACCCCAACACATCTAACAAATAAAATCCTAATCACCCCAACCCATTACAGCCAACAAAAACAAACTTCTTTCTCAAGGTCATGATCTGCAAAACAACTATCAGTGCCACAATCTCCAAAACAAATATTAGTCCCACAAGAGTATATGAAAAAACAATATAAGACTATCTCGACACATGAGATGAAAAACATGAATAACATGAAGATGCAACTTTGGAGATTTTAAGAACATGTAGCATGAAAACCTGAACCCGACACATGGCATAAAAACATGAAATAAAAATAAATTTCTCCTCCTGTTTGTTATGAATTGACAAAGAAATCTCAAATAACTAAAGCAAGATTATAAATCACACAAGCAATGATATGATGATGTAAATAATGAACAAACAGTCATAGCAACATGCAAAACAACTATAGCCAATTTCCCTTTCCAAACAAATCAAAGTGGTCATGGTAACAAACACTTGTAATGATAAACCAAACTCCCCCTCACTAAAAGCAACCACAAATACTGAAAACAGTGAACAAATAATATGGTGGAGCAAGCAAGGAATTTCAGATTTGTACCATAAAACACACAAGACTATCCAAGAAGCACAATTACTTGAAAACACAATGTGCACAGCCTGTAGAAGATTCCTCATAAAAGAAAGTGATGTATTATGTGAAAAGCATAGATCCCATGAGAAAAGTGTGTGTGTGACTCTTAGAGTTCGACAAACACAAGATTCAAATCCTAGTAGTGATATGAAAGCTGGACCTCTGACAAGAGAATCTGAGTACAACTAAGGAAAGTCAAACCACTAGGAATCAAGGGATATTTGTTGAGTAATAGTGGAGGCTCCCCCCTCAATCAATGAATCCTTTATTTTTATTTTTTTTCACATCTTTTTCTTTTCTTTTCTTTTGCACATTTTTTTTTCTTTCTTTGCTTTTGCACATTTTTTCTTTCTTTCTTTTCTTTTGCACTTTTTTTTTTCTTTTCTTTTGCACTTTTTTTTTTCTTTCTTTCTTTTGCACATTTTTTCTTTCTTTTGCACACTCATTGGCGGCTGACACGCTCAAGAGTATGGAAACCAAACCAGAGAAGCATGGATATAATAAGGATGGCCTGGTTGGTGACTCTGAGGTAGCCTTTTCCTCATGCCTGGACTACAAAGAATAGAGGGGAAAGCCATGGAGATGCAAAAAGATAGAAGGTGGTTAAGAGACTCAACATCACCCATGATATGCTAGTATAGGTCAATTCCTCTAGAAAAGCAAAAGATACAATGCCAGAAGTCCATAAAAAATAATCACTAAGGCAAAAGACTCCGATATTTGCTAATCCAAGAGTGTGTACAGAATGAGACATACTAATCAAAGAACACACACTCCAAAATGAGTAATGACCACAGAAAGCACACACATATTAACATGTAATGGTTATTCTCATCAATTCCAATATGCACCAAGGACTGCTCAAAAATTTCAAGCTTGCAAAACCATACTAAGAAAATATTTTTGGATTTTTATTTTATTTTATTTTTCTTAACCAAAGCAAGACAAAAAATGAACATGCACACATTTTTTTTATTTTTTATTTTTTTTTAGAAAACAAAACATGTCAGAAAACAAACAAGCACACATTTTTTTTCTCATTAAAAAAAACACACAGAAACCCAAAAATTAAAACAAATAAACAAATTAACACAAGTCAAGTTTTCTCACCCAAACTGCTTTAGTATGAACAAAGTTGTAAGAATTGCGGTTCTTGGGTGGTGTCTTGACGTTATGGTTCCCTTCCCCTTCAATGAGAACCCGTCTTGACATGGTTTTCAACTTCCTATTCCTAGGTCTAGGTAAACACAATCTCTGTTCATGTTTGGTCTCAAGTGAATCAGAATAGCAAGGTTTATTATGACCCTTAACCTCCTTATGACTAATAAAGTGTCTCCTACCCCTTGAGATATTAGAATTTCTTCCATCTCTATGAGACACTCTCCCATGCAATTCATAACAATAAGGGCGTATGTGACCATGCATACCACAATGATGACAAATAAAAACAGGGTGTACCTTCTTTTCTTTTACCTTGCAAACTCTAGAAAGTTTGAGAAGTCCATCCTCATATTGAATTTTTTGTTCTCCTTTTCCTTGAGTTATTGTATCATGAGATGTAGATGCACTCTGTTTTTGCTCTTTGTTATCACCAAAGCCAATGCCACTCTTGTCAGAACAAATTTGTTGAGACCCAATGATATCCTCCAAAGTCTTTGATCCTTTGTTCCAAAGACTAATGGTAGCCATAGCACACTTGAGCTCTTCCTCTTTCTTGATCATTAGTTCTTCCAAAGCAACTTGAGACATCTCGAGAGTTTCAATCTTTTCTTCATATGTTGCATAAATTTGTTGTAGCTCATTCCTCTCTGTCTCACAAGTCAAGAGTTTTGCACAAAGAGCTTGTCGATCATTAGCTATCTTGATGGCATCAATCCTAGCCTCGGAAATCTTCTCCTTAAGTTTGACATTCTCACATTCACATGCTTTGAGTTTTGTTGTAAGTTTGCCATTTAATTTGAATAACTTAAGAGACTCCTTATACAACTTTTCATAAGCTTGCTCAAGCTCTTCATTATCACTCTCCGAGGATTCATCATTAGTGGTATTCTCAACCGACCTCTTTGAATCTATCACAAATCAAACAAGATCTCGTTCTAAAAAAAAATATTTTTGTTTTAAACAAAATAGAACGACCTGCTTTGATACCAATTGAAAAATCTAGAAACCCCCTAGATGTTGATTTGTGATTACGTATCAATTTTAAGCAGAATATAACAATCACAATCAAACAATCAAAGACAAATAGACACAACGATTTTTACGTGGAAAAACCACAATTGGACACCTCCAATTGTGATCAAAAAACCACGGGCAACTGCCACAAGACAATCCACTAAGAAGAATTAAAGGAATTACACAGGTATACTCTCAATTACCTAGCGAATCCACAACGCCTAATTGAACCAACCTCTATGTGCCTCTTCCAACCCCATCTTCACCACGGGATTGTCTTTCTGATGAGCCACTCCGGATTCCACCAAAGTTTCAGGCTCGAATTCTTCAGAATCCACAACTGAAGAACAACTCTCTCTTTTGTGTATAACAAACAAACCTTTGATGTACTCTCTTTAAACCATGAGTTGAATACTCAATAAAACATCAAAGAAAAATAACAAAATATCCCCAGATATAAACCTTCAAGAACCAAAAAGAAGATTTGGAGGAATTCAATGAATACCTTAGTTTTGGGAGAAAACCATGTATTTATAGAGAACCAAAAGTAATCCTAGATTGGGAAGAAAACAAACTCCTTGAGAAATCCGGATTCTGAGGCTCGCTCGAGCGAAGCTTTGCTAGCTCAGCGAGGAGTGTATTTTTCATGATTTCTACTAGAGCCTTGGCTCGAGCGACGGATCCTTGGCTCGAGCGACCAACCACTTCTTTCAGGTTTTTTGTGTGGACGCAATCCTTCGCTCGAGCGAGCATTCCTTGGCTCGAGCGAGAAAACCTTAGCTCGAGCGAGCACTCCTTGGCTCGAGTGAGCAATGACGGACAGCTCGACCCCCATAATAATCAGCGAAGTGGCAATCTTAAAAGCATTAACATCACAAACTTCTCTGCATGGCTCGATTCGGGTTGGATTCGCATCTAATAAACTCATAACCTCATTGAAATAAAAGTGCGAAAATAAATACAACTGAAAGGAGTTTTGTCAAACGGAGTTGCCAACAATAAAAACCTAACAGATTTAATTAAGCATTATATGATGTAATGATGAATGAAGAAAAATATGCTCTTGTTAAAAATAAAATTTGAAAAATAAAAAGGGGGGAAAGAAAATCATGCTTATGCTTAAAATTGTGCTATATATTTTTTTAATGATTTTCTCGGCATGTGAACTGTTATATCTTGGACATGCCTTAGTTGTGGAATTTCCCTAACTTCATGTGATTATAACGAGATCAAGTTATGTGAGCTGTAAATAGTATTATGCACAATGCTTGTGTTATAATTGTTAAATTCTCTTAGATTGCATAATTGGTATCAGTAACTTCATGGGTTTGCTCTTCCACTGTATTTATCTATCTACCCATTAGTAATCTTAATGAAAATAAACTCCAACATTTTTCTATGATTATTTTCTTTATAAATTTTTTCTCTCTCTCTGTCTCTCCCTCTTTCCCACTCTAATCCTTCGTCTATCTCACCCACTTTATCTCTCACTCTCACCCAATCTCGCTGTCACTCTCTGTTTTTCTCTCTCAGTCTCGCTTTCTAGTTATCTCTCTCTCGCTCGCTCTTTCTCACCACCATCATCCGACACCAACTCCATCACTAATATCATCCGCAACATCATCTACCACTTCCATCACTACCATCATCCACAAAAATCCATTACCGCTCTACCAAGATCCATCACCGATCTATACAAAACCTTTATCACCGATCTTCGCCATCATTTCTGATCCACCAAGATCCATCACTGATTTACACAAAACCATCATTCCGATCATCACCACCGATCTACATCAACATCAATCTTCATAGTCGGTCCTTACATCCACCAGCATCGTTTCCTTATCGAAATGATAAAATTATTTGTGTAATTTGTAATACTTCTTTTGTGGTTGCATGTGCTACAAACTTTTTGTTATGGTATTATTATTACTTTTTCCTGGTATGAAGCATTTGTTTTCATATGTCTTTTCTCTTTTTTTGCTAGTACACTAGGTGCAGTTGTATTTGGCTGAATCTTAATGGCCCTTAGTATTATTGATTGGGAAACTATTCTGTAATTTTTTTTTTTATGAACTGTCATAACCTCAGGGAGAGTTTTCTTAAAATTTTTTTTTGATCATATGCATAATCTCAAGGGGAGTTTTTCTAAAGATATATTCTGAAATTATTCTAAATTTTGGTTTACTCCTTATCTGCACCAAAATTTATTTTATTAAAAAAAAAAAAAAAAAAAAAAACATTGACAAAGAGAAACACTTGCGATTTTTTTTCAGAAGGAGAAAATATTTTGAGATTACATGTTAATTCTGAGTAGGCTTCACAGATTTTTTGCGCTTAACTTCTCTCAATAACTTTTCATGAGCCTCTCGAACTTGAAAACCTCTATTTTCGACCTCTGTGAGTCTTGGCATTATAATGGTTGTGTAAATTTTGCATTGCGTTCTCCAACTATGAATTTTCACTCTCTAGACTTCTCTTCACCTGACTAGTTTCAGCAAGTTGTTGTTTTAAATAGATCACATCTTCTTTTAATCGCTGATTCTCTTGGCTTCTTGGTTGTAGTCGTTGAGCCATATTAAAAACCGCAATCATTGTCTATGTACTAAGAGCTATAGTATTATTGATCGCCTCTGAATCATTACGATTACCAAATACACTAGGACTCTCAGCTATTGGAATGGCGTGTGTATTCACTATAGGTAACCTTTCATTTGCCTGTATCTCAAGCACCTCATTCATGTCAGAACCATTAATGGCCAATGTAGGAAATGACATGATTACATAGATTATTAATAATTTTTTTCTAACACTTGAAGGTTTCGTATCTTTGCACATCATCTATGTCATTTTATACACACCATTGATACTACAATCGATGCATATCTGCTCAAATCTTTTGATAATCAATATTTTTGATGCCACTATTTTTTGATAGTCAATATCTTTGTCGACGATAACAAATCTCAATAATGATCACCGGGGGGGGGGGGAAATAAAAATTATTACATTTTTTTTTTTGTCAAATCATATTATTTGCTCAAATGTGTTTATATGATTTTCGTTTTGGAAAACTAAAAATTTTCATTCTCTATCAAAATCCGTATATCAATTTTTTATTTAATTATGTCAAAGGGAGAGAAGAATTATGAATTATATATAAATTATTTGACAAAGAATTTGTTAATAAATGGAAAGAAAATACAATACAAATAAATGCATATATTATGATTGTTAAATATTTTTGTTGCATTTATTTATGTAAAAGTTTAGGTCAAATCCATGTTTGAATTGCCATCATCAAAAAGAGGGAGATTGTTAATTATGTAATTTAATTTTGATGATGTATAAAATATTATTAGATAAATTGTGATTTTTTAATATACATATTTTACATTCTTTGACACAACATATTATCTGTTTAAAATATATATTGTATGATGTATTTGTTATAAATATTATTTAAATTGAAATTACTATGCAAGATCTAATTTTATAAAAATATTTTATAACATTTATTATTCACGTTTTGAAACATATGGTTTGTCCCTATTTATCTTTTGACAAATTTGATATTAATTGATTGTATTCTTTTGACAAACATAATATTGGTGAGTTATTTTCTTTTGACAAAATTTGATATACTCACATGGGATAGTTGGTTACTTTTGAAAAATCAGCGTTATTCGTGATTCATAATAGATTTAATTGCAACAAATCACAAACAATTAAAACTGACAATCTAAATTATTTAGCACGTACGAAAAAGATTTAGATTGTTGCCTCACAATTAATAAATCAACACAAATGATTTTTACACGAAAAAAATCACAGTTGGAGCACTTCCAATTGTGATAAATAAAAAAAAAAATCACAGACGAAACGCCACAAATCAATCCACTATGAAGAATGAAATAATACAAATTTACTGAACAATTTACCCAAACTCTATAAAATTGTCTTCAACAATTTGTTCATCTTTTACCGATGCCCTCGTCTTGGAATTGATCCGCTTGATGTCGAATCCACGACATCCGCTTCGAATCCACGACCTCGAGCAGCTTCAAACTCCTTCAAAGACTTCACGCTCGAATTCTCGAAATCCACCGAAAAAGAACTCTTTTGTATTGAATGATCAAACAAAACCCTTTGATGTGAACCACTTAATTCATGAGATAAACTTACACAAATATCAAAGGAAACAAGTAAAGAAGCTCCAGAAAAAAACCCTAATACCCAAGAAGAAGATCTAAAAGTCGTACCCTAGAAATTGACTTAATCGCAAGTTTATAGCAGGCATAATCGCGATCATAGTTCGAGCCATGGAATGGTCGCTCAAGCGATGTGACTTAAACCCGTGTATTTGCATAGGTGACTTTGCTTGAGCGATGAAAAGTTTGCTCGAGCGTGAAAACACAACTCCCAGTACTTTAGCAGGGCCGTAAAACTATTGTGAGGTCTGCATCTCTGCTCAAGCGACACTTTCACCGAACGAGCGATCAAGCCAAAAACATAGGAACAATTACAACTCAATAAGACATGTTTGTTCGCGGAATTAGCAATAAGTAGGGACCTAACAATTTTTATTAAAGTGTATCTAAAATCTATAAATAATTACAAAGATTTTAAAAGGGGTATATATTTTCATATCTTATATAAATATTATTCCAGGAGATTTTACTATGCATACAAATATTTTAATAGAGAAGTCACTGTTCATTCAAATATTTTAATAGAAACGTTACTGTGCATTCATATATTTTAATAGATGAGTCACTGTGCATTCAAATATTATATTAGAAAAGTTACTATGCACTCTTTGTTTTTTACGAGAAATGATTGAAAAAATTGAATTACTATTTATCGAAAGCGACCATTCTCTATATTTCAAGCCCCGTCTGCCATATTTGAAAATGGTTGGTGCCCGTGTTCCACATGCGTCTCCTCTAACAGATATGAGCCAACAAATATAATTTTATGATATGTAAGAAGCATTTTGGTTAGAGAAAAATAAGAAGTGTTGAAGAAGTGAAGAAGAGAAAAATCAGTGACATTGAAATATTTTCAAATATTGTATTGTGCTTCGTTGAGTTGTATTTTTTGTGAGAAAATTTATTAAGAGTTTGAGCAAAATTGTAAAAAAGTTTTCTATCTCTTATTCATATTATTCTTGTAAAAAGAGAGAGTTTTTGTGAGTGATTTTTTGGGATAAAATTACTTGGGTTAGGTGTAATTAGGTACCAGATTCAAAATTAGTTGGGATACTTTTGTAAGTGATTTTTCAGATAAAATTACTTGGTGAGGTGTGACTAGATATCGAATTTTAAATTAGTCGGGGTGATTGGGATTAATCACTTGTTATAAATGTTCACTAGCACCCGTGAAACTAGTGGTGTAAGTATTATTTGAAGAATAGTGAAGAAATTCCCGAAGAGAATACTTAGAAAGTAAACGTAGGCCCGGCATGCCGAATCATTATAAATACTGTGTTTGATTTTTTTTCCCTATCTCTTTTACTTTCATATTAATTATTATTGCTCTATTATTTTATTTGTTAAAATTCGAATATTTTGATTATTATTTTTAATAACCCAATTCACCCCCTCCTGGATTGCCTACCTGAAATAACACATTTATTATCTATTTTTGGATGACAAACGCGATAAAATAAAAAAATTTATGATTATTAAATCGATCTAATTTTTTTATATAAATAATATATATAAAAATTTTAAAAGAATAAATAATTTAAATTATTAAAAAACGACTTT
The DNA here is from genome assembly GCA_036172215.1 of Camellia granthamiana. Classification (NCBI taxonomy): domain Eukaryota; kingdom Viridiplantae; phylum Streptophyta; class Magnoliopsida; order Ericales; family Theaceae; genus Camellia; species Camellia granthamiana. Next base: position 153,638,124 of record CM069903.1, read on the forward strand.
ATGCCTATGACTCAGACTTATCAAAATGTCAAGAATCTTTCAAGTTGGAGATGATCCAAGTGGCAATGGTTATGAAATACAATGATTTTAACATAGAAAATTAATCCACTCACCATTATTGAGTAGAGACAAGTGAATTCCACAAACTATTTGCTGTGAAAAGAAAAAAAAATAAAATAAGAGATAAATAAATAATTGCCAGCTACAAGAGTACTTTTTACCAGGAAAAGCATTTGAAACTATTTGATTATTTTGAAAAGTTAGTTAAAAATTAATATTTTAATTTATTTGAAAAAAATAAAAAAATAATGTGAGTTAAAATAAATTAAAAATCAAAATAAAAAAACCTATAATTTTAAAGTTGTGGTACGGAAAGAGGACAATTTACAAGATCTTCATTAATTGAATGATTGCATTCGTCAATTGCATCCAAGAAAAACAAAAAGGGGGCCACCAAATTTCTTTCCGGTGCAGAAAGAGGACAATTTATGGGATCCCTGATGTTTGAATAATTGCATTCATCAAGTGCATCGAAGAAAAAATAAAAGGGCGCTACCAAATTGCTTTCCATATTTTCTTTTTCCCCACTTTGTCCGAAGGCATCAATCAAATTGCACAAACACATTATTTACTATTTTTGTTTCAAATTATTTGTTTAAAATTGAAAACACGAATTTAAAAATAATATATTTTTGTATTAAATTTTTTTTACAAATTAAAAGTGCTTTAACAGATTTTTTAAATGATGAGCTTTAAAAAAATAATAATAAGTCCAAATTACATTAAATTTTTGTGTCAAATCAATAATTTGAGCCGAAGAGAGTAGTTTGGTCCTAGAGTAAGTGTTTTGTGAAATTGGTAAAAAATTAATTTTTTGATTTTTTTTTTTGATGACTTTTTTGACAAAAAAATTGATTTTTTGACTAAAAAAATTGACTTTTTGTGTAAAAAAAGTTGACTTTTTGTGTAAAAAAAACTAAAAAATTAACTTGTTGCCAAAAGTCCCTTTATATGGCACCTCAAGTAGCTTTTTATTAATTGAAATAATAAGAACCATTTTTTGAGACTATTTTTTTGAGAGATAAATCGACAAATAGTACAATAACAATAATATGTAACATTACTTTAGGAAAACATGGTGCAATGAACTGACAATTATAAAGGTTTTGTTGATACTAAATTTTGACAGCGGTTGAGGAAAGTACAATTTAATTTTTTTGTATTTAATAATTTTTAAAAATTTTATATCAAACTTTTTGGTAGCATTTAGTTCTTTTTTTAAATCATGATTAGGATAAAAAAAAATTTAAACTCATAATCAAAACAAAGTTTTTAAAACTCAATTAAAAAATTCTATTCAAAACTCATAATCAAATTTTTTTCAAAACTCATTTAAAAAAAAATTCAAAAAAATATTTTTTTATTTTGTTCTTTAAAATTATTTTTATTTTTTTCAAAATATATATATTTTTTATTTTTGAAGAAAAATATTTTTTATTTTCAAAAAAAATATTTTGTTATTTTTTTAAATATAGACCAAATAATTTAACACTGCCGGGGTTGTTAACAACTCCGCCGGTCCCAAGCTCGGGTTAAGGAAGAGGATTGCGTGTTAGGTAGCCGACAGCCAACACCTAAAAAAGCCGCTCGGATCCCTTATGACAATGAATCCTACTTTGAATCGTTTAAATGCTAGGTCGTTACCCTCAAGTAACGCGTTGCACCTACCTCCGGGTGTTTCAAAAAGTGAGCAAGGGCCGCCGCAACGACGCCTGAGTGCGGTGAGGAATGGGCAAAGGTTCCTGCATTCTTCTGGACAAGCGCAAGTAAAGAAGCTAGTCCAAGACTATAGGTTTAAGGTAGCCACTTGGAATATAGGAACCTTAACTGGTAAGACGATGGAGTTGGTAGATGTTATGATTAGGATGAGAGTTAGTATAACTTGCGTACAATAAACTAAGTGGACATGTGAGAAAGTTAGGAAAATTGAGGATACCGATTTTAAACTATATTATAGTGGTAAGGATAGACGAAGGAATGAAGTAAGAATCTTAATGGCCAAGGGTTTTGTGGAGAATGTAGTGGCGGTCATTAGGAAAGGGGATAGGATTATGTTAGTTAAACTAGTTATTAAAGGGAATATAGTGAACGTTATTAGTGCATACGCCTCTCAAATAGGATTAGATGATCAGACTAAGAGGGATTTTTGGGAGCAAATGGATGAGATCTTACAGGAGATACCCGTAGGAGAGAACCTAATTATAGGTGGAGATTTTAATGGCCATGTAGGCATAGATAAACTAGGCTATGAAAGGGTGCATGGTGGTTATGGTTTTGGTGACAGAAATGAGGCTGGAGAGAGTATCTTAGATTTTGCGTTGGCTTCTGGCCTAGTGGCGGTCAATACTATGCATAAGAAGAGGGAGGAGTATTTGATAACCTTTAAGAGTGGGTTAGTTAAGAGCCAAATAGATTACTTCTTAGTGAGAAAAGTGGACTGCCTAAAATGCAATGATTGTAAGGTGATTCCTGGAGAGAGCTTGACCTCTCAACGTAGGATTTTGGTACTAGATTTATGTTTTAGAGGGCAATACCAAGCTAGAAAGGATGGCAGGCATCGTAGGACGAGATGGTAGAACCTAAAAGGGAATAAATTAGAAATATTTAAGAATTGAATGAATAAGGAAGGTACTTGGGACTTAGAAGATAATACAGACACTATATAGAACTCGATAGCCAATTGTATGAGGAGAATCTCAAGGGAAGTGCTTAGAGAGTCGAAAGGAACGAGACCTAGCTCTAGGAAAACTTGATGGTGGAGGGAAGAGGTTCAAGCGGATAATTAAGGCAAAAAAAGAGTGCTTTAAAAAATGGCAAAATAATAGAACTAAGGAAAATCTTAAGAGCTATAGATTGGCTAATAAGGAGGTCAAGAAAGTAGTAAGAGATGCTAAGTTGAAAGTTTATGATGACCTATACACTAAACTAGATAGTAAGGAAGGAGAGAAGAGGGTATAGAAACTTGCTAAGATACTAGAGAGGAAAATAAGAGATTTTAATCAAGTTAAGTGCATCAAGAGTAGGGATTCTAAGGTATTGGTGAGGGATGAAGAGATTAAGGAAAGATGGAAGAACTATTTTGAGAAACTATTAAATGGGGAACATAGAGGTACTGTAATGGGGGAAGAAATAGTTAGTAATACGATAAACCAAGACTATAGGTTCTATCGCAGGATTAGGAACTTTGAAGTAGAGATTGAACTTTAAAAAATGAAATCAAATAAGGCTTTAGGACCAGATGATATCCCTATTAAAGTTTGGAAGTGTTTGGGTAAAAAAGGGGTTGCTTGGTTGACTAGGTTGTTTAGCAAAATTTTGTTGACAAGGAACATGCCAGATGAGTGGGGGAAGAGTATTTTAGTGCCAATCTATAAGAATAAAGGAGATATCCAGAATTGCAACAAGTATAGAGGAATCAAGCTAATGTGTCGTATAATAAAAGTGTGGGAGATAGTGATAGAACGCCAATTGTGAGATATTACACAAGTGTCAAAGAATCAATTTGGGTTAATGTCTGGCAGGTCAACAATGAAAGCGATCTATCTTCTAAGGAGAATAATAGAAAAGTATAGAGAAAAGAAAATAGACATTCATATGGTGTTTATCGACCTTGAGAAATGATATGATAGAGTGCCCCGAGATATAATATGGTGGGTGTTAGCAAAGAAATGGGTGACAAAAGGTTACATTGATGTGATTAGGGACATGTATGAAGGGGTGGTGACCACTATTAGATCGCCTATTGGAGGGACAAATGAATTTCCTATCACTGTAAGATTACACCAAGGATTTACCTTAAGTCCTTATCTTTTTGCTTTAGTTATGGATGAGTTGACGAGAAATATCCAGGATAACGTGCCATAGTGTATGCTTTTTGCAGATGATATAGTGTTAGTGGATGAGACTAGAGAATGAGTTAATACAAAGTTGGAGATTTGGAGAAAAGCTCTTGAATCTAAAGGATTCCGGATAAACAGAACTAAGACAGAGTATTTGGAGTGTAAATCTAGTAACGGTAACAATGAAAGTAGAGGAGAAGTGAAGATTGAGAATCAAGAAATGCCTAAGAGTGAACATTTTCGTTATTTATGGTCGATTATCACAATAGCGAGGGCGATTGATGCGGATGTGGCCCATAGGATTAAGGTGTGATGGTGTATGTGGAGAAGTGCGTCTGGGGTGCTGTGCGATAAACGAATACCCACTAGACTTAAAGGTAAGTTCTATAGAACGACTATTAAACCAGCAATGTTGTATAGAATGGAGTGTTGGGCAACAAAGAAATAACATGCAGATAAGATGAGTGTGGCTGAAATGAGAATGCTAAGGTGGATGTGTGACAAGACTAAACAAGATAGAATTAGGAATGAATATATTCGAGGATGGGTAAGAGTAGCATCGATAGAAGATAAGTTGAGAGAGAACCGATTGAGATGGTTTGGTCATATTCAACGGAAATCAACAGAGACAATAGTGAAAAGATGCGATGCTGTAACGGTAGATGGAAGTGTTAGAGGACGGAGTAGGCCTAGATTAACGTTAGTTAGCGTTGTAAATAGAGATATGGATCTACTTAATTTGACTAATGAAATCTTCTTTGATAGGGCCACGTGGAGAAGAAGGATTCATGTTTTTTTTTTTTTTTTTTTTTTTCCTGATAACTCAAGGTGTCCGGGCCAGCTTGCGCACACCTCACGTAGCCGACCCCATTTGATGAGACTTAAGGCTTAGTTTGATTTGGTCTGGTCTATAGACCAAATAATTTGTTATGATTTATATATATATATATATGGACGATCCAAAATTTTTTAAAATTTAAAAAAAATTTAAAATTTCAAAAAATATAAAAATTAAATTTTTTAAAAAATATTGAAAATATTTAAAAAGTAAAAGAAATATTTAAAATAAAATTTATATATTTAAAATAAATAAATAAATAATTTTAAATTTTAAAATATTTTTAAAAAAATACAGCACACCAATGCAGTAAATCTAATGCGCATTAAAAAAATAAATAAATATTTACAATAGAAAATATTTATCCTAAAAAAATAAAATCAAGAAAATTTTTAAATATTAAAAAAATAAACCCAAAATAATTTTAAAATACAATACAAAACTTTTTTAAAACTCATAATTAAATAAATTTTTTCTTTTCAAAAAATTCATTTTAAAAAATTATCTTTTAAAATATAACTCTATATTTAAATTTTAATTCTAAAATTAAATTAAATTAAATGGGGCTCTTACTTTTTAAACTTTTGCGATCATTCTACCCTAAAATATTGAAAAACAATTTTTTTAACGATGGACAAATAGTATATATATATTTAATTTTTTTTGGCTTTTAGCAAATTATTTGCGATAATTATTTTTGTCCGTAATTATCATTGTTGTTTGAACTCATTTGTAATTTTCATAATAAATGTTCCTATGTACCAACTCACTAAAATCCCAATGATTGTTCATGTGCTGTGCCTTTGCAAACTATGACGTCATACTCTGAAACAATCTTTATGGCTTTGCTGGTTAGGGGGGTAACATACTTGTAGACTATGAACTATGTTTCGCGTGATTTTTTTTTTTTTTTTTTAAGTTATAAAAAGGTAAAATAGATTAAAAAATTAATAAAATAAAATATTATTTTTAAAATAATATTATTTTATTTTTTTCTCTTATAAAAATTTAAAAAGTCAAAAAATTTATTCTAAACGAAATTTTTTAACCATAAATTAAAATAATTAAAAAATTAACGCACGTCCTAAACAAAGGCTATGTTTGTTACCCAAGTAGGATTGGATTAAAAGTGACGTAGGTTTTAAATAAATTTTATTTAGTTATAACAAAAATTATGTGACTAACAAACTTAGGTTTCGTTTGGTTGATTCTATAGAATTGAGGGGATTTAGAGTATAGTAGAATTGAGTGAGGAGATTATTAGTATAGTGGTATTAGATTGTAAACATAGGATAAAGAGTGTTTTTTTTTTTTATTATTATATATTACCGGATTAGTAATACCATATATAGTATTAATATATAAAATTAATATTTTAAAAATTTTAGTACTTTTAATATTATAATTATAATTATTTTTTATATTTTATAAGTCCACTTAATCTAGAGACCCTAAAAAAATATAAATTTCACATAAAAATTAATTAAAAATTCACTAAATATAAAAATAAAAATAAATCATATTTTTTTAGTATTTATTAAAAAATTTAAACATTTATTTCTCAAATAATTTATTTGAAAAAAAATAATATTAAAAATATTTTAATATATTTTATTTAATATTTTAATCCAATAATCTTATCACTAGATTTCTAATCTCATATATTTTAATCAACCGTGCTACATACCCTCACTGGGGGTTGACCCCCAGTGAGGTGGCAGCCCCTTATTTGCTGAAACTCAAAAAAAAAAAAAAAAAAAAAAAAATAGTTTTTTTTTTGTCCACTCCCGGAGTGACACCTCACTGGGGGTCGACCCCCAGTGGGGGTAGGAAGCATTTCTGTATTTTAATTCCATGATAGTCTAACCAAGAAGGGGGATTGCTAGTGCCTTGGAGCTTCCGCATCATAACATTCCACAACCAAAGACTCTTTATATAACCCTCTCTTACAATTAGTCTAATCCCCTCACTCATAGAACCAAACAAACATGATCTTATGGGATTGTTAATACGTGCCAAAAGATGGGATTAGTAATCCCATGTGAAGGTGAGATTTACAATCCAATCCGATGGTATTGGGAGTTATAATGAATCACTACCCTTATTTTACAAAAATAACAAATTAATTTTTTTATATATTAAGGATTTTTAGGTAATTTTATAAATTTAATCCTAACCAATTAATTCCACCACACTAGTAGATAAACAAACACACTTTGGCCTTATTTGGGAAGTTGATTATTTGATTTTTTAGCATTTTAGTTTGACTAAAATAGTTATATTTGGAAAGTATTTTTTTTAATAGTTGATTTCATAATTGTGAGAGAAAATTAAATGATTATATGTTGGATGTGATATTTTATTTTATTTGTTATTTTAATTTATTTTGTTTGGGCTATTTTAACCCAACCCTCTTCCCAAATAACCCCTTTATCTTACATCTCCAATCTAATACTAATAATCTTCCCACTCAATCCTACCATACTCATAATCTTATAAAACCTAATCCGCCAAACAAACAAGGCCTTGGAGCACACAAATGTTAAAATTCCATTCACCTTGTTAGATTCTAATTTTTTGAATTCAATTTTTTGTAAATTAATTTTTTCATTTTTAGTGAACTGTTTTAAAATTAAGTGTATCTAAAAAGTAAACATATTCACCAAATAAATTTTTTAGATAATAAAAAGTATAATATTTTTAGTAAATTTTTTTTTTTGAATTCACTAAATACTAAAAATATAAAAAAGTATATATATATATATATTATGAAAATTTAATACATTTTTATATTGTTGTGTATTTATTGATATTTTAAAATATTTTTTATAAGTAGTTTACTTTTTAGTTACATCTAAGTTATGTGTATTTATAAAAAAAAATTACTTAAAATATTAAAAATATGAAAACCAAACAGGTAATTTTTTTTTTAGGGCTTTGATTTGTGGCACTAATTTGTTGAGCACTAATGGCACTAATTTCTATATCAGGTAAAGAAAAAAATAAATAAATAATATTACCAAAACAGGAAATTAGTGCCATTAGTGCCAACAGTTTTAGTGCCACAAATCATTTTTCTTTTTTTTATTCAAATGAAAATTAGGATAAGAGAGTACTGTTTACAATAATGGAAAAAAATGCAAAGGCATGAGTGGAAAGGTAATTGAGTAGGTGGGGGGTCCGAAAAGGAACCAACATGGATTCAAACAATAATTTTTTTTTTAATTTTTCACGCTTTTAGAGTTTAACAGAAGACAAAATAAATAATGTTGCATATACAGAAAAATATGTAAAATTTTATTAAAAAAAAAAAGAGAGACAAAAGCCACTCTTGTCACTTTTTTATAAAACTTTTACATTTTATTTAGGGTCATGATTGAGACTCTCCAATCACCACCCCCACCATCCCCCACACACACGTGACGGGTGATGATTGAAAAAAAAAAAAAAAAAAAAAAAAAAAAAAAAACTAGCCAATCATGTTAAGAGGGGGTCAAGGGGATGTGACAAAAGGGTTCGGGTCATTATTGTTTTATTTATGTCTAAAATAGACTTTATGAAAGCAAAAACATTACAATATTAAACACACAAAGTAAACTTGATTAAGTGGGATATCACAGGAAACTTAGAACAACCGATCTTAAGTTTTTCACAAGATCCTCCGCAGTCATGTGAAATTCTTCATCCACCTACACAAAATGAAGACAAATTGTAACAGATGAATAAAGATATTTTTTTATCGGAAAAAATTTACTAAAAAAAAAAGAGATAGTACACCTTTCCAACTACTAATAAAATTTTTCTTTGCATGAGAGGAAAATTGTATCAAGTTAAGTAATTCATGTAAAACATTGTTTGTCCTAAATCAAAAATGCATAAGAAATAATTCATGTAAAATATTTCAATGATATACAACAATTTTCTAAAAAAAAAATGCCATGCTCATACGAAGTAAAAGTACCTGAGCAACAATAGTTATCTCGAGAGCCACGCCAAATGGAAGAACACTACTGCTAACAACATTCAGATGAAGCGCTGACATTTTGCTTAATATTTTTGCTACTACGTCACCATTTTTCTTGCAGTGAATTCTAAAGAGAACATTTTTCTCTAAAATTCTTACTTCAATCTCAGGAGACAATTTCTTGAAGTTTTCATCCAAATTCTCATTCGATGAAACATTGTCATCTTCCCACGAAGGTCCACATTTCGTCATTGAATGTATAGTAGGTTCCACCAATTTTTTCTTTGCCCGTTTCTCTAAGGTTTGCACATGTTCTTGAAGATGTTTTATGTACTTGATAGCATCTTGTAAGATGGAAGCTTTGTCCATCTACACATAAATGAACAACAATGCGAAACAAAAGGACATAAAAGGTTTACTTTTAAATTAAAAAAATCTTTCGTTCTATTTTTATCCCCTCCTCCGTTTTTGTTTTTTGATCATGAAATTTGAATATATCAAAACCGACAACAATTTATAGAGCACGAAAATATTATTCCTAAAGTTATTAGAAAATGAAGTATTGGGATTAGATACATCATGAGTGTAGCTCACATCACTTTAAATTTAAATGTACACCACTATTTCATTTTTTTGACTATTTTTCATGCAACTTGTTTAGTCTCCTCAACAAATAAAATAAATCTAATTCACATACTTTGCTTTCAGACAACTTTACAAATAACTTTTCACACTCTATAGCATAGTTGTGTTAGAATTTGCACTATAATAGCAAAACAATAGGTCTTGGAATACAAAAATCAAACATGATCAAATCCTAAAACCATATGGATAAATAGAATTATAATAATTTCTTGACTATGTTTACTACTAGAAAAATCACATGCTATTTTGTTTTTATTTTTATTTTTTGTTTCAGGACTCATTGAAAATGAAATAGACATTCAAGAATTTTTTTTTTTTTTTTTTTAAGTTTTAGTAGCAGGAAAAATTGGTCATTGACAAATCAAAAAAGAAAAGAAAAGAAGCAATTCATTAAGATAAAATGTCATATCAAATTCATTGGGGTGTTTGGAAAGCTGGCTATTTTAATAGGCTAAAATAGTTGTGTTTGAAAAGAGGGTTTGATTTTTATTACAGTTAGATGTGGTCTTTACGAGAAAAAAAGTGAAATAATAATGAGTTTGATGTAACATTTTTTCTTATTGACTATTTTAGCTTATTTTGTCTTTTAGTGCTATTTTAATCCAAAAAAACAAAAAAAAAAAATATTTTGCCAAACACCCCAAATATTTTACAATACCTTCTTTAGGCCAGGAATGAGGGTTGAGAGAGAAATGAGCTTTTGGTTGAGCCTTTCTCGACGCTTTCTCTCTGCCAAAATGTGGTTTCGAGCTTGCACTGGTTCCCTACTTGTGGCACACAATTTTTTGGTTCTATTGCAACTTTTTGGTGTCTCATTTAGGTTCTCTTGTGAACTCCGTGAACTGAATGATGAGAAATTTATATAATCCTGAGACATTGCGTCATCTTCATTAGGGTTTTCATTCTGCAATGAGTTGGTCGATGGTGAACTTGATTGCCCCAACAAAATAGCATTTCCATTGTCGTGAGAGTTGTCGTTGTTGGTCTTGAGCTCTTTGCCCAATTTTGAGATATTAATTTCAGTGTGTGCGCTCTCATTACTGAGAGATGCATAGACTTCTGGGGAGAAACACGTAAAATTGATCTCATCAAGTGAGTGATAAACCGAATCCACTTGGCATTGACGGATGAGGTTGGATTCTTCCATTTCCTATGAAATTCGAATAAATTTTCGCAAATATCAAAAGTTCTTACCAATAAAAGGATGAGTTTTTGTTAACTAGAACTTGAAATGGTCATACATTTTTACAAAACTTAAAATATTCATGCATTTTGTATGTAATTATTTATTTCTGCAGTGGGTATTGTCCTATATTGTTATAACTTTCATAAATGAAAAACTTACCAGCTCATGTAGCCAATCAGTGGGCAAGATGTCCATTACTGTAGCTTCTTTGTTTAATCACACAAAAACAGGATTATCTTAGAAGTCACAGTCAAATTTAACAAATGAAAGTTACTAAAAACCTGTAAAGCATGAGTAGAAATGAAGAGAAGTTCCCAATATGAGTCTTCTTATGATTTTTTTTTTTGGCTCAATGGGAAGCAAAATGATGTAATAATGATATTTTTCAACTAATGAGCCAAAATAATAATTATTTTAACTTAAAATGAAATAACACATCATTCTGCATAAAAATTTTATTATTTAAAAGTTAATATGATTTGGTGAGTGTCAATAATTGTATATGTTGTGAAAGAGAGAGTTTAGAAACAAGTCCTCATATCATATTGATCACTACAAGAAGCAAAGGAATAATCTCGTTTTTAAAAAGTTATAGAGATGTGTAAGGCCTTTAGAAGCAAAGCGTAATTGTAGCCCCCAAAGATCCATGAATATATATACATATATATATAATTTGCTTTGTTTTAGGTGATCAAAAAATTAAAATAGAAGGAAAAGAAAACAAACCTTGGAAAGGAGAGGAGGGTTTTCTCTTGGCAATGGCCTGATGTGGAAAACTTTATCTTAGGCTTTGACTTTATAGTGACAAAAGTTACTGGTTTCTTGCAAATGTGAATAATTGAAGTTTTTTTTTAACAATAAAACATGTTAGTGGAATATAAATGGACAGCGAATATAAATGGACAGCGACATGTCTGATGAATTTGTATGGCCTCCTTCACAACTCACTGCTTTAGTTTAGGAGTCAAAAAAATTATTAAAAAAGTTTTAAAAAATGATAATTTATATTAAAAAGTTAAAAGTTAAAATTTTTATTTTTATTTTTTGTATATCTTTTCATAAAAAATTAAAAATCATTCTAAACATATTAATTTATTTTACCTCATATTTTAACCAAAAAATTAAAAAATTACTAAAGTAACCTGTAGCATTAATATTTTTTAGAATATAATTATTATATTTTAAAAATATTAATTTTAATAAATTTAACATTCGGTTTGTTTAAGTAAATTTTTATTTTATTTTATTTTTTTTGTATTTTTTAGTATGTAGCACAATAAAAAATGAAAGTCAACGAAAAATATTTTTCATGATAAAAAAAAAAAAGTATATTTGGACAAAAAATATTTTTTTCTTTTAAAAAGTGGAAAGTTATGATGGATCCGAGCGGCTTCTATACGTGTTGACTATCGGCTACCTAACACACGACCCTCCTCCTTTACCCAGGCTTGAATCTCCTTAATTTGACTAATGAAATGGCCTTGGATAAAGTCGAATGGAGAAGAAGAATTCATACAGCCGACCTCATTTGATGGGGTTTAAGGCTTGATTTAGTGTAGTTTGGTTTGGTTTGGTTTGGTTTAAAAAGCGGAAAGTGTTTTCTATATTAAATTTTTACTAATGTCACCACCACCACCACCACTCTCACCTTCACCATCACTCCACCATTATCACAGTCACCGTTACTATTATTGTTGCCATCACCGCCAGCATCGCCCTACCACCATACCAGTACATCTACCTCTACCTCCTTCATTCCTCCACCACCACCAAACATAGAAAAATGTTTTTTGTAGAAAATACTTTTCTATCCAAACAAACAAAACGTAAAAGAAAGACAAAATAAAAAATTCATGTTATTTTAATTCTTATTTTTTAAAAATATATTAATATTTTTGGATAATTTAAAATAAAATAAAGGATTAATATTTATGTTTTTTCTACATTATGACCATGTTTGGTGAGTGTTTCTTTTAATATTCTAAAAAAATAATAATTTAGAGAATTGACCCTTTTTTTAAACTATTTGGAAAACTAACTCGTTTTTTGAAATCGCATGTTGAAAATATAATTTTAAATTGAAATTGCATTTTCAATATGCAATTTCAGCTTAAAATCACATTTTCAAATGCAATTTTATGATGGCATCGACTAGGAGTGTGAAAATGGCCTGCGGCCCATGGGCGGTCCGAAACCCGCCCGCGGCCTGGGATGAGCCCGACCCATTTAGGCCCGCTTGGTCCCAGGCCCAAGCTCCTGGGCTAGGGCCTAGGCTATCGTTTTGAAGCTCGGCCGGTGGCCCAACCCATCGGGCCGTTTAAGGCCCACTTAGGGCCCGGCCCGAAGCCCTACCCGCTTGAGGCCCAGTGTATTTTTTAATGGAAAATAATAAAATTTTGGTAGAAAAAATTTAAAAAAACAAAAAAAAAAAGAGGTCAGGTTAGCCCAAGCCCATTGGGCCCGCCCGATGCCAGGCCCACCAACCTGCTCAAGGCCCAAATACCTCTGGGCTTGGGCTTAATTTTTTGGCCCATAAGCCAGCCCGGCCCTGCCTGAATTTTGGTGGTAGCCGACGAGGCCAGACATGGGCCGGGCCAGATTTATACCCCTAGCATGGACTGCTATCTTAGCAAATTGAAATCGCATGTTAAAAATGCAACTTCATTTCCAAATTACATTTTCAAGATGCAATTTCAAGTAAAGTTGCATTTCAACATGTAATTTCATGATATCCGCTAGGTTTACTCTAGCGACTTTAAAATACACTGTCTGGAAAGCTAACTTGTTGCTTTTCAATTGTTACCTGTAACTTGCTTCAATGATTACAAAGTATAGTGTTTGCAATAGTTTTGTGTGAAATTGAATCTTCATGATATTGATTTAACCTAGGTATGCCTAAAACTCTGAATTCATATTCCCAACATGTGACTTCATTAGTAACATTGAATTCTTATCAATGTCAAATCATAAGGGTTTTTATTTTATTATTTAATTTCTCTATAAAATAACTATAAAAATGTAAATATATATGTGTGTGTGTAATTTTTATTTATATGAAATTTTTTATGTTAATTTAAATCTCATTTTGAAAATGCAAGATCATTGTGAATTTGGATTTTGAACATACGATTTCAATTCTCACCTGTGACTTACCACAACAATTTCAAATTATACTATTTATTAATAGTTTTGCGTGAAATTGAATTTTTATGGTAGTCACTTTGACTTAATTTTGACTCAAACCTTCAAATTAAATTTTCAACATGTGAACAAATAGTACACACTATTTGTATCACGTAAAATGAAATTTTCGTGACAGCCATTCTACCATAATTCTAACTTAAACACTGAAATCAGATTCCCAACGTGTGACTTTATTGGTAACATGTAAGATTCTTATCAATGTGAAATAGAGAGAGTTTTAACTTTATTATTTAAATTCTCTATAAAATAAATATAAAAATATAAAAAAAAATTATATATATATTTAATTTTTATTTATATGAAATTTTTTTATGTTAGTATAAATCTCATTTTTGAACATGCAAGATCATTGTGAAATTAGATTTTTGAACATACGATTTCAATTCTCACCCATGACTTACTATAACAATTTCAAATTACACTATTTATCAATAGTTTTGCATGAAACTGAATATTTGTGGTGGTCACTCTGACATAATTCTGACTCAAACCTTCAAATTAGATTTTCAACATTTGCATTACATGAAATGAAATTTTCGTGATAGCCATTGTACCTTAGTTCTAACTTGAACATTGAAATAAGATTCTCAACATGTGACTTCGTTGGTAACATGCAAGATTCTTATCAATGTCATATCGTAAGGGTTTTTCTTTTATCATTTAATTTATCTATAAAAGAATTACAAAAATGTAAGAAAAAAAATATATGTATATGTAATTTTTATTTAAATGGCACTTTTTATGAGAGTTTAAATCTCATTTTGAACATGCAAGATCATTGTGAAATTGGATTTTGAACATGTGATTTCAATTTTCACCTGTGACTTACCACAACAATTTCAAAATTTTACTATTTATCAATAGCTTTGCGTGAAACTAAATCTTAATGGTAGTCATTCTGACCTAGTTCTGACTCAAACTTTCAAATGAGATTCTCAATATGTAAATAAATAGTATACACTATTTGTATTGTGTAAAATGAAATTTTCGTGATAGCTATTCTACCATAGTTCTGACTTAAATACTGAAATTAGATTCTCAACGTGTGACTTCATTAGTAACATGCTAGATTTGTATCAATGTCCAATCGTGAGGATTTTTCTTTTATTGCTTATATAACTCCCCATGAACCAAAAATATGCCAAACTCAAACTCTTCACCTTTTTAATCTTACAGAATTTCAATATTTTCCTTCTACTAGCACTATATTTCAACATTTGAAGAGACAAAGCTTCCAAGAATCTTTTTCATGAACATTACATAGGTTGTTAGACATATTGAATTTTGATGATTGTTTCTTATTTTGTTTTGATTCTGCTTTTTGATTTATTTGGAAGAGCAAAATAGATTGAAATCTTATATTTTATGCCATCATAATTTCATCTATGTTTCTATCCTAATCATGCAATTTGGAGTTCAAAATGAGGCATAAACATGTACCAAACTAGTGTACGAAAGCAACAGCAGAGCACAGGAGGCTAAGACAACACAGGGGTGGACGACCGGTCAGGCCATTTTTCGTTTATTTTCTCCTTCAATTGCTGGGCATTCGAGGGACATCAGAGTGGATGTCCCATGGAGTAATTTCGACCCAGTTCAAGTCCAGTTCAATTTTGCTTCACTCCGACTGTCAGACCAACAGTATGCTCGACCACCGCGATAGTCATCCTTGACGATCGAACACAACCGAACATTTGGGCGGATGTCCAGGCAGACATCCAGATGAACGTCCCACGGGAACAAAGCTTGGCTTTGGGCATCCGGGTAGACATCCCTGTGAAAGATGCTTGTATCAGTAGCAAAGCAGTGAACTGAAATTAATTATTTCTTCATCATTTCAACGGGTAAAACATACATGGATATCAGAGAATATCTGAGCAATCAATTACATATCATCTAAACCCATCACTATCCCATCTCTTCAATAGGAAGAAGAGAATGGGCACTGTCAGAACATAACAGAGCATTATCTCTGTTATATACAAAGCTCTAAACAAGCAGCACAAAAAAAAAAAAAAACAAAAAAAACAAAAAAAACAAAAAAAATAAAAAAAACAAAATAAAAATACATACTAACATAGAGAGATACTCGGTAACAACACAAGCTAGAAAATATTTTCCATATTTAATCAATATCATCTCTTTAATTTTCTGAATCTGGTTTCATTTTCCTTCAGAAATTATAGTGAGCTTTTAGCCTTATGCATATACTCCTGTGAGAGGATTTACAGAAAAATTCTGAGCTTCACCATTGTGTATCTATCTTTGAGAGATTATTGTTGTGGCTTTGTTTGAAAGCAAAAACCCTCATTTCAATCTAGTAATAGTGTAGTACATTTAGTGTTCTTCATTTCTTGAGAGTGATTGTGAATCACCTAAGATTTGCAAGGTCTTAGGGTTGTAAAGCCTATGTAAAATCTGTGAAGGATTGCTCAATTTATGAAGAGGTTGCTAGTACCCCTGTGAAGCTAGAAGGTAGTGGAAAATCTCAAGTGAAGCTTGAGGAGTGGATGTAGGCTTGGTTGAAGTTGAACCACTATAAATCTATTTGTCTTCTCTTCCCTAATCTCTTTAACTGCTATAGCTATATGATATTTTGTGTTGACTACTTCACTTCATTTCACAAATTCTCTATGCTAACTATACCTCAGTGATATAGCTGTTATAGTATTTGTTATTATTGTGCTAATCATCAAATCTCTTTACTTTCCTCATATAGCTATCGGTTATCCTCTTCCATTGAGTATTAGAGTTGTAATTCATTACTAAATTATCTAGAACATAATCTGTTAATTTGAACCTTAACTAAGCTATTTATCTTTTCTCCAGTTCTTCAATAATCTGTTCTTGTTGGTATACTAGTAGTTATTTTTATTGGGTTATTATTACTTTTTATTTATAAAATTCCAATTCACCCCCCTCTTGGATTTCCTTTTGGGTAACATATGTAAAATATTCATTTAACGCAAAATCATTTATTTTTAATATATATATATATATTTTTATGTTAGTTAAGGGTTACATTCTTCAATAACGTTTTGTGCTTGACGATTTTTTTTTTTTTTTTTCAGTTTCAATGGCAGGAACATTACATAAAATCTTGCAATATACTATAATGGTGGAACAATTAATGATGAGTGTGGATTGCATACGAGAGTCTTGATCCAAAATGGGTACGAGTTAATTAAAAGATTTCATTTATCGATCTCCGCAATCAATTAATCAGTGCTACAGGGATACAAATTTCCATCTAGAAGCTACCCTCATGCTATCTCCTAGACATCACTTGATATCACAGATGACGATGGTGTCGAGGGTACATTTGATATAATTGACTCAACTCCTAGTTATAACATTGTCGAGTTATATATCATTGTGGAGCCCATCAATGTTTTTCCTTAGACTAATGATAATGTTAATGTGCAAGTAACTACAACTGTATAAGTGAACAGATTCCCATGGATATATATATTCCACAATCAATACACATGACCATCACTTTGAACCTACTTACTTTGCATCAATAGGTCATGACTCCCATGGTGATCATTTGGAACCTACTTACATTCTACTTACCGGCGTTGACTCTAATGGGATAAAAGATATTCAACCATAGTCCACCAATAAATTATGTACAACAACCACATATGTTATATAAGAAATGATCTCAAATGCCATCTACCTCCTAGCAGATGATGGTTTGGACCTTGAAGACAGCGATACTGATGAAGGAGTTGGTTTATCAATTGAAGGGTGGCACAAATGCTTTTCACCAAGCCCCATCTCCAGTGTTTACTGAGGATACATGGTCAAATGTTAATGATCCCTCCATACTGTTGGTAGTTGATGTCACTAGTGTATGGGATGCAACAAAGGAGTTAAGCAAAGGGCTATTGTTTTGAAACAAGGATGACTTACAAATTGCAGTAAACTATTATGGCATGATAAGAAACACTTACCATGTATTGGTGAAGTCAACAACAGACTTGTGGGAATTACGTTGCACAAATGGGTATGAGTGGAAGCTTAGAGCATGTAAGCATGTCAAACATGGTTTATTCAAGAGCACTAAATATGAAGGACCTCATATATGTATATCCACAACGCTTACACAAGATCATGCAATGTTGAACACTAAGTTGATCGAGCACGAAATGTGATATCTTGTAAAGGCGAATCCATCAATCAAGATCTCTGTGCTGAGAGCTAGTATTAGGCAAAAATTCGATGGTTTCTTACCATCTTATAATAAGGCCTAGAATGCAAATCAAAACGTCATTACAAATATCTTTGGGGATTGGAATGAATCATACTATTTCTTATTGTAAGAGGGGTTAACTTGAGCCCATCTAATTGATTAAGCCCAATCAGAAGCCCCCAAGAAATTGATGAACTTGAAGAAATTATTGCCAACTGGGCCCAAGTGAATTTTATTGAACGGGCCCACAAAAAGGCCAACAAATTGGGTCGAAAAAGATCCATCAAGCATATATCTCTAAAGAGAGTCCAACAAGCCCATTCGAGGAGACTCAGATCATACAGGCTTCCGAGGAGGTTAAACGTTATTTTTAGAAGAGATGAAACCCTCATAGAAGATCCATTCTCCGAGGTATTAGCTTAGTCTTGAAAGGGTTCGGAATCACGAACCTACAGACCTATTTGAGCTCGAACTCAGAAGGGTTCGGATCCATGAACTTAAAGATCCGAAGTGCTTGGCTTCGAACGGATTCAGATACAATCTAGAAGCTGCTCTATTAATGAGTCCCAGAACACTTACAGGCTCGGAGCTTTCCAGGATCTACACACCAGAACCATGGACGTAACAGAGTCTGAACAAAGGACCCGAACTCAAGGATGGTGAGTGGAGATAAATTCACTCTTCGGTTAAACTAGCCTATACCTGGGTCGAGGTGGCACGATCTAGAGGGTCCTTGAGACTCAGCAATATTTACAGTAGAGCATTCTATTAAACTACTGCTAACCCTTCTGTGGCTAGGCGTTCTCTAGGACTACCCCTGACCCTTTGGGATGATTGGGGATCATTGGTTAGGTATGGCTAAGAAGAAGGGTTCGCCAAGAGATTGATCTTCTTTTCGGGGTTTTCCTCATCCTCAGAGAGGTCACATCCTCGAACAAGGTAGTTAGAGGAAATATTCCCCATATGCCTTGCACATGGGCTCTATCCTACTTCATGAGGTGCCTATAAATAGCACCCATCCATAGCTTCACAAGGGATGTATTTTGGAGAGACAATTCTTGAGAGAGAACTAATTTCCCTTCTCCATTATTTACCTTGAGAGTGAAAGTGGGAGATCCATGGAAGAGCCTTGCTATTATTCTCTCTCTAACTACTTTGCCTTCTTCTTCACCTATTCTCTTATCTCCATCATCTCTTTGCTATTGTGTTTCTAGTTGTGACCGTTAAAAAATCTAAGCTTCTCACAATTTCTAGAGAATTTAGGTTTTTCGGTGATCTTCGAATTTGCCGGCGGGCCTTCAAATTTTCCGACAACATTCTTAAACCCTCACATACATTTTGGCGACTTCACTGGGGAGGCAAATTGGTTAATGGTAGCAATGAGATTCGAAACACATACTACTCCGGCAAAAATGAAAGATGAAGTTCATCAACATGAAGGTTTCGTCAATGATGGTGACAAAACTCAAGACCAAACTATTTTCATGGAAGCTATTCTAGGGTTTCAAAACATACAAAAGGTAATACTCATTACTTTTCTACCAAATCCAAATCCAAAAATGATGTGCAATTGATTGGGAATGGTATTCCATTAAACCCAAATGGGTTTCCAAATCCTCAAATTGGTGAGAAATTGATTAGCAATGGTATTTTGCCAAACCCAAATGGGTTTCCAAGTGCCCAAATTGGTGTTCAAATGGTTTCCTATGGTGTTTTAAATTGTAGAAATTGACAAACCGACTTAGTTGCTTTATCACCATTACAAACCCACTTTGTTGCTCCATCACCATTACAAACCCACTTTGTTGTTCCATCAAGATTGCACGTCTTTGATCCAAATGAGTAAAGCATTCCAAATACCTTCCATGCTTCTATGACTATATACACACCTACCCAACACTTTTTCTCCACCGTTGATGACATTCACAATACTTTATCTCTCTACCATTTTCTGTCTCTACTACTTTCTCTTTCTACAGCTTTCCTTTCTAGATTGCTTGTTTTAATCTTTCATACAAACACTAGTTTTCTCAATCTCTTCATGAGTATAGTTTGATTATCAATAATATCTAGCCTCTCATTTTTTTTTTTTTTGGGGTGAATCAACCTCTCATTTCTATTTCCAAAGGAAATCCTATTTTTCGAGGATATTGCTCCTGAGGAAGTTACCTCCGAGGATATTGCTTCCAAAGATGTTGTTCACGAATAAGTCACTTCCAAGGATATTGCTCCCGAGGAAGGCACCTCTGAGGATATTGCTCCGGAGAAAGTCACCTCTGGAGATATTGCTCCGAGGATGTTATTCCCGAGAAAGTCACTTCCGAGGATATTACTCCTGAGAAAGTCACCTTTGAAGATGTTGTTCTTGAGAAAGTCACTTCTGAGGATATTGATCCCGAGAAAGTCACCTCTGAGGATATTGCTTCTGAGAAAGTCACCTTCAAGTATATTGCTCCTAAGGATGCTGTTCTCGAGAAAGTCATTTATGAGGATATGGCTCCCAAAAAAGTCACTCCCGAGGATGTTGCTCCCAAGAAAGTCCTGTCCAAGAAAACTATGTCAGAAATCATGCCTGATCAAGAGTAGGATAAAAAGACTCTTCTGTCCTTATTTGATCCGGACATACTTGATGGAAATATTAAGTTATCTATAACTAAAGGGGTATATTATTCCCAAGTTCAGGAAGTTGAATATCAAACTCCTCATGCTTAGAAGTCTACTTTCAACTCCAACTACAAAGCTAGTTACAAGTCATCTCGAGGACCTTCAGTCGCTATGGCTTTTGAATCTTCTACTCGAAAGTTGCATGTGGAGGGATTCAAAGGACAAAAGAGGAACCATTATGAAGATGATGATCTTTTCCTCAGAGGTACCTTAGATCCAGAAAGGGATTAGGGATTACTATGACGAAATTGAAGAAGTTGGTAACTATGAACCACCGGAGGTAAAGGTCGATCCTGACCAACATTTGAAAATTTTACAAAATTGTGTGAAGATTCAAAAAGTTCTTTGATCAGCTCGGGTTATCTGAGATGGCTAGATTTGAAGTTACCAAGGCCATTATCAGTATTAATGAAACACTTCACGAAGAATGTACAGGTACCAAAAGTCCAGTCTCTAGGAAAGACCGATGAAATTCAAGTGCTATAACTTTCTCTAAGAAAGACCAAAAGTACACATTCTTTCATAATTGCCTACTTTGTGTTACAACTTACATTAATATGGTCAAGTTCGAGAAAACCTTCCTTGATAAAAGGACTTTGATAAATATCATGACTTGAGCAACACTTGAGAAGGTCAAAATCCCTGAGAAACACGTTGTGAACCAACCCATTGCAATTACAAGGCTTAGAGGAGAAATGATAATTACTCTTGGTTATGTGATGGCTGATCTAACAATCAAAGAAATCCTCTCAGCCATAAAGTTTATGTCATAGAGGCCGAGACCAACTACCATATCATCTTGGGGAGTAACTCAGTCCGAACAATTGATAACTACACTTTAGTATTCCTTTATCTTTGGGGTCAGAGGTCGTGCTAGCAATTGAGTTTGAGATACCATCTACTCTGATGACATTTGCCTCTTCAAGTCTTATATTTGCATTTATCTCAGAATGGGCCGAATGGAATAACTCTTGGACTATGCCAACTTCCTTGCTAATTTCCTCCATTTGAGAGTGAGCCAAAAAAAGTTTTTCTCAATTTGTATTCTTTTCCCCTCCAATGACTTTAACTTCTCATCTCTATCTCGGGCATCGGCAAAGTTCTTGACCCCTTGAGAATGCACTGAAAAGATTTTCTCTTGAACCACACTTTGAAGCTATCTTTAAAATCAGAACATGGGGAGGAAAGACATTTCCATATTCGAAAGGGGCAATGCCCTAGGATAGCTTCCACATCCGAAAAGGACAACTGTCCTAGGATAGCTTCTGCATCCAAAAAGGGCAAAGGTCCAAGGATAACTTCTGCATCCGAAAGTAGCAATGCCCTAGGATAGTTTCTACGTCCAAAAAGGGCAAAGGCCCTAGGATAACTTCTGCATCCAAAAAGGGGAATGCCCTAGGACAGTTTTTTGCATCTGAAAAGGGCAACACCCTAGGATTGCTCTTGCATCCAAAAACGGTAAAGGCCCTAGGATAGCTTTTCAAGGCAGAACTAACAACTGTCACCAAGTACTCGTCTTCTTCAAAAGGACAAAAAGGGGCAACAGAATGGATTGCATGAAACCTGAGGCACATGAGAACATTAACAGCTTCAGATACGCATTGACAACAACCTACTGCAAGTAAGCATGGCAAGCACAGGCCACTACAAAGAGTGCCTGTCTAAGAAGATCAAATGTGCATGTTCGAATGCCACTACAAGGAGTGCCTGTTTGAGAAGGTCAAATGTGCATGTCTGAGATGATCATAGACTTCCCATATATGCAAGGGGCAAAATGTAAGAGGCATTAACTCGAGCCCATCTAATTGATTAAGCCCAATCGAAAACCCCAAAAAAGTTGGTAAGCTTGGAGAAATTATTGCTAAATAAGCCCAAGTGAATTTTAATGAATGGCCCACAAGAAGGCCAACAAATTGGGTCAAAAAAGACCCATCAAGCATATATCTCTAAAGAGAGTCCAACAGGCCCATCTGAGGAGGCTTAGATCATACAGGCATCCAAGGATGTTCACAGCTGTTTTTAGAAGAGATGAAACCCTCGGAGGAGATCCATTCTCTGAGGTATTGACTTAGTCTTGAAAGGGTTCGGAACAACGAACCTAGAGACCTATTTGAGCTTGAACTCGAAAGGGTTCGAATCTACGAACCTAGAGATCCGAAGACTTGGCTTTGAACGGATTCGGACGCAATCTAGAAACCACTCCATTAATGAGTCCCAGAACACTTGTGGGCTCGGAGCTTTTTGGGATCTACGCACCAGAACCATGGGCGTAACAAAGTTCGAACAAAAGACCCGATCTCAAGAACGGTGGGTGGAGAAAAATTTACTTTTCGGTTAAACTAGCCTATACTCAGGCTGAGGTGGCACGATCTAGGGGGTCCCTGAGACTTGGCAATATTTACGACAGGGCATTCTCTTGTACTACCCTTGACTCTTCTACAACAAGGCATCCTCTGGGACTATCCTTGGCCCTTTGGGATGATTGGGGATCATTAGTTAAGTATGGCTAAGAAGAAGGGTTTGACGAGAAGTTGATCTTCTCTTTATAGTTTTCCTCATCCTTGGAGAGGTCACCTCCTCAAACAAGGTAGTTAAAGGAAATATTCCCCATGTGCCATCCACATGGGCTCCATCCTACATTGTGAGGTGCCTATAAATAGCACCAATCCATAGCTTCACAAGGGATGGATTTTTGAGAGACAATTCTTGGGAGAGAATTAATTTCCCTTCTTTGTTATCTACCTTGAGAGTGAAAGTGAGAGATCCACTGCAGAGCCTTGCCATTATTCTCTCTCTAAAGTAAGGTTTAAGAATGTTGTCAAAAAATTCAAAGGCCCGCTAGAAAATTTGAAGATCATCAAAAAACCCAAATTCTCTAGAAATGGTAAGAGCTTAGATTCTTTAACAATTGCAACTACAAACACAATAGCAAAGAGATGATGAAAATAAGAGACTGGGTGAAGAAGAAGGTAAAGTTGTTAGAGATACAATAACGGCAAGGCTCTCCCATGGATCTCCCACTTTCATGTGAGGGTTTAAGAATGTTATCAAAAAATTCAATGGCCCGCCGAAAAATTCAAAAATCGCTGAAAAACTTGAATTCTCTAGAAATGGTGAGAGGCTTAGATTATTTAACGGTCGTAACTAGAAACACAATAGCAAAGAGATGGTGGAGATAAGACATTGGGTGAAGAAGAAGGCAAAGTAGTTAGAGACAGAATAATGGCAAGGCTCTCCCATAGATCTCCTACTTTCACTCTCAAGGTAGAGAATAGAGAAGGGAAATTAGTTCTCTCCCAAGAATTGTCTCTCCAAAATCTATCCCTTGTGAAGCTATGGGTGGATGCTATTTATAGGCACCTCATGGTATAGGATGGAGCCTATGTGCAAGGCACATGGGGAATATTACCTCTAATTACCTTGTCCGAGTAGGTGACCTCTCCGAGGATGAGAAAAATCCTAAAGAGGAGATCAACCTCTCGGTGAACCCTTCTTCTTAACCATACCTAACCAATGATCCTCAATCATTCCAAAGGGTCAAGGATAGTCCCAGAGGATTCCCTGCCATAGAAGGGTTAGGGATAGTTCAAGAGACCCCTAGATCGTGCCACCTCGACCCGAGTTTAGGCTAGTTTAATCGAAGAGTTAATTTATCTCCACTCACCTTCCTCGAGATTGGGTCCTTTGTTTGGACTTTGTTACACCTATGGTTCTGGTGCGTAGATCCCGAAAAGCTCCAAGCTAGCAAGTGTTCTGGGACTCATTAATGGAGCAGCTGTAGATTGCATCTGAATCCGTTCAAAGCCAAGCGATTCGGATCTCTAGGTTTATGGATCTGAACCCTTTCGAGTCTAAGCTCAAATAGGTCTTTAGGTTTAAGTCAATACCTCAGAGAATGGATCTCCTCCAAGAGTTTCACCTCTCCTGAAAACAACGGTTAACCTCCTTGGACGCCTATATAATTTGAGCCTCCTCGGATGGGCTTGTTGGATTCTCTTTAGAGATATATGCTTGATGGGTCTTCTTTGATCCAATTTGTTAGCCTTGTTGTGGGCCTGTTCAATAAAATTCACTTGCGCCTATTTGGCAATAATTACTCCAAGCTTACCAATTTTTTTGGGCTTTCCAATTGGGCTTAATCAATTAGATGGGCTGGAGTTAACCCCTTTTACATTTTTCCCCTTACGTGTACAGGAAGTCTATGATCTTCTTAGACATGCACATTTGACCTACTCGGACAGGCACTCTTTGTAGTGGCATTTGGTCATGCACATTTGATCTTCTCAAACAGGCACTCTTTGTAGTGGCTTACGCTTGCCATGCTTACTTGCAGTAGGTTGTTGTGAATACGTCTCTGAACCTTTTAACATTCTCATATGCCTCAGGTTTCATGGAATCCATTCTATTGCTTGTTTTTGTCTTTTTGAAGAAGACGAGTACTTGGTGACAATTGTTAGTTTTATCTTGAAAAGCTATCCTAGGATCTTTGCCCTTTTCTGATGCAAAAGCTATCCTAGGACGTTTGCCCCTTTCGGATGTGGAAGCTATCCTAGGGCACTTTCCCCTTTCGGATGTGGAAATGTCTTTCCTCCCCATGTTCTGATTTCGAAGATAGCTTCAGAGTGTGGTTCAAGAGAAAATCTCTTTGGTGCGTTCTCAGGGAGTTAAACCTTTGCCGATGCTCGAGATGAAGATGAGAAGTTAAGGTCATTGGAGAGGAAGAGTGAGAAAAACCTTTTTTTGGATCACTTCCAGATAGAGAAAATTAGCGAGGAAGTTGGCGTAGTCCAAGAGTTATTCTATTTGGCCCATTCCGAGGTAAATGCAAATATAAGACTTAAAGAGGCAAATGTCATCAGAGTAGATGGTATCTCTAACTCGATTGATAGCATGACCTTTGACCCAAAGATAAGGGAATACTAAAGTGTAGTTATCAATTGTTTGAACTGAGTTACTCTCCAAGATGATATGGTAGTTAGTCTCAGCCTCAATGACATAAAACTTTGTGGCTGAGCAGATTTCTTTGATGGTTAGATTAGCCGCCACATAGCCAAGAGCAATTCTCATTTCTCCTCGAAGCCTCATAATATCAATGGGTAGTTTCACAACGTGTTTCTCGAGGATTCCGACCTTCTCAAGTGTTGCTTGGGTTATGATATTTATCGCAGTCCTTTTATCAAGGAAGATTTTTTCAAACTTGGCCATATTAATGTAAGTTGTAACACAAAGTAGGCAATTATGAAAGAATGTGTACTTTCGGTCTTCCTCAGAGAAAGTTATAGCACTTGAGTTTCCTTGGTCTTTCCTAGAGACTGGACTTTTGGTACCAGTACATTCTTCGTGAAGTGTTTCATTACTACTGATAATGGCCTTGGTAATTTCAAATCTAGCCATCTCAGATAACCCGAGCTGATCAAAGAACTTCTTGAATCTTCACACAATTTTGTAAAATTTTTGAATGTTGGTCGAGACCGACCATTACCTCCGGTGGTTCATAGTTGCCAACTTCTTCAATTTTATCATAGTAATCCCTAATCCCTTTTTGGATCTAAGGTGCCTCTGAGGAAAAGATCATCATCTTCATAATGGTTCCTCTTTTGTCCTCTAAATCCCACCATATGCAACTGTCGAGTAGAAGATTCTGAAGCCACAGCGACATAAGGTCCTTGAGATGACTTGTAACTAGCTTTGTAGTTGGAGTTAAAACTAGACCTCTGAGCATGAGGAGTGTTGATATTCAACTTCCTGAACTTGGGAATAGTATACCCCTTCGGTTATAGATAACTTAATATTTCCACCTAGTATGTCTGGATCAAATAAGGACAGATGAGTATTTTTATCCCGCTTTTGATCGAGCATGATTTTCGACATAGTTTTCTTGGACAGGACTTTCTCGGGAGCAGCATCCTCGTGAGTGACTTTTTCGGGAGCCATATCCTCAGAAGTGACTTTCATGGGAACAACATCCTCAGGAGCAATATACTCGGAGGTGACTTTCTCAGAAGCGATATCCTTGGAGGTGACTTTCTTGGGAGCAATATCCTCATAAGTGACTTTCTTGTGAACAATATCTTCAAAGGTGACTTCCTAGGGAGCAATATCCTTGGAGTTGACTTCCTCGGGAGCTATATCCTTGGAATTGACTTTCTCTGGAACAACATCCTCAGTGAAATATCTCCGGAGGTGACTTCCTTGGGAGGAATATCCTCTGATGTGACTTCCTCGGGAGCAATATCCTCGGAGGTAACTTCCTCGAGAGCAATATCCTCAAAAAATATGAATTCATTTGGAAATAGAAATGAGAGGCTAGAGATTGTTGATAATCAAACTATACTTATGAAAAGATTGAGAAAAATGGTGTTTATATAAAAGATTAAAACAAGCAATCTAGAAAGAAAAAGTTGTAAAGAGAGAAAGTGGTAGAGAGAGAGAGAGAGAAAATGGAAGAGAGAAACAATTTTAGAGAGAGAAAATTGTAGAGAGATAAAGTATTGTGTATGTCATCAGCGGTAGAGAAAAAGTGTTAGGTAGTTGTGTACATAGCCATGGAAGCAAGGAAGGTATTTGGAATGCTTTACTCATTTGGATCAAAGATGTGTAATGTTGATGAAACAACAATGTGGGTTTGTAATGGTGATAAAGCAACTAAGTGGGTTTGCCAATTTCTACAATTTAAAACACTATAGGAAACCATTTGAACACCAATTTAGGCATTTGGAAACCCTTTTGCGTTTGGCAAAATACCATGCTAATCAATTTCTCACCAATTTGAGGATTTAGAAACCCATTTGGGTTTGATGGAATACCATTCCCAATCAATTGCACGTCATTCTTGGATTTGGATTTGGATTTGGTAGAAAAGCAGTGAGTATTACTTTTTGTATGTTTTGAAACCCTTGAATAGCTTCCATGAAAATGGCTTGGTCTTGAGTTTTGTCATCATCATTGACGAAACCTTCATGTTGATGAACTTATTCTTTCATTTTTGCCGAAGTAGTATGTGTTCCAGATCTCATTTCTACCCATTAACTAATTCACCTGCTTAGTGAATTCACCAAAATGTATGTGAGGGTTTAAGAATGTTGTCGGAAAATTCGAAGGCCTATTGGAAAATTCGAAGATTGCCGGAAAACAAGAATTCTCTAAAAATGGTGAGAGGCTTAGATTTTTTAACGGTCGCAACTAGAAACCCAATAGCAAAGAGATGATGGAGATAAGAGATTAGGTGAAGAAGAAGGCAAAGTAGTTAGAGAGAGAATAATGGCAAGGCTCTCCCATGGATCTCTTACTTTCACTCTCAAGGTAGATAATGGAAAAGGGAAATTAGTTTTCTCCCAAGAATTGTCTCTCCAAAATCCATCCCTTGTGAAGATATAGGTGGGTGTTATTTATAGAAACCTCATGATGTAGGATGGAGCCCATGTGCAAGGCATGTGGGGAATATTCCCTCAAACTACCTTGTTCGAGGAGGTGACCTTTCCGAGGATAAGGAAAACCACGAAAAGGAGATCAACCTCTTGGTGAATGCTTCTTCTTAGCATACCTAACCAATGATCCCCAATCATCCTAAAGGGTCAAGGGTAGTCCCAGAGGATGCCCTGCCATGGAAAGGTCAAGGGTTGTTCAAGAGAATGCCCTGTTGTAAATGTTGACGAGTCTTATAGACCCCCTAGATCGTGCCATCTCGACCAGGGTATAGGCTAGCTTAACCGAAGAGTGAATTTATCTCCACTCACTATCCTCAAGATCGGGTTGTTCGAACTTCGTTATGCACATGGTTCTGGTGCGTAGATCTCGGAAAGCTCCGCGCCCGTAAGTGTTCTAGGACTCGTTAATGAAGCGGCTTCTAGATTGCGTCTAAATCCATCTGAAGCCAAGCGCTTTGAATCTTTAGGATTATAGATCTGAACCCTTTTGAGTCCGAGCTCAAATAGGCCTCTACATTTGTGCTTCAACCCTTTCAAGACTAAGTCAATACCTCGAAGAATGGATGTCCTCCGAGGGTTTCATCTCTTCTAAAAACAACAGTTAACCTCCTCTGACACCTATTTGATCTGAACCTCCTCGGATGGGCTTGTTGGACTCTCTTTAGAGATATATGCTTGATGGGTCTTCTTCGACCCAATTTGTTGGCCTTCTTGTAGGTCCATTCAATAAAATTCACTTGGGCCTATTTGGCAATAATTTCTCCAAGGTCACCAATTTTTTTGGACTTTCCGATTGGGCTTAATAAATTAGATGGGCTCGAGTTAACCCCTCTTATACTTACCAAAAATGGATGATGGGTATGATGGATTCCAATCCAGAACCTATCATTTTATGGAAAATAGTGCCATTAGATCCTGCAAATAAGGTTATATTCGAACTAGTGTTTTGTATTCAGTTCTTCTATCGAGGGTTTCAAACATTGCAAGCTTGTCATCAACATAGATGGAACCTTTCTAATTGGAAAATATAAAGGTAAGTTACTAATTGTAGTTTCATGGGATACAAGTAATCATGTATTTCCAGTTGCCTTTGTCATTGTAGAGAATGAGAGACTAGATACTTGGTCATGGTTTTTAACATGCATTAGGGAGTAGTGACACAACGGACTGGCCTCTATCTTTTATCTGAAATACATGAAGGAATCTTATCATCTGTGAGTCGCTTACGTTAGTGGCAACATCCAAATAGTTATCATTGCTACTGCATTCACCATCTTGCCAGCAACTACCATGCAAAGTACAACAATGTGATATTGCGAGACATGGTCACTTCGCCAGCTTATAAGAATCAAAAGAAGAAGTTTGATCGGAAAATGAAGTCAATCAGAGACTTAAATTCCAAAGCTGTAGATGAACTTGATCATGTGCCACTTGAACTGTAAACAGTAGTACATGATGGTGGCAAGTGTTATGGAGCTATGACTATGACTACTAACCTTTCTGAAAGCTTCAATAGAGTGTTAAAGGGTACACGACATCTTCCTATCACATCATTGGTACAACTAACTTTTTATAAATGTGTTAGTTATTTTTAGGAATGATGTAACAAGGCCAATGTTGAAATGCATGCCGGTGAAGTTTACAATGCTTATGCAAAACAGATGCTCACCAAATGAGAGAAAAAGTCTAGGGGTCATTCAATGCGGAGTTTAAATATGAATTTAGCTATTTTTGATGTTCAACTATTGTGAACCCCATATATTCGAATAAGGGTTTGCATCTTCACGTGATCAACTTGATGGTAAGAACATGTGGCCGTCTAAAATGGCAGAATTATAAAATTCCATGTTCTCATGTCATTGTAGTATGTAAATTTGCCAGTCTTGACCACCTACAATATATTGATGAATGTTACACACTGCAAGCACAAATAACATGTTATCAGCACTCATTCAACACTGTAGTTGATGCTACTTATTGGTGAGAGCCTAACTTTCCAAAACTTCATCCCAATTTGAACCTTGATAGGACTCATGGTCGTCCAAGGACAACACTACTTCAAAGTGCTATGGATTGGCGCGAGTCTCAAACCAAACAAAACTATGGATTGTATGGGCAATAGGGTCATAATCGGAGAAGATGTCCAGATAGCAATGTAACAGCCTCAAGTAGCAAGTCACATGACTAATGATTATCCAAATAGATTGTACCATGTGTTGTATTTCAGTATTGAATGTAATGTTATCGATCTTAAGTTATGTTGTATGTCGTATCATATTTCTTAATATAAAAATGTATTATAACATTTATATTTTTATGAGTAAAATGAAGTAAATGATAAACATTACAATTGACATAGTTGTAATTTTATGTAGATAGTTGATTCAGAGAGTTGTCACATTTTCAAATTAACTTTACCTTTTGTAAGGCTAATAATGCATCTAGCTTTAATGACTACCTATTAACATATGTATTAACTTGTCTAATTAACCAACGATACATTAGAGTTTGAATTTGTACCATACCACTATGTGGTTCTTTAATAAAAATCTTATATTGTGCATTTATTATCTTTTAGGGTAAATTACACTGACCTCCTGTAACGCCCCCACATTTATTAAACTAAAACATCACTCCTAATCTACTTAATCTTATATCTTTCCAAACCAATAATAACAATAATCTCAAAAGTCCTCTTTTCCATTGATCTACATAACAAATATTACAATTTTCATGTTCTTGTCATTGTAATAATAACATTCACAAATCCAAGAAACTGGAAAATAAAAATAATAATGCCTTAATGACGTACAAACATCAAGGCAAGGCCTTGTTATAACAAAATGGACACACGGTCCCAAAACATATATGCTCGAAGCTTCAACAATTACCAATCAATGAGCCCACGTGCTCCGTTCAAAAATCTTCACCACCTTGTCACTCGGGCAAAAATCTTCACCAACAATTCCTGAAATGTTAGATAGGAATGAGCTAGATGCCCAGTAGAAATACTTTTAACAAAGTATCTAATTATCTGAAAATCCATGTGGCATTATCACAACCAAAACATTTTCCTTTTTAAACACATGATAAATGTTTAAACATCAAAAATCAAATATTATCATTTCCGTGAGAAATCACATTTCAAAGCAGAGGGTAAATGAGCCATGAAGTCCCAAAAGAGAGCCCCTGTGTATACATACCTACATATAGTTTTATATCCAAAATACCTGCACATTTAGCAACTATTATACGGTAGGGCGTGGGCACCCAAAATCATCCGTTTTTCCACTTTTGCCAACTACAATACGACAGGACCAATGGACACCCAAAAACTGTTTCCCACATTCATCCAGTGGTAAGCCTAGACAGGTCAATTGGCCACCTTTATACTCCCCCCGCTGGTACTGACAATACACAAATCTTTTCAAAACCGACTCTTTACCAAGACTCACATGCTATTTACCACCCTCTTAAAACAACCTTTCCAATGTTTCCACAAATTCCAAGCATTTATACATACATGAGAACAAAGGTAAATATCACCATGCAAATAATTGTACTATTATAGATACATAATCATCATATTTCCAAGGAAAAACCTCAAAGGCTTTCAAATTCATAAATCTCAAGTAATACATAATCAAAATATCATAATCCATTCATCAATTTAAAGATTTGAAATCAATTTCATCTTTTCTCCAAATTTGACAACTAAGGTTTTCATAAATTTGGGGCTTTTTCCCATAAATCATGTACAATGCTATCTTCAAACTAAAATCTTCATAATCCATAGCCATTAAGAAAAATCTTAGGATAAAGTAGAGGAAATCTCATTTTTGAAACACAACCCAATTTCGTAAACTCAAAATTTTAATTATAGCATCAATGTCACAATAATAGCAAATAATCATCCTCAAAATAAATAGATACAAAACTAAAAGTAATCCTACCTCAAGAAAAGAGCAAGAGAGCAAGAGAGCAAGACTTCTAGGAAAATCCTTCACAAAACTAAGATCCAATCGCTTAAAAATGCTCATATTCACGTGTTCTTCATCTTTAATGCAAGATCCATGGTGGATTCAAGGTGAAAAAAGGATGAAGTCAAGGTTTTTAGGGCTAGGGTTTCGGGTATGGAGGAGAGGGGGAGAAGAGAGGAAGAAAAAATAAAGTTTTGGGGCCAAGAAGTCACTTTAAATTGACTGATATCGATCTGTTCTCTTGAGCAAAGAATGCTAGGATCGAGCATAGAAAAAGAGCTCCCAGAATCTCTGAAATTCCCGCAAACCGCTCGAGAGCAACTTCCTACGCTCGAGTGGACTTGCTCCTAACACAGAAACTCAAAATTCAAACGAGCATAACTCCCTCGTTCGGACTTCGTTTTAGGTCGTTCTTGTGTCCAAATTGAAGCCCCAACAATAAGATTTCCAATGGTTCTAGCCTTACATCCAAATTCAAAGTGCGGAAAAAGAAAATGGCAAAAGAGTAATGACTGCTCATAGGAGAATTATTCGAATCAAAGTTTTTGGTTCAATCCTACTTCTCAAACACGATACCACCTCAATCAATATTCCAAAATAAATCTAAGAGGCTCCAAGTATAATAATAAAGGTTTTCAGAGCAATCCCATTAATCCAAGAAGTATGAAGTGTCACAATCTCCCTACCTTAGGAAATTTCGCTCCCGGAATTAGATAGTTCAAGAATCAAAGTTTTGAACAACCAAAATGGAACGGATATTGGAATTAACACCCACTCCAACTAATCATGAACAATCTCTACTCAATCACAAGTTTCTAGAAGGGTCTCCCAATGCAACTAATTTCATGAGTTGCACAAGAAACAATTCTCAATTGATTTACAATCACCACACCAAAATCTAATTCGAAATCTAAAGGAAACTTTCATCTTTCAGTCCCACATTGATATTCTTATAGCACCCAAGTTATGACAATAATTCCAAAGTGGTGACCCTCCTTTTCAACCCATTCACAAGAGTTACCTCTATGAGCCACAAGAATCCATCGATTCAATGAAACAAAATTCAAACAAAAGATCTCACTAACATATCTAACCATGCTCTCATCTCAACCAGACTCCACCTCAAGGAAATAACCTTCGGTTGTCTAACAACCTAGAACCTTAGAAAAATAATCTTCCACTTCATATTCACACCTCAAAAAACAACTACCAGTCTCTTAGCAACCAAATTTCTAAACAATTACCTCACATTACTACACAAGTCCTCAATCCCTTTTCATGAGAACAAAAGATTCTAATAAAAGTTTTATCCGTCAATCATGGCCTTCAACAAAACGCAACTCAACGAAACCAAGCACCACAAACTTTGTGCTTGTAACACAACTAGTATTTCATGCCTTCACATTACTCACCTGCAATTTTAAAATACTTAAGAACCAAAAAGAACATCCAAAAATATATTTTTCTGACTTTTGAATTTTAAAAGAGATCATTCTTGGTAGAAGACTTTATATGAAAATGTTTTAGATATATACAAATGATTTGTAAAAGTAGTGGGTTTTAAGAAAAGATATATTTATTTATTTATTTATTTTGAAATTGTTAAGAATCATACACATCATAAGACTCAATATGCCTCGTTATTTACTTACTGGTCTATCCATAACATTATATTCCCAATTTCAATAAAAACAAGGTCACGCTCAAAGGGAGAACTCCGTTCTTATCTCTTTTCTCAAACATTTTCCAACCGGTGACTCTCAAACATTACCCCACCAATGATCCTATCACTATAGTGATGCCACAATCCCTTTATAATTATTCAAGCAATAACCACACATAACGACACAAACAGACTAAACATTACAAGTTTGGTAAGTCACATCCCATTCATGACTACTATGATAATCCACCAACTACTCATCATTTGTCTTATGTTTGTATCACAATTAACCCCATTTTGGGGGATCACACACAATCAACTAAAAACAATTACTAAGCAATTTACACAACTTGTCACTCTCCTGAATGACCTACGCTCATCAAACAATTAATTCCCATTCACCCACCTCATTTCTAGACTTAAAACAAGTTCTGAGATGGCTCCTAGTCTACCTCTCCTAATGCCACAACAATCACTAACATCACGTAAGGAAAAATCATCAGCCTATACTTGCACAACACACCACACTCCCTAAAGTCAATGTCACAATATTAAGTACACCACACCCATATTATGATGCCTCATGAGGTCGAATCTGAATTCAATACCTTCTATAACGTAAACTTACTCAATGACAAATTGTCATACCGTTAGTAAATTAATCTCCGATTACAATAAAATCTCTCATAATGAACTTCAAGATACCTATCTTACCAAAATAGTACTATGCTTCTATTATAAAATTCTAACAAAATCACATTTTCAGTACTTCAATCCAATCACTACTTAAACTGCTCAACTCACTAGACACGACATCAACTACCATCTTAAACCCACCACAAAAGCCTACACAACTCAAGACATCCGGTTACACCAACAAATGTCCATAGTTATACTGACTTCGAAATCTCAAGTCTCTGATTAGTTCACCAGTACTCAAATTCTAAAGATACTACCACAGGTTATAATGTCATTTATTCACTCGAAGAGATTCTCTTTATCAACAATGATCATTCCAAAACAATCTCCGACCACAAAACAAAGGTACTTCACACCAAATTGATTTTCTTGGCGAAGCGTTCGTTGAATAACTTCATATAAGATGATACCATCACAAAACATCATGGAAGAAAATTGAAATAAGGAGTCACCCTCCATCAGGAAAAACTAAATATCCTTTAATTAAGAAACCACTTACCACTCAAGATCAAATACACCCAAATTAAAGCCAATAATAATATTAGATCAACCTACCAACAGCATAAATTCTCACCATCCTTACAACAAAACAAAGTATCAATATAAGGGATTCACAACTCTTACTCCAAGGACACAAAACAATTTTATAACTAAAGGACAATGGATACAAAATAACCTCCACTTCAATTGCATGAAGAACACCATCACCACACATGCCACACTTAACCCAAAATGCTCACGTATACTTCTCATATTCACAATTTCTAACCCTTATGTAACAGTAACTCTAAGAATTAACATCAATCACTAGCAGTGGACCAAGCACAAATTTCCATGAAAATACTTAAATCACAGTCATATCAACTATCTTTAAGCACCTAATCATAGTCTCCATAAAATCACAACATTTCCACAAGATCATTTTCAAAAATTTCTCTAAAGTCATTTGTTTGCTAATACAATTCCCCGAGATACCAATCACATCATATCCCTAAACATTCGTATATTGCACTTGAGTGCATCAACAACCAATTATGAGAGAATTGACCCAGCCAACCTAGTTAGATGTAACTAAGTTCACCTAGTTGAGAAAGTTTTAAAACTAGTTCATATATTCTGATATTAATAGTCCAAAACGCTTACCCTTAGGTCACTCTAATCGTCCTTGAGGTCTCAATCAATATACATTACCATAAGGTTTAAACCTTACCTCACTCCACTTCCAAGACCTCCCTTTTAGCCTATTTTTCCAAAATTTCAATGTGAGTCTGTGAGATAATTTCAACTTTTCATAACCACAAACCATTCACCATACAATAAAAAAAAAAAAAACTTTACCATCATAAGATCACAATTGCTTCTCATGAACTTGCAAAATCGATAAACTAAGGTTTCACACTAATCTCATAATCGCGTTCTTATGTGATCCCAAAACGATGTATCCTACCAATAAAAGTGATGCCAAAGACTTAAGTCCCAAAGTTTTCCTCCATTTGGGGTCACTCACATCCTTCTATCCTATAAAAAAAATATATATATAGAGAGAGAGAGATAAGGTTTAACCCATGCTTAAATACTCAAAACGAGATCTCATAAGTCATATGCGAGTTACACATGTGCGCATATATATATATATCTACTTCAACATAAGGCAAACCACATAAGCACATAATCACATAGAGCACATACGAGTTACTCTCCTAAGATACCAACTAGTTTAATGACACTCAAGGACTCCAAGTGGAAAAAGCATTGATCAGGTGCCTTCCCAAAAGGATTTCAATGAATGCAATGGACACTAGTCATATCCTAGAAGCTTAACCCCATACCCACATAACCACATAAACACACAAAGCATACAAAGCACATAAGCGTCTCTTAATAGCCTAGTAAACTTGTTGTGACAAACGTCACTTCCCACGAGCCCAAGGTATTCAAACCTGGTTAGCTCTGATACCAACTTGTAACGCCCTTAATTTATTAAACTAAAACATCACTCCTAATCTACTTAATCTGATATCTTTCCAAACCAATAATAACAATAATCTCAAAAGTCCTCTTTTCCATTGATTTGCAAAACAAATATTACAATTTTCATGTTCTTGTCCTTGTAATAATAACATTTACATAATCCAAGAAACTAGAAAATAAAAATAATAATGCCTTAATGGCGTACAAACATCAAGGCAAGGCCTTGTTTCAACAAAATGGACACACGGTCCCAAAACATATGTGTCAACAATTAACAATCAATAAGCCCACATGCTCCATTCAAAAATCTTCACCGCCTTGTCACTTGGGCTGAATTACACCAACAATTCCTAAAATGTTAGATAGGAATGAGCTAGATGCCCAATAGAAATACTTTTAACAAAGTATCCAATTATCTGAAAATCCATGTGGCATTATTACAACCAAAACATTTTCCTTTTTAAACACTTGATAAATGTTTAAGCATCAAAAATCAAATATTGTCATTTCCATGAGAAATCACATTTCAAAGCCGGGGGTAAATGAGCTGTGATGTCTCTAAGCTCTAGTACATACATACATATATATAGTTTTATGCACAAAATACCCCCACATTTACTAAATATTATATGACAAGATGTGGGCACCCAAAATCATCCGTTTCTCTACTTTTGCTGACTACAATATGGCTGGACAAGTGGACACCCAAAAATATTTTGCCACATGCGTCCAGTGATAAGCCTAGACAGGGCAATTAGGTACCTTTAACTCCCCGTGTAGGTACCGCCAATGCACAACTCTTTTCAAAACCGACTCTCTACCTAGACTCACATGCAATTTACCACCCCCTTAAAACAACCTTTCCAATGTTTCCACAAATTCCAGCATTTATACATCGATGAGAACAAAGGTAAATATCACCATGCAAATAATTGCACTATTATAGATACATAATCATCATATTTCCAAGGAAAAACCTCAAAGGCTTTCAAATTCATAAATCTCAAGCAATGCATATATCAAAATATCATAATCCATTCATTAATTTAAAGATTTCAAATCAATTTCATCTTTTCTCCAAATTTGATAACTAGGGTTTTCATAAATTTGGGGCTTTTGCCTATAAACCATGTAAAATGTTATCTTCAAACTAAAATCTCCATAATCCACAGCCATTAATAAAAATCTCAGGATAAAGTTTTGGAAATCTCATTTTTGAAACAAAACCCAATTTTGTAAACTCAAAATTTTAATTATAGCATCAATGTCACAATAATACCAAATGATCATCCTCAAAATAAAGAGATACAAAGCTAAAAGTAATCCTACCTCAAGAAAAAAGCAAGAGAGCAAGACTTCTAGGAGAATCCTTCACAAAACCAAGATCCAGTCAGTCAAAAATGCTCATCTTCACTTGTTCTTCATCTTTAATGCAAGTGTAGACATCCAATTTTTGACCGCCCTTAAAACTTGGGCACCTCATAGTGAACACTCAATAATGAATTTGTACGCTATAGAAACCGTTCAATTTCTTCAACAAAGAGCTTTGGTTTTGAGTTTCAGAGCCTACAATCTTGCACCTCCTTTAGACCAAAACCTAATTTTTTCTAGCCTGACCACTTAGAGGTCTACTAGCCAACAGGTGGCCGGCATGCTAATTTTATTGGCCAGCCATCCCTTTTCTTGGCCTGCCGGCCATGTTTCCCGGCAAGTAGATATATACATCCAACTGTCCCCACCCCCATGTGCATGCCTTGCACCAACTGGCTCCATACAGATATTTCTGACTAAGGAACCTATTTTTCTATAAATAGAGGATCATCCCTCTTGATTTTAGGTTAGAAAAATTTGTTAAGAACCAAAAACTTGTAAAACACTCTCCCTCTCTATCTTGCAATATATATACACTATACATACACTTCCTAAACCAAAAATTTGAGGCTTTATTGAGCCAAAATTTCAGCTCTTGAAGGTGAACACTTTATGATTTGTGAACCAAAGAGTGTCTTCTCTTCAAGGATATAACTCTTGCCATCTTTACACTACTTCTTCCTTCTCTTTTCTTGCTAATTTTACACTATTTTTGGACTGGTTTTGTAGGCTGAAACTTGTGATTTAAAAGCTACCAAAGGTGGAGGGATTAACCACCTTTCCTTGAACCTTGTTCCAAGCTTATATCCTTGTGTTTCCCATTTGTTTCTCAACTTTTAGCTACTGATTTTCAGAGTTTCTAGAGGCTAAAACATGTGATTTTAAGGTCCAAAAAGTGGAGGGGTTAGCTACCCTTCCTTTGGCATGCTTACTAGCTTTAATTCTCTCCTATTTTTGTTCACTTTTTCTAGCTTTCCAAGATAATTTCAACACTGTTTTTACTAATTTTGGGGCTGTTTTAGTGTGTTTACTTAGTTTATGCTTTAAATATTATGCTTATATTGTTTTAAGTCCTCATAGATTTGGCGGTTTAGGCCTTAGACACCAATCTATTTGAGTTGATAGCTCTTATTCCATAGTTTTCATACATATGCTTGCACTTGTAATAATCATCTCTGTGACCTCCTCCTTTCTTGATTTTTTTATTTTTTTTTTAAGTGTTGTTTCAAACAATTGATTGTTGTTTAAGGCATGAGAAAGAGACATTCCATGCTAAATGGTTTAACCTCTTTGGAGGTTCATTACCAGGTATTACATCTCTCTCATGCTAAGCACAACTTCTTGTTTGACACTTCTCTTCATTAGTTGACGTAATTATCACTTTTGGACAAAATGAATAAAGAATGGCAAGGTAATGTAAAAGAGGGTAAAATTGGACTAAAAGTGGTAAACAAGAGTAATAAAATTGGTTTGGGTTCAATCGGATGTTATATTGAACATATTGCGTCTCGAGTCATTACATACTCTTTAGTGATGTTAATGATTCAAGAAGCAATGTCTACCACTTCTCTTGAGGTAACTCCGTGATATGGAGATGGTTTTGTTGGTCTTTAATTTCCATTATTGAGCCTTTGTCCTATCGGTTCATGGATCATCATGCAACAACTTTGCAACAATTGATGGTTTATGAATCAAGTCTACTCCTCCCTTGATCAGTTTCATGATAGGGAGAGGCAGAAAGGATAAACATCTCCTAGAAACACTGGCCTTATTTGGTTTAACTCTCAAAATACAATTTCTGAAAAAAATTTCCAAAATTTTGTTTGGTTAGAAATTTTT
The DNA here is from genome assembly GCA_036172215.1 of Camellia granthamiana. Lineage (NCBI taxonomy): Eukaryota > Viridiplantae > Streptophyta > Magnoliopsida > Ericales > Theaceae > Camellia > Camellia granthamiana. The sequence continues at coordinate 153,677,672 of CM069903.1, forward strand.
TGAAATTTTTTTTCCAAAATCACTTTCTCTCTCTTACACATCAATCAATCACTTTTTCTCTCTCTTCTCTCCTTCTCAATCATTTTTTTTCTCTCACACACATCTACTCAACTACAACAAAATATCAAATCATCCCAAACTTCCAAACTCCAAAACTATTTTCAAAATATACAACCAAACAAATCAAAAAAATTTCTAAACTTTCTCCAAATTTTTTTTTGAAAATTTATCTCAAAACACAAACCAAACACACCCACTATGTTTTTCCTCTTTTTCATTTCTGTGACAGCAAGGCAGTACCTAAAAACAGTGGCTGGCCAGCCAACTTTCTGCCTGGCCGACCACTTTCCAAGGCCAACCAACCACCCTATTTTGTGCAAGCAATGTCATTTTCATGGCAGAACAAAGCACAAGCTAGGGCAACAACAGATTAATTTTCTAACTGCAAGCAGAACCGTTTCTAGTAGCGAAACAGAGAGGTTTTCGGGAGGACGTTGTCATTTGTGCGCGTGCCATGCTTCATTTTCGTGGTCCTTTAAAATTAATGCGTTGATAATAGTATGTTTAAATTAATTAGATTCGTTCAAAATTGTAATTGCTAGTTAAATTAGCATTAATTAGTTAATTTGGTGTTGTAATAATTAGTTTAAATTCGGACATTCGGACCCTCTTGCATGAGGGCACACTTGTGATAATTGTATATGTCTTCACTCCCACTTTTTTCCCCCTTTTATTTACTTGCTTATAATGGTAGCATCATGTTTTTATATTGTCATATCATTGCCATGCCTTGTATCCATTTTTGCATACATTGGGTTCGGTTTATCATTCTAACCTTGTTTTTATTTCCTACTTACTTGAATACGTGCGCCATCGCATGCTTTGGGTTGAGACATATGCCATATTAAACAACCGAACCTATAGTTGCATTTTGTATGTGTTGCATTAGTCACTTGCATATTGGAGCATGCATTTTTCTAACTACTTTCTTCTATTTTGGCTTGCCTCAGTTGAGTACTAGGTGAGCATTTGTTGCTTTAGCATATTGCATGTATGTTTGTGATTGACATATCAAGCATAATACCATAAGTCTAAGTGCTTATTTGATATATCTCTTGAATGCCTGTGGATGAAGGCTTTTCGCTTAAATTGGGATGATTTGATTAATGTGCATATGAGCTCGCTTTTTCAAGTAGCACATTCAAAACTCTTTTCAAACAAATATGAAATCAAAACATTCCAATGTCAGTGACTTAGTCTATACTTGTATGTCTCACATAGTAATGTCAGCATTAATAATCAGAACAAGAACATATATTGTATATAAAAATCACATCAAGATTAGTAGAGGCCGATCTTTGATTGGGTGAGTGGGGTGCTCAATTCATGACCTTCCCCTCTCATACCTAAGTTCCTGAGTCGAGACACTTTGGTTATGACGGATGAGTGACCTTTGGCATAAGTCATAGGTTTTCTAAATTTTCTAAAAATATTTAGGCGGCGACTCTAAAATCTGGCAATGTAGTCCATTTTTGGCATCTCTGATGATAAATGGATTTTTCTAAAGATTTGCCGGATTTGGACCCATTTGCGTTCTTTCTGTTTCACATTGCACTTGTGAAACCAGATTCAGAACCACAGGAGTTCGAATTGTATGGCTATCATACCCGAGGAGACTAAATTCCTCCAAGGAGCACGAAAAGCCAGCTACAGCAAGATCCATAGTGGATTCTAGGTGAAAAATGGATGAAATCAAGGTTTTTAGGGCTAGGGTTTCGGGTATGGAGGAGAGGAAGAGAAGAGAGAAAGAAAAAATAAAGCTTTGGGGCCAAAAAGTCACTTTAAAGTGACTGATATTGAGCAGTTCACTCGAGTGAAGAAAGCTAGGCTCGAGCATAGAAAAAGAGCTCCTAGAATCTTGGAAATTTGTGCAAATTGCTCGAGCGCAACTTCCTATGGTTGAGCGGACTTGCTCCCCGCACAGATACTCCAAATTCAAACAGGCATAACTCCTTCGTTTGGACTCCGTTTTAGGTCGTTCTTGTGTCCAAATCAAGACCCCAGAAATAAGCTTTCCAATGATTCTAGTCTCACATCCAAATTCAATGTATGAAAAAAGAAAAGGAGAAAAGAGTGATGACTGCTCATAGGACAATTATCCGAATCAAAGTTTTTGGTTCAATCCTACTTCTCAAACATGATACCACCTCAATCAATATTCCAAAATGAATCTAAGAGGCTCCAAGTATAATAATAAAGATGTTCAGAGCAATCCCATTAATCCAAGAAGTATGAAGTGTCACGCCTTCTCTGAAATTTAAAAACAAATACATTAAGCCTCATGTTTTTCATATAATTACGCTTATCTCCCTTTTAGTACAGTTAAACGGACCGAAATTAATGTAGATATTGTGTAAGTACAAAATAAATAACGTAAAATATACAATTTTTTTAAAAAGGATGACAGTATTATTTTTCATCCATGTAACTAAAAAAATTATTGACGAAAATTAGGTATTTTACAAATTAAAATAAGGGAACTAAATGTAATTGTGTTTAAATTATAGCGTTTACTATATTACGTTAAGGGAGTCCTTCTCTTTTCTCAAAATTCACTTCAATATATAGGAAGGGGAAAAAAAAAAAAAAAAACATATAAGGAGTGATTATTTCACATAAATAAAAATTTATATATACTAAAATAATATGAATAGTTTGGCTATGTATGTTAAAAAATGTTGAAACTAAATGACTTTCAATCTACTAAGGAATTACTATAGCGACCCCGGTCTTTTCTCAGTTAGTTGTTGTATCCGGACTTATGTCCCGTAGATCCCGTTGTTAGATAATTGTTGTTGTTGTCCTTTATTTCCTTCTTCTTGAGTTATAGGATGTATTGGGCAGGTTGGTTGCAGGTTAGTTGGGTTGGAAACCTAGTGTTGCTGTCCAGATTTTTGGACCTTCGCTCGAGCGAGGAGTTGGTCGCTCGAGCGAGATTTTGTTTTTGGTCCTTCGCTCGAGCGAGGGTTTGGTCGCTCGAGCGAGAGGTGGTTTTTGTGTCTGGCGGCTCGAGCCAGAGTGGCTTCGCTCGAGCGAGCGATTGCGTCTGGCTCAGACCTGAAGGTTGCATTTCTTGGCTCGAGCGAGCTTTTCTTCGCTCGAGCAATCTGGTTCGTTCTTCGCTCGAGCGAGGAGTTGGTCGCTCGAGCGAGCTTCTGGGTTGTTGGCTCGAGCAAGGCTGTCTTGGCTCGAGCGAGTGTTTCTTGTGTCTGGTCGCTCGAGCGAGCCTATCTTTATCAGCGAGGCAGCAGCGGATTTTAAACCATTTTTCACCCACTTTTGATTTCAAACTCTAAAATCCGAGAGCCTCTCTCTCTAGACTTGCCTTCTCTCTAAGAAATCATCTCCCTATACTGTGAATCTACCCTAGGGCCTTTGTTAAAAAGATAGAGGGTGTTGAGAGCTTCGATTTAATCTGAAAATCTTTGGATTTGGAGCACATTGGTCTTTGAGTCTTCATCTCCGTTTGAGCTCAAACTTTGAGGTAGGGATAACCTACTCCATCTTATGAGTTTTGTCTTTGAATTTTGGCATTCTGATATGTTGGGGGTTGTTGGGTAATTTTGAGAAAGTTTGGGTCTTTTGTGTAAATTTACAAAAGTTGGGGTTTTATTTATAATAAACCTATATGCAAGTTAGGCATAGAGAAATGAGATTAATGTGGGAACATTGATAGAAATGAAACCTTAGGGTTGTTTTGTGAATTATGGTAATTTTCCCTAATTGGTTCAATTAATTAATGTAGATAATTAATTAAAGAAATTGAAGAATTGAGTTGAGAATGTTGAAGTTGGGAATGTATGGGACTAAAGGGTGTAGTGGAATCATTCATTGCTCACCTAGTTGAAATGTTGATATATTATCCATTTGTGCATTTATTTCCTGTTTAGAGATAATTGCTTTGGACTACCGGTGGAGGGTAGTATTGATTGTTGTAGACAATGCATGATGATTAGGCAAACTAAAACTAATCAATTGGATGTGTCATAGAGTATGACGGTCGGTAGAATACATTAACCTTATGTATTAATTGATTGTGCATACGACCAGTGTGTTTATATGCATTATGTGTGGGCGGTTGTTAGAATACATTGACTTGTGTATTGATTGATTGCGTATATGATTCTGTGCTTATATGCATTACTTGTGTATGGGAGGAGATGGGGGATGTACTCCACGGTTTAGGGGAAGATGGGGGATGTACCTCTAAGCCGGTTAATGGTTATGGGAAGATGGGGGATGGACCCGGGGATGCAGCTCATATGCTCTCCCATTGTAGTTATGATACAGCTCCTATGCTTATCTATTGAAGTGTTGATACAGCTCATATACTTATCAATTGAAGTGTTGTTTAATTGATTTGATATAGCACTAAAATGTATATCGTTATCAATTGTGGAGTATAGAAATGTTTCTATGTTAGGTTGATACAGCACCAAAATGTGTATTCACCTTGGATTTCGAAAGTGTTCTAGTGGTGAACTAAAATCTCATCAAATGTTTTGGCCAGAGTACTGAGCCTTATTTTCAAACTCAAAGTTGAATAAGAAATGGAAAGTGAAGTGTAGCATAGACTTGATTGTCATGGAATTGTAGTAAGGCGTAAATGAATGTATCAGTGTTGACCATCTTTCAGTTGCTGATCTTTTAGTCATTATTCATAGTTGGTTTAGTGTATTTCTACTGGGCTGTGGCTCACCCTATATGGGAACATCATTTTCAGGTACTACCGCATGCCACCTCCAAGGATATCGCCTGGGAGGCTAGAAGCAGGCAGACGTTTGTGGTTTTGTTATCTTTTGTTGTACTACATGTAAATTTCAAGCCAAGGGCTTAATATGTATTTGAGTTAGTACTCTCTTCTTTGTAACCAAGTGTTAGCTTGGATAACTGTAAGCCCGTAAGGCATTTGCTTCTTGTAAAGAATTACTCTGTGGAATAGAATGATGTTTGTCTCTCATGTAAATGCATGTCTAAATTGATGGGTTTAATGTTATTATTTTGAGGGCTTGACAATTACTGAATTTTAATTTCAAATGTTATTTTCAGAATGAGTTTTGTAATTATGCAACTTAAAATCCCATTTGCAAAATGTAAGTTTATGTTGAAATTGCATTTTTTGTTTTTTTTTTTTTTGAGCGATTGTTGAAATTGCATGTTAAAAATGCAATTTCAACTTGCTATGTCAACATAACAGAAGCCATGTCAACTTGAAATCTCATCTTCAACATGTGATTTGAACTTGCCATAACAGCGCATCGTTATCCATGTCAACCTAAAATTGCATTTTGAACATGCAATTTTAAATTAAAATTAATGTGATTTAAAGTTAAAATTGCATGTTCAAAATGTAATTTCAAAAGTGGGTTAGTATAGTTTGAAAAGTGAGTCAATTCTCTAAATTGTTTTTTTTTTTTAGAATATTCAAAAAAATAAAAATCGCGAAACCATCTCCTGCATTTATTTTTATATTTTTATTTGAGTAAAATTTTCATGTGATATGAAGCATTCAAATGGCAAATACAAATATTTTCTATTATTCATTTTGAAAATTCCCATTATATCCCAAATAATTGTAGTTTGTAAATAAATAAGGTATATATAATTGTTGAGCATTTGAATCAATATTTGCGTCTCACTTCCCTTGTATAAAACAAATGGTCCTTAATTTGCTATGGGCTTGAGTTAATGATTTTTGAGGGGTTTGAGTATCTATTATAAAGTGATATATGCAAAGGCTTGAGATGGTATTACAAGATTTGACATTATTATTTTCGAAAATGTCATATAACCTGTTTTATAAAGTAAATTTATATAGTGAGATGAATAGGGGCTCCAACCCAAGACCTTCGGTCTTGGAAACAACATATATATTTTTATGTCAAAATTAAAATTTATATTTTATTGATTTAACATCACATCCACTAGTAACATTAACTTTGCTCTGGGTATTGACACAATGTGACATTTTCATTTTTCGAAAATGCACTTTTAGCCTATTTAAGGCACAAAATTATATAGTGAAGTAAATGGAATTCAAACCCCTTAACCTTAAGTCTGAAAAATAAGATCTTTACCAGTTGAACAATACACAATATATATATACACTTTTAAATCAAAATCAATTTATATTTTACAAATTTAACATCACACTTATCATATGGACACATGCCCACCAGTATGTATATTTTCACTTGGTGTCATTTTGTCCCTTTCTTTTTCACTCCTTTTTACCATACAAACATAATAAAGAGAGTACCCATTCCCTTTTAGAGCATGTTTAGTACAATGGAAAGAAATGAAGTGAGAATGAAATGAGAGTGGGAATGGAATACAAGATTGAATAGAATGGAATGTCCATCCACATTCCATTATTTGGTTACCAACATGGAATGACATAAGAATAAGATGATAGTTCTCATTCTCATTTTTGGTTATACCTATTAAACTCATGAAATGAAATAAATTTTTATTATTTATTATTATTTTTTTTAACAAGTTAGTAACAAATAAATTAAAAATTCATACAGATCATGATAATGTTGATAGTTGTGGAAGTGATGGTGTAAGTCGTAGTAATGGTGGTGGTGGTGGTGGTGATGTTAGCGGTGGCGGTATCGGTATCGGTGGTGGTGATAAAAACGATAGTAGGATGATGGTAGTAGGTGTGGGATGTCTTTGGGGTTACCAAGCACGTCCAACAGTTCACACTCCCAATCCCTTAGTCATGTATCACCAGTGCAATGTGAAATAGAAAATGAAAGTCCAAATCTGGCAACTTTTATAGAAAATCTATTTTATTGCAAAATATTTTGTCATAAATGGACTACATCACCAGATTTCAGAGTCGCCACCTATCTTTTGGGAAAATTAGGAAACCCGACTCGTACCAAAGGCCACTATCCATCATAACCAGAGTGTCTCGACTCAAGAAGTTAGGTAAGAGAGAGGAAGGTTATTAATTGAGCACTCCACTCATCCGATCACAAGATCGGCCTCTACTAAGTCATGATGTGATTTTTATTATCAACATATATTCATATTCTAATTATTATTAATGCTGACATCACTATTTGAGACATGCAAATATAGATTGTGTTGCTGATTTTAGTTATGCTTTGATTTCATGCATTTTATTGTAAAAAGTCTTTTTGTACAAACTCAAAAGTATAAGAATCAATCACATTCCAAAACAACCAACACGACCTCCATTCATTGGCATTCATATAGATATTTCAATTAAGCATCTAGTCTCATGATATAGCAATAGATATGGTAAGGAAAGTATGACATACAATGTGTTAAAGCCAAAAATACTCACCTAATACTCCAAGGTGAGTCCCAAAAACGTTCGGATATATATATATATATATGTGTGATCCTATATGCCATCAACTAATGCAGGACATGCATAATGTGCATCTAGGAGTCTAGATACTAACATATGATATGGATACCATCTCAATGCCTGGGATTTTGCATATATTCCACTTGAGAAAGGATAAACTCCCACAAATGACAATGATCCACACCCGAATGCATGAAAAATTGATGTACTATACATGCATGATAATACAAAAAGCATATAAATAAAAGGGTTAGAAAGACGTGGGGTTGGAAGATTATTACAACAATTAGAAATAAGAAAGGGGGGAGATAGAGAAATTTTTACAACATTAAACAAATAAAAGAAAAGAAAAAGAGAGGATGCAGGAGGAGTTATTACAACTTGGAATTAATTCAACCAATTTACTGTTGAATCTACTCAATAATATTAAATGAATAAAATAAATTAACTAGCAGCTTCAGAACCATCCAGGAGAACACCCTGTAGACACCCCATTTTGATCGGCCCTAAGACTTGGGTGCTTTCTTCTGAGTACCCGGTGTTGAAAACAAGAATGTGTTTCTCACAACATCTTCAGTAAGAAAGATGGAAATTTGTGCTTTATTCCCAACTCTAAGCATGTTTCGGCCAAGTGTTTAAGTCTCAATCAAAACTTTCTTTCAAAACTTGCTTTCTATGCTTTGTTCTGAGTATTTCCGTAGTGTTCCAAGGCCAGTTTTTAAACTTCAAAATAAAATATTTTCTCACGAAATTAAGCGAAGAATAGTGTGGAAATAGGAGGAAAGGATGATAATTCTATCAAAAAATCCTGTTTCGTGCAAAATAGTTAGGCCACGGCCAATATTTTGGTCGGCCAGCCAATGTTTTGGCCGGCCAGCCAACATTTTAGCCAACCAACTAAGAAATTGGCCAGCCGACAAATTTGTCCAAAAACAGGACAATTTTGGAAGAATTCTTGTTTGATCCGGGTGGGACATGCCACCTTAGATATTTCTGATACATTCATGCACGAGATGCATACCTACTCTGCCCTCCATTGTCAAAAGCACTTGCCTCTTCAAAAAATGAGTAGCTAAGGCAAGGGTCAAGTGCTTCATCCTTGTCACCCCATGGTCCCTCATCCTTCACCTTGTCTCCCATGATCTTCTTAATTGAGTCTTCCATTATTGTCTATAAGGGGGATTGATTAAAAGAAGAGAGAAAGAGAGAAGTTTGACCTTTGAATTAGAAAGTTGGCCAAAATTTCCCTTTTGGGTAGCTATACACTGTTACAGCTCATCTTTCATCACCAAAACCATCTAGAAACTCATTGTAATCAAATTCTTGAACTTTGATCAAAGAAAGAGTAAGCTTTACCAACTTTGAGAAAAAATTGTGAGTTAATTAATTTCCCCTACACATATTGTTAAACAACCCAAAAACACCATTGTAGCTAGAATTCCAAGTTTTTGAATTGAAGATTGAAAACATAATTCACAACCTTGAGGGTGATCAAAAGGAAGTGTGGAAATCAAGAGATTCATCATTTCTTTGGAAGGTGAATTTTGCAAACTTTCATTTCCTTGTACTTTCTTTTTATATTAATTTTCTTACTTTGATTTCATATTTTAAACTGTTGTAAGCTAACTGGAAGTGGTTAGTTGAGCCACCTACATATTTCCCATTTGTTTTTTTGGTGTTGCAAAGAAAAATAGAGTTTTACCAGACTTAATTGGTCAACAGACCAATTTATTGTTCGGTTAGCTCACTTTTTGGCCGGCCAGCCAACTCCTTCTGGAAAGAACTGAGTAGTCTTTCGGTGGTCTCCGAGGCGCCTAAAGTTTCTATTTTTCTTTTAATTTGAGAGATTTGTGAGGAATTTTATTTTGTTGTAATATTTTTTTTCCTCTCCTCCCTTATTCGGATATATAATTATTCAAAGTGTTGTAATAATTCTCCGCCCCTCTTCTTTCTATCTTATTCTTTTACTTGCTTTCCTAATTTTTAAGTATGTATCATCTATTGTCTTTTCATCCTATCCATGCTTTACATCCATGTTTCATGCATCAAGATTCTACCAAATTTGTATCTGTGGGTTTAATCGATGATTATGTGATTTTGTGCACTACCTCATGTCTTAAGATGATTCACGTGTCATATATTAGAAGCTGAATCTTTAGTTGCATTTCATGAGTGAATTGCATTAGAATTTTGTATCTAAGATCATCCATATTTTTTCTTTGCTTTGTAATTGTTTGCGGGACGTCAGTAAATGTGTAAGTTTTTATGCTTTAGCATCCTGCTTGTGTGTGTTTTCCTTACTATGTTTAGCATTCTACCATGAGGCGATTTGCTTATTTGATATAACTCTATGCATACCGGTGGATGGAGGTTATGTCGCTTAATTTGGCATGATGTTGATTTTCATGTTTGTAAACTAAATTTCTTTGAGTTGTGCATCTTCAAATCACTTTCAAAATACATGAAATCAAGTTGTTCCAAAATGAATAACACAGACTATACTTGTTTGCTTTCACATGGTAAATTTTAAGATTTATCAAATAATCAGAATATGAACATATAAAGTAAATAAAAATTATATCATGGTTTAGTAGAGGTCCATATTTGATCAGGTGAGTAGGAGTGCTCAATTAATGACCTTCCCCTCTCATACCTAAGGTTCCGAGCCAAACATCCTTGGTTACGATGAACAGTGGCCTTGGCACGAGTCGCGAATTTTCTAATTTTCCCAAAATATTAGATGGTAACTCTAAGATCTAATGACGCAGTCCATTTCTAGCAAAGGTTTTGTAATAAAATGGATTTTCTATAAAAGTTGTCAAATCTGGACTCTCATCTATATTTCACATTGCACTCATAAGATTAGATCAAAGAGATCGAGGGTCCAAACTGTTTAACGCACACGGGAACCCCCCCAAGGAAATGTTACAGTTTCTGGCAACTCCGCTAGGGATATTAAGAAACCTTAGCTTGAACTCCATGATTTGATTTTTATTTTCAATTATATGTTCATTTCATTTCATGCATTAGTGTGCCTAAGTTCCATGCTCATCACCTGTTATCTTGGATGGCTATTCAGCGTTGATCGGATAGACAAACATGGGCTCTGTCATGGTGGGAGCATATGCCTTGGATCTAGATCACCAACATACCGCTTGATCCACCGTTCACTTATAGGTGACGAAGGAGTGGGTAGATATATCGGTGTCTTGTTGAGGTATCCTTTTTGACCAAAGACAGATCTAGTGCATATAGTAAGCTTTAGACACTTCAAAAATTAGAGCAGGATGCTATCCCGTTCTAGGATGTATGATGCCACTTGTTTGAATAGTGAAACCCCAGATCATTTCAAAGCTATGATAGGATAACCCTACCCTCCATAGGGGTGTTTGTTCTCTTTCCTGTTATATGCAATATATGGAATCTATACAAGGGTTCTCAAAATTGAATCATTGGATCAGGCATATCATTTTGAGGGGTTGAGTTTAGTGTTTCAGCATGTTATATAATGATCAATTGAGCCGGAATGATGCTAAAATTCTGATTGGGAGTTCCATTTTTGTTTTGCTAGGTAGTCATAGCACTATAGCTTCAGAACGGTCTAATATCCCCCCAAGTTTTGTGGATTTGCGCTAGTATGGATGCTATTTCCAACAAGGTTGCCACCAACAGTGAGGCTCTTTCTGGATTGCAACGCCATCTATATCTCATCCACCTCTAGTGGTTCATCCGGTTTTGGAACTACCTCCGCCAGTTGAGGAACTTCAAGAACTTAATCTACAAGAAGATCTTAGGGTTCTTACACAGCTAATGGGAGGACTTTTCACCATGGATATTGATGAAGTTCACCCAGTTATGCTAAAATATCCAAATTAGAGAGAATGTTCAAAAAATCATAAGGGATCAACTTCATTCCAAACATCGATGATGGGTTTACAAAAACAACTATGAGGTTGACCAAGCGGTTCAAAATGCCGCACATAGATAGATTTGATGGGGCTGGTGACCCTATGGTTCATATTCGTCTTTTCTCAGACATGCTGAAGCCTATGGGCTTATCTTAAGCTTAAAAACTTTCCTTGTTCGTAAGAACCACGTCAAGTGGTTGCTACTTGGTACACCAAGTTAGATGATTCAGTCAAGAAAAATAGGGAGAAGTTAGCTGAAACATTTGTCACATAATACTTCTATAATACACAGATTGAAATAACTACTCGGGAACTGGAAATGACCTGACAAAAGCCCAATGACAGCTTCATGGAATTTATCACCAGGTAGAGGGCAAAGGCAGCCATGATGAGCAATCAATCACCAGAGAAAGATCAAGTCCGTATGGTTATCAGGAATCTACATGGAAGGTTATTGCAGAAAATGATAGCTCTCCATCTCTTCAACTTCAAAGACTTTTATGAGATTGGGGTTCAAATTGAGGAGGCTATCAAACAAGGAATCATTATAAAAGGAAATGAGCCCATAAGAAAGGCATTCACTCGTACTTCCAATGCTACTCCCAATAGTAGCACAATTGCCAATTATGTACCTTTAGAAATCAACACAATCATTGCCACCACTACCAAAATAACCAATCCCTTCGCTAATGCTAACCTACAAATAGCCAAGCCAAGCCAACCCTCAAATAAAACCTTCCATCCACTCCATATGTCTCAAATTCGTGCCATGGAAATCCTAGTACAAAAGGTGCACCTCAAGCTCCTTGACCCTTAACCTCTCCCCAATAAGTGCTGTTCCTTTCACCAACAACATGGTCATGAGACTGATCATTGTTTTCGCGTACGCCATGTGATTTAAGATCTCATTGACAACAAAACCATAGCTCTAGCTCAACCCTAAAAAGCCAAGCTTACCACCAACCAGTTACCTTCTCACCTCAACCTCATCCATATACTACTAACTACCTTTAACCCTAGCATATACATCACACCTTCCCATCTGGCTAAGCTTGAGGTGCTTATTCCAAAAAGTACTGATATGATTATAATAAATGCACATTGATCCTAGCCAAAACCCCAAAACCCTGTGGTGGCAGATGATCTGGAGCCAGAACTGGATGGTATGGTAAATATTTTCACGAGCATGAACTTCCTTCTTTGTGGTTTTTTTGAACCATGGATTTGAAGTAGCAAAGAAGCACAAGAGAAATTCTAGATCTGACACTGGCTAACTCAATGATAAATCTTGAGACTAGCATAGAACCAGTAAACTTGAGGGGATCTTGTGACCATTTCTATGATCGAGGATGGACCACATGTGAATTGCACGAATTTCATTCGATGTTGATGACCTGTACTTTAACTATTGAGAATGGTTTTCCTCTGAGTTCTGAATTGAGTGTTGAGTCTAAATTTGATTCCACCAAGTCTGTAAAGTTGGGATCAGACTGGAGTCATTCTATCAAGTCTAAGTTTGGTGATTTCGAGGGTGATAACCTAGACATCACTATCCTTTCTGTGTTTGTCTTTTCTTTTCCTTTTGAGTCTATTTTAACCATTGAGCTAAAAGTTCTGAATGAAAATGTAGCAATTTTTGCCTACTTCTCTATGTCTTTAAATTAGTGCATTGACCAAAACTTTTTCAAAAACTTCAATGAAAATGAAAAGAACAATTTCCTCGGGATTTGAAATTTGATTGACTGGAGAGAAAAAGAGGTGTGCTAAGCCCTTGATGGATGAGATCATTTCAGTTAATGTGGGTACTGAGAAGAATCCTTGCTTTGTCTAGATTGGTTCTACATTCAGAGAAGCGTAAGCAATTAGTCGTTTTATTAAAAGATTTCAAAAAATATTTTTACGTAATCCTACGAAGACATGCTTAGAATTGATCTTGAGATTGTATAGCATAGGATCCCGATCGACCTTGAGGCCCCAATCTGTTAGCTTTCAAACCTTGATTCAGAATGTTCAAAAACTAAGCAGAATATGCGGCGTGCACAGCCGGATTGGAAGCAACCCTAAAACTAAGGGCAACAAGGTTGGATGTGATCGAGGACTCAAACTTAGTCACCCACCTAGTCAGAATGAATAATTGGTTTGTCGACTCTTTGGCAACCCTAGCTTCCATGGTGGATATACCAATTGGGATCAAAGTGCATCTGATCCTCATAAAGTAGATGATAGCCGCGACGGAAGAGGTTCAAGATGAAAATCCTTGGTATCACGATATTTTGGAAAATGATCTATCGCACAAATCGCAAATGCTAAGGATAAGGTGTTAACATAGGATTGCCCAGGTATTGAACAAAAAAAAAAAAAAATCAAATCCCCGAATCTAAGAGAAGAAGATTTAGTGTTGAAGGACAATCGAACTCCTATCCGTAACCCTAGGGGCAAATTCAGACCTAATTGGATGGATCCCTACATCATCAAGTCTATCTTGTCAAGAGGAATAGTCATTCCCATGGATTTAGATGGCCTAGAGTTCTCACAACCAATCAAGATGGATAAGCTTACCCTTAAGAGGCTCGCTAGGCTGAAAACCTGAAAAGACGACCTAGGAAAAAGTTAGAGCATAAAAAATAAAATAAAACATGAAATAAAATTTAAAGGAATTTTTTTTAAAAAAAAAAGAAAGGAAGAAAAAATTTTAAAGTTAAAAGCTCGTAAGGTCGAAAACTCGGAATGACAGCTTTGGCAAAAGTTAGAGTACAAAAGAAGAGTTTTAATACCCGAATAAACCTTAATCATGAACTACGTAAGGCTTGATTCTTATCTTTGGGACACGTAGGCAGCTTCATCCTGAAGCTGAGCCCCAATCATTTTCAATTTGCTTGTCTCATCCATGTTTGATTGGAGTATCTTTGTTCGAATCGACTGTCTTGTCTATGTTCAATTAGATTATCTTTATTCGGTTTGATTATCTTATCTCTTCTTTATAGAAGACTTAGTTGCAAGACAAATCCTGCTTAGGTTATCTGATTTGAGGTTATGCATCTCAAGGGTTAATTTCATGTTGGTGAAGTAGTGACCATTTGCAAAAAAAGGTTTTGATGATTTTTAATGAAGTTGACTGATTTTTCTCGAAAATTATTTCATTTTTGCAAAACCAGACCATTCATTGGACCCAAAAAAAGGAAAATTTTCAGTACACATAGCTTGACTTACATTATTTCAAAACAAAGAATGGAAAGCATGCTAATTTAACTCTCATGGTGACCAAAATCCTTTTAGCAGAAAACAAATCAAAGAAAAAATAGTCAAAACAATGAACTAGGGGCATAGTTGAGTTAGGAATTTTGTCTTCTCCCCATACTTTCGAGTCTCATGTTACATGTTTTAGCCGTCCAGCTAACAATTCAGTCGGCCATCCAAGTTTTTCGTTGACTCCAAGTGTGTTTCCTGATTGTTTTAGCCAGCTGGCCAATTATTCAGTCGGTTCATTAGTTTGTTTAGCCGGCCGGCCAAGAAATCGACCAGTCAATTTTGATATGAATCCAAAATGAAAAATTGCAAAATTTGTGTAGGCTCAATGATTTGTGCTTTCGAGTCATGTTTTGAGTCCCTTTCATTCCGGCAAGTGTAAATAGGTTTTTTTGGATCACCATTACTTTGTTTTTCTTTCATTGAGTCATTTTTTATTTCTGGTTAGTCAAAGGCTCAATGTCCAATGCAAAACTCATCAAAATTCAATCATTCTCATATTTAAGTTCAAGAAAAATGTTTTCATGCCCAAGTATTCTGCCATTCACGCTATGATGTGTAAATAATGAAACTCATTTTATTGAAAATTCAGGGCGAAGACCCCTATTACAGCATCACAAAAAAATAAGAAAGCAATTCAAAAACAAAACAAAACAAAAAAAAGAAATCATCTAAAGCATTGATGCTCCTTCCTAAGCAAAAACTAAAGATAAAACAAAACAACAAAATCAAAGGAAGAAAATTTTAAAAATACAAAAAATAAATAAAAATAGAGAGAGAAGGAGAGGATTTTCTCAAATTCCAGCAGCAACCCGGTGATGAGTGTTAAAGGCTGACTTCACTTGCATACAACTTCATTAGCCGATTACACTGCCAATTGCCCTGCCTCAAGATGTTTATTCCAGGGAACACTTCGAAGACCCTGCCTTAGAATTTGTAGGATTTTCAAAGGAAATCATCTCCCACTAGTCATCGAATGAAGAACACCAAGGCATCGTAAATCGTTCCATATTTTTTGCTTGGCGTTTCAACTCCCCGTTCTACCTCTTCAAATGACTAATCTCCCATCGAGCGACTTGATACATGCACTGGAACAGAGAGAGTTGTGTTGTCAACCGTTGCACTTCATTTGTTCTACTTTGCAAACGGTGTGACAAATTAAAGACCGCGATCACGGTCTCCACACATGATTTTAGTGTATAGGGGTTGGCATTGATGTCAGACTACGCTGCCATCTTTTGCTTAACTGATATTGTAGGGAAACTGAAAATAAGGGTAAGAGCAGGTGCTGTTGAGGCTCGAAAGAGCTCTTTTAACTTGATTGGCATGTCATCAAGGTCTGGGAAAAGGGAAAGAGGACGGCAAGAAGGAGCCATGTCAGAAATCAAAAGATTAGGCTATAGCAGAGTGTGTGTTTTTGCAGCCTTCTTCTCTGCTCAGTTCTCTGCTCTAACTCACTCTCACAGAGTTGTGGTAAAAAAGAAGACGAAAAGGAATAAGAAAACAAGGGGAAGATCGAGGTTTGACTATGTCGGTCAAGCCCCACGATTGTTGAAACCACGCACCAGACACGGTGCCTGAAGATGACGAAAGAGGGAGAGAGAGACAAGAACAAGAGAAGAGAAAGGTAGATATATATATAGTTTGTATACACATATGTATATATGTATCTGTCCGTATATATATGTATATGCATGTATTTGTATATGTATATAGTTTGTCTGTGTGTATATGTAACATAATATGTGTACGTATGTAATACCTATTTTATATATCGTTTTTATGTATATGTATATGTGGTATGTATATGTATATGTATAGTATATATGGTATTTATATATAAATATAAAGTCAAAGGAAAAAAATCAAAAAGAAATTTTCAAAAATGCAAACAAAAAATACAAAAAAAAAAAAAAAAACAAAAAGAAAAAGAAAAGAAAAATCAGTTTGTGTATTCATCTGTTGTGCATTAATCACATTGCACATTGTTGTATCACATTGCATCTTTGTGTTTTTGCATTCACTATCACACTTGCTCCATCTCTTACATTTATCATGTATGGTTACAACTCTTACACAGTTGCATCACTTGGCTACAATCTATTCACATCACTTGCTTACAATTGTTCTAACACTTAGTTACAACCTTTCAACTTTCACCCTGTTGAAACCAGTCCCTTATTTCATATCGAGATACGGTCTAGGTTTCGCTTGTTGGTTAAGACCATTTTCTCTTTTCACTCGGTTGAAACCAGTCCCCTATTTCGTATTGAGGTACTGTTTAGGTCACGCTTGTTTGTTAAGACCCTTTTCTCCTTTCAGCAATTGAAACCAGTCCCCTATTTCATATTGAGGTACGGTTTAGGTCTCGTTTGTTGGTTAAGACCCTTTTCTTTTTTACTTGGTTAAAACCAGTCCCCTATTTCGTATCGAGGTATGGTCTAGGTTTCGCTTGTTGACTACGACCATTTTTCAACTTTCACCTGATTAAAACCAATCCTTTATTTCGTATCAAGGTACGATCTAGGTTTCACTTGTTGGTTAAAATCATTTTTCCTCCTCTCATGTGAATGTATTTGGATTATACCCTTTGTTATGCTTCATGTGCATGAGGCTTACCTTACATATTGCATTGCATCACATAAATCATGAATTTTCAAAATAATCAGCTTCGTGAAGCGTGTAAGTCCAACTTTCAATTGTATTTCGAGCATATCATTTACATTCTGCCCCTAAACTATGCTGGTTTGATTCCTTACAAAAGGGATACATAGGCAGCCTTCGGGTTCCACCAATTGCATTTGTATCTTGTTTATTTGCCCAAGTCTTACGACCTTGTCAAAAGGATCATCTTCGGGCTTTGACATTCACTCACGTCATGAAATGACTTCAAGTTCTGTCAAAAAGGGGTGTAGGCACCCTATTTTGAACGACTCTAAAACTTGGGTCCTTTCTTTTAATTATCCGATGATGACAATCAGAATATGTTTCTAAAAAAATCCTCAATAAAAAAAATGAACTTAAGCTTTACTTATTAACCCTGAGCCAAGTTTAGACAAGTGTTTTAGACCCCTGGGGCACCTGGAGCGAACCTGGGCCAAACCGGAGCGAACTTGAGCTGAACGGAGCAAACCGGCCAAAAACTTCCCTTGGCTGGTCGACCGCCCGGACAACCAGCCAGTCGACTACCTCAGCATAGTGTTGTTCAGTTTTGCTAATTTGGTTCATGTGGGCATTCTATTATCCCATTTTCTAATATATTCAGGCCCCAAAATGTATACACACTCAGAGAGTTAAAGCAAAGGGAGTGCTAGATCGATTAACACAATAATGCTCCATTAACACAGTAATGCTCCACTACCTATTCCACATTTGTTCACATCCACTAATATACATTGCCTATATACACAAAGGTCTAAAATGAATGAAAATATAGGAGATTTGATGAAGAAAGAATAGAATAATAAGGGAGAGAGTCTATGCTTTGAGAAGTCTAAGCAAGAATTTCCATTACACTGCTATACTCCTTATACACTGTTACTTGCTTCCAAGAGCTCCAATACATTGATATATCATCCTTACACACTGGTTTTGGTCCCAAATTTCCTTCATAGCCAACTTGTGTAGCTTTGATCAAGGAGTGTTCAGTTTGTGTCGAAAGTGAGAAAACTATAGTGAATTGTCAAATTTGAGTTTTCACCATCTTTTCCTACACACACTGTTAAACAACCCAAAATTGTCATTTTGGCTAAAATTCCAAATTTTCAAGTGGAGGATTAAGAACATAATTCATAACCTTGAGGGCAATCAGAAAGAAGTTTGGAAATCAAGAAGTTCATTCTTTCTTTGGAAGGTGAATTTTTAATTTCTCTCATCTTGTTGTATTTTCTATTTTATATTTGTTTTCTTGTTTTGATTTCATATTAGTTTTGTTTTAAGCTAACCGGTAGTAGTTAGTTGAGCCACCTACATATTTCTTGTTTGTTCCTTTTCTTGGTTTTGCAGCAAGGCAAGTTTTGCTAGGCCTAGTTGGCCAGCCGGCCTATTCTCTTGTACAAGATGGCGTAGTCTCCCAATGTTGACCAGTTTCATTGGTTTTCAAGGTACATGAAGCTTTTATTTTTGTTTTTTTTTTATTTGAATGTTCTGTGAGGTTTTTATTTTGTTATAATATTCCCCTCCTCCCTCTTTTATTTGGTTTGTAATTATTTATTCAAAGTGTTATAATAATTCCCCGCCTCACTTCTTTCTGTCTCATTCTTTGATTTGCTTTCCTTATTTGTGAATATGCATCATGTTTTATTTTGTTTTTCATTATATCCATACTTTTTATCTGTGTTTCATGCATATTGGTTCGGCTAAGTTTGCATTTGTGGATTTAATCAATTCCTATGTGATTATGTATGCCACCTCATGTTCTTGAGATGATTCATATGTCATATCTTAGAAGCGAATCTTTAGTTGCATCTCATGTGTGAATTGCATTAGAATTTTGCATATAAAATCATGCATATTTTGCTAACCTTGTTTTGTAGCTGTTTGCGGGACGTCGATAAATATGTAAGTTTTAGCATCTCGCTTGTATGTGTTTTCCTTACTATGTTTAGCATCCTACCATGTGGCTATTTGCTTACTTCATATAACTGTATGAATGCCGGTGGATGGAGGTTGTGTCGCTTAATTTGAGATAATGTTGATTTTCATGTTTGTAAACTCAATTTTTAGGTTGTACAGCTTTAAAACTCTTTCAAAACACATGAAATCAAATTGTTCCAAAATGAATAACATAGTCTATACTTGTATCCTTCACATAGTAATTTTTAGGATTCATTAAATAATTGGAACATGAACATATAAAGTTAATAAAACTCATATCATGGTTTAGTAGAGGCCGATCTTTGATCGGGTGAACAGGGGTGCTTAATTAATGACCTTCTCCTCTCATACCAAAGGTTCTGAGCCAAGCATCTTTGGCTACGACGAACAGTGGCCTTGGCACGAGTCACGGGTTTCCTAATTTTTTCAAAATATTAGGTGGTGACTCTAAGATCTGGTGATGTAGTCCATTTCTGGCAATGATTTTGCACTAAAATGGATTTTCTATAAAGTTTCCAAATCTAGACTCTCATCTATGTTTCACATTGCACTCATGAGACTAGATCAAAAAAATTGAGGATCAGAACTGTTTAACAAGCATGGGGTACCCCCCCTGGGCATGTTACAAGAGGCAACTATAGACACCCTATTTTGACCGGCTCTAAGACTTGGGCACTTTCTCTTGATTACTCGATGATGAAAACAAGAATGTGTGACAACCCCACCATGTATCATATTTAGCATTTAATTAATTAAGAAGATTTAGATTCTTAATTAGTTATCATTCTGATTTAATTCGAGATTTACAAGAATTTTAGAGTCTAATTCGTAAATGATTTTAATAATGATTTATTTAAGAATTAGAAATTAAGGGTCCAAATGGCTTAAAGAAGTGAAATTAATACGTTGAATCAGTTCAATTTCGAGTATTGGACCATATGGGGTTCAATTAAATATTCGATTCAATTCTGATTCAGTTTAGTAAAATCAAGATTTTATTAATTGGGTCCAAATTAGAATTAATTAGGTCAATTTGGTTATAAGAATTAGTAATTGTGATTATTTTGGATTAAATTCATTTATGAGTTGTTTAATTTGAATATGTAAATTATTGACAAGTATTTTAGGTTTGATTTAAAATTGAAGGTCTTAGTAATTTACAAAACCAAAATTGATGATGATAATGAATTTAATTTAATATTTGGAGCCTTTTGGGAATTTGATTAAAAACCTAATTCAGAGTGACAAAATTAAATATAACTAATTGGGCTATAATGGAAGTCAAATTAGACTAATTAGATTATGTGTGATTTGTGATTAGTTATGATTAATTTAATTATATGCTAATCAAGATTTTTTTTAGGCTAAATGTTGCCTAATTAAATTAATCCTAAGCATAAATTGCATTATGGAACACACTAGAATTTGTGGGTGTGGGTGCACCGAGAAATTTAGGTGGGTGTACTGAGAAATCTAGTTTTGAATGTTGTGCTAGCAGCTTGGATCAATGTGCACATGTGTAGCGTGAATACATTTAAAGAAGTTATGTGTGTGTGTTTTATGTGCTGGTGAACGCAAGGAGTAGATGTAATTCATTTGACCCAAAATATTTTTCAAAAAGAGAGAGAGCACCGAGAGTGAGAGTGAGAAAGAGAGAGAGAGAGAGCGAGAGAGAGATGGTT
Organism: Camellia granthamiana; assembly: GCA_036172215.1. NCBI lineage: Eukaryota > Viridiplantae > Streptophyta > Magnoliopsida > Ericales > Theaceae > Camellia > Camellia granthamiana. The sequence continues at coordinate 153,698,512 of CM069903.1, forward strand.
CAAGTCAGCACCTATTTTCTGGAATTGTAGAAGTAGAGCTAAGGAAAAGAAAGGGAAAACGAAGAAAAGAGAAGAGACTCAAAAAATTCAACCATTGAAGACCTAAGGTAAGAAATTGAAACTTAGATTTTATAAATAATTTAACTAAAAGCTGAAATTAAGAAATAATTGGGTTCCATTCCATGTAAATAAAAAGAAAATGATCAAGATGATGAAGAAATGGAGTTAGGTTCAAATTTATGGAAGTTAAATTGGGAATTAATTATGTTGAGTTTGATTTTTGTAGTCTTACATGAGTTTGAGTCTAATCTCTACATGCATGAACATATTCTTCAATTTTGATACTCTAATTGTACACGCATCATGGATTTCTAATAATTGATTTCATGTTTGGATGAAATAAGAATTTAGCTTTGGAAATTATGGGTTTATGAATAATGAGCTTAATTTGTAAATCAGAGTTTTGATGTAAATGATTTAAAATTGATCATATTTTCTTGATTATTTAAGAGTTTGTATGTTTTTAGACAAGCCACGTATGAACCCAAGTTCTTAAATTATATTTTGAAAGTTCAATTCATGTTTTAGAATTTGTGGGTTTGCAATTGGGCTTGATGTGAAGAATACAAATTAAATTTAAATTTGGACAAATATGGAAATAAATTACAATTTATATTTGTGAATCAAAAATTAGTCTGATTTTGAATTAAATTTCATACATGCAAATATTTTTGAAAGGGCTTTATAGCTTCAATATATTTATGTGAAAATGTAGAAAGATGATTTTTTAAACATGGAGAACTTGGCACCAAATCACATATGCATACATAATTTTGTTGAATCACATGAATTTGAGTGTCATTTCTACCATTTGAGATGAAATTAGAGTCTACATTTCATATGCATGCACAATCCATGAAAATGTATAATTTATGTGCATGAGTTATGAAGTTTAAGGAAATGAATTTGAAATAATTTGGACTTGTATGATGAATCCTTGGAGATTTGAGCTTCAAATCATGTAGAGTTGGCATTATATCATGTTAGAAGTTGTATGGTTGCTATATAGGACAAAACATGTAAGTTTTATCATTTAAAGTTATGTTTTGAAGCACAAACAACATTCTAGAAAACCCAGAATTTGTCATCCTCGCTCAAGCGGAGAAATTGCCGCTCGAGCATAGAATGCAAGTAACCAGTAATTTTTGCAGACCAAGGGGTCCGCTCAAGCGGCCAATGTTGCACTCAAGCGAAGAGCTCTCTTTAAGAAAATTTTAAAAAGTTGTTTCATGTTCTGATTTCTGTTCTCTTCTATTTTTCTAAGCACTCTTAGGCATACATTGAGCATTATAAATGAATTATAAGAGTAAGAAAGAAGCCTAAGAGAACTAAATAAGTTAAGAACAGAATAAATTGTATTGTGACCCGATTTCTATGTGTATTATGAATTGTGTAGGGTCAACTACAAGGCTGAACCAGGCATCTGAACACTGTGAGTAATACTTTAGTAACGATATGTTCATATATGCTATTTTTAAATACTACTCATGTGTAAGTTTTCCGAATTTGTGAATTTGAATTATGAATGAGCATTCTATTCGTCTGATTGTGCTAGGCTCTGTAATGAAATTGAATAGTACTAAATCATTTGATTACATGGACCAAAGGTCATTTTGAATGAACATGACATGGGCCTAAAGGTCGTTCTGTATATTTGATTACATAGACCAAAGATCGTTTTGAATGAATATGAAATAAGCCTAAAGGCTGTTTTGTATATTTGACAAAGGATATGTTTGATAAGAAATGGGTCCAAGGCTATCTAATATGTGTGCCAAGGACGCGAAATGGGCCTAAGGCCGTCTTAATACGAATGCGATCATGATCACGAGTATAAATATGTGCATATATATGAATATGGAAATGATGGACCTGAGATCGTTTAGTATAAATATGCGCATAGACATGAATATAGAAATGATGGACCTAAGGTCGTTTAGTATAATTATGCAGATAGATATGAATATGGAAATGATGGACCTGAGGTCGTTTAGTATAAATATGCGCATAGATTTGAACATAGAAATGATGGACCTGAGGTCGTTCTGTATTATGATTGGGCCCAAGGCTGTTCTGTAATATCATTAGACAAGTATTTTGGACCCGTGGTCGTTTTGTATGAATGAGTGTTTTGGACTCGAGGCCGTTCTGTATGAATGAGAACTTTGACCTGAGGTCATTTTGCCCCTCTAATACACCTTGAACATGATGGATTGAACTTGAAGTTGTTCTGATTTGGATTTACATGTATTATGCATAAATATGAATTACTTAATTATAAGAATCTCATTCATATAACCTCTTTCCTTGGTATTATTCATTGGGCGTTAGCTTACTCTTTATATATATATATATACATATATGTAGGTGTAGGTGAGCAATTGGAGGATCAACATTAGAGTTTGCCCAGGAGCCCACCTCTTTGTCAAGCCACCCAAGAGTGCCTCTATGTAGAGGCTTTGTTCTGTTTTGTTTTGTCAAGCTTGGGATAATCTTTGTACTTGGTTAGAAGTCCTTCACGTAGTGTGTGAGATATGATATAAAGTATGTCTTCATACATGTATATATGAAAGTGTGTTAAGAATGTTTTAATCACTACAGTTGATGATGTACGCATAGCTCGATAGACATCATCATTTTGTTTTGATTCCGCTTCAGGCCCCAATAAAATTAAATATTTTGAAATTTTGTCTTTAAGGCCATAGGTAGTCTACGGATTACTGATCGGTTATGACACTAAACCTACAGGGATGGGTTTGGGTCATGACAGAGTGGTATTAGAGCACGAGTTAATATCTCACACACGTGTCCATTGAGCATTGGAGTGTCTAGAACAGATTTAAGTTTCATGCATATAGAAAGTAAGTAGTAAGTTGTGCATTCAGGAATATGTATATACACTTGTGTAATATGTTTAAGTATTGAAACTAAGTATTCTAAGCTATTTTGGAATTTTAATAATTATAAGGAAATCAAATTGTGTTTGATAAGCTAAGTAATGAGGCTAAGCGCTAAGAATTATTGTGGAATTTCTAATGTTATGAGAAAATTTGAACTTTTGACTAAAACATTGGTGAGTACCAGTATGTTGATTTGTGGAAACAAGATGGTATGAGGAATTTTTCACGTTATAAGGAAATTAAAATTGTTGACTGGAATATTAGTGAGCACAGGTGTAATGATTTGTGAGACTATAGTGTTATAAAAGGTTATTTTGAAATTTCAATGATTAGAGGAGACTGGAATGTGTTTGTTCAATAAGTTTAGCATTGAACTTAAAAGTTGTTATGGAATTTTATTGCTATAAGGGAAATGTAATTTTTGGTTGACACATTAATGAATACGAGCATATTGATCCATGGGAATACAACATTAGAAGGAATTAAATCCTTGATGGAAGTTATGAAAATTACATAGTTGAATGTAAAATTAGGCCATGAGAACATTTGGGAAATTCAAGTATTTGATGATGAGAGAAGTGTAGAACTATAATGATTGAGGTTAAAGGAATTGTTTGATATGTAAGACAATATGATGATTTAAGTAAGGGATCTAATGTATGAACCATAGAGTCTTATACCTTTGTTAAGTGACCTTGAAAGTCTGATTGGAATCACATTCGGCTAGCGTAGCTCCGAATCAAAATTTCTCTGTCAACCTCATGGGAATGAATTAGTTGCCCTAACAATGTTTTTGCATGATTGTATGTTTCATGGATAATTATGTGATGCTATGTGCTATGTTTGAAGTTGACAATATTACCCCAATTGCTACTAACCTTTGTTTTGTGTCTTTAGGAAAAGATGGTGAAAAATAAGAATGAAGTGGAGATCATGCCTTTATCACAACAATTAGACAAAGTAGAAGAAGTGTTAGAGAATGTGGTGAAAGCTATGCAATACTATGATACTATGCAAATTCAGAAGAAGAAGTTAGGTGTGAAATCAAAATAGGAATCAAAGAGTAAGTCTAAGAGTTTTGTGAGTGGAGTGACAAATGGTTCTAAGGAAGATGGTAGAAAGAGTAGAACTGCCCCAATATGTCCAACGTGTCACAAGCCTCATAGACAATTATGTCATCGACTTTCGGGAGCGTGCTTCGAATGTGGAGAAATAGGACATCAGGTGAAAGATTGTCCAAGGATGTCCCAAGTCACTTACTCAGAATGAAGGTCAGTACTTAATAAAGAGATCAATAAAAAAAGTTTAGTGAAAAATCATGTTATTTGGGAATGTTGTACCATGAACATGACCCAAAACCCCGATGAATGTGAATGGACCTCCTATCTATTAAGTGAATGTTAATCATATACCTAAGTGAGTTGTCTTTGACTTCCGAGATTAAATATCTTTCTTGTGGGACCAATAGAGTAAATCCCCCACTTATTTGACTAGATAACTCATGAATTGCATGGGAGAAAATATCCAAATCATTATGGTCAATGAATTTATTTGACTAGATGACTCATGAATTGCATGGGAGCAAATATCCAAATCATTATGGTCAAAGAATTTGTGGACCAAGAATTCAGATTGGTTATCGATATTGTATCAAATACATAATCTAATTTGAGGACTCCAAGTGACTATTCGCAATAAAATGTTGTGATTTATTTGAAACGAAAGAGTCAAATCATGAACATCATTGGCATTAATCCCTTGCTATATATGAATTATGAATCACTATCTATGAGCAACAACTTTGTAACTCTATATTTATAAAAAAAAAAAAAAAAGTGATTTCAAAATGATAAGACATGATTTGGTCTATGAAATGCTATTTTGTAAATAATGAATGAATGTCCAATTTTCTGAGATATATTTGTGGTATCCTTAGCAAAGGCCCTCACCCATGGAAGATAATATTGTGGCTTATGGTCATGAGGCCCTCACTCGGGGGAAATAATACCGTGGCCTACGTATGTTATATGATACCCAGTACTGGAGGTTCCATTATGGAACTTGATGACTTGATATAAATGACCAATGTGATATGTAACGCTAAAGGAAGTACCACATATGATTTGAATATGAATATAAATATAACTTTGTTTCTGTTATGAATACGAGCACGATTATGTTTTTGATATGATAAGGGATTTGAAACCCGATTTCTGAATCTGTTATGGACACCATTCATTAAAACTCTTACTTTGTTATTGTTCACTGGCCATCGAATCAAGGAATTGAAGTATGCGAATGTCAATGATAGAATATTTTGAATTCATTTGAAACAAGGAAGTATAGTCATGGGTATTATTTGAGATTGAGCCTTGATTATTTGGGATGTGTGTGAATTATTTGGAGATATGTGAATAGCTAAACAAAAATATATGAGTTTCATGAATAATGTGCTTTATGTTTTGATGTTATGAAGCTAACTATGAGGTTCACTGTTATATTACAAGATAATTTCTGGTGACTAAGCCAATTTGGGTCATTTAAATGATGATGAGTTAAAACTTTTGTGATGGGATTTTAGTGATAAGGAAGTTACTTGGAAACAAAAATGGAAGGAAACAAAACTATATGATTTAATTTTTGGTACAAGTGCCTTAAGTTTGGGGGACCAAACTTTTTAAGGGGAAGAGAGTGTGACAACCCCACTATGTATCATATTTGGCATTTAATTAATTAAGAAGATTTATTAATTAGTTATCATTTAGATTTAATTCGGGATTTACAAGAATTTTAGAGTCTGATTCGTAAATGATTTTAATAATGATTTATTTTAGAACTAGAAATTAAGGGTCCAAATGGCTTAAGGAAGTGAAATTAATAAGTTGAATTAGTTCAATTTCTAGTATTGGACCATATGGAGGTTTAATTAAATATTTGACTCAATCCCGATTCAGTTTAGTAAAATCAAGATTTTATTAATTGGGTCCAAACTAGAATTAATTAAGTCAATTTGGTTATAAGAATTAGTAATTGTGATTATTTTGGATTAAATTCATTTATGAGGTGTTTAATTTGAATATGTAAATTATTGACAAGGATTTTAGGTTTGATTTGAAATTGAAGGCCTTAGTAATTTACGAAACCAAAATTGATGATGATAATGAATTTAATTTAATATTTGGAGTCTTTTGGGAGTTTGATTGAAAATCTGATTTAGAGTGACAAAATTAAATATAATTAATTGTGCTATAATGGAAGTCAAATTAGACTAATTAGATTATGTGTGATTTGTGATTAGTTATGATTAATTTAATTATATGCTAATCAAGATTTTTTTAGGCTAAGTGTTGCCAAATTCAATTAATCCTAAGCATAAATTGCATTATGGAACAAACTAGAATTTGTGGGTGTGGGCGTGGGTGCACTGAGAAATTTAGGTGGGTGTACTGAGAAATCTAGTTTTGAATGTTGTGCTGGCAGCTTGGATCAATGTGCACGTGTGTAGTGCGAATACATTTAGAGAAGTTGTGTGCGTGTGTTTTATGTGCTGGTGAACTCAAGAGGTAGATGTAATTCATTTGACCCAAAACATTTTGCAAAAACGAGAGAGAGAGAGAGAGAGAGAGAGAGAGAGAGAGAGAGAGAGAGAGAGAGATGGCTCAAGTCAGCACCTATTTGCTAGAAATGTATAAGTAGAGCTAAGGAAAAGCAAGGGAAAATGAAGAAAGGAGAAGAGACTCAAGAAATTCAACCATTGAAGACCTAAGGTAAGAAATTGAAACTTAGATTTTATAAATAATTTAACTAAAAGCTAAAATTAAGAAATAATTAGGTTCAATTCCATGTAAATAAAAAGAAAATGATCAAGATGATGAAGAAATGGAGTTAGGTTCAAACTTATGGAAGTTAAATTGGGAATTAATTATGTTGAGTTCGATTTTTGTAGTCTTACATGAGTTTGAGTCTAATCTCTACATGCATGAACATATTCTTCAATTTTGATACTCTAATTGTACATGCATCATGGATTTCTAATAATTGATTTCATGATTTGATGAAATAAGAATTTAGCTTTGGAAATTATGGGTTTATGAACAATGAGCTTAATTTGTAAATTAAAGGAGTTTTGATGTAAATGATTTAAAATTGATCATATTTACTTGATTATTTAAGAGTTTTTATGTTTTTAGACAAGCCATGTATGAACTCAAGTTTTGAGATTATATTTTGAAAGTTCAATTCATGTTTTAGAATTTGTGAGTTTGCAATTGGGCTTGATGTGAAGAATATGAATTAAATTTAAATTTGGACAAATATGGAAATAAATTATAATTTATATTTGAGAATCAAAAATTAGTTTGATTTTGAATTAAATTTCGTACATGCAAATATTTTTGACAGGGCTTTATAGCTACGATATATATTTATGTGAAAATGTAGAAAGATGATTTTTGAAACATGGAGAACTTGGCACCAAATCACACATGCATACATAACTTTGTTGAATCTCATGAATTTGAGTGTGATTTCTACCATTTGAGATGAAATTAGAGTCTACATTTCACAGGCATCCACAATCCATGAAAATGCAGAATTTATGTGCATGAGTTACGAAGTTTAAGGAAATGAATTTGAAATAATTTGGGCTTATGATGGATCCTTGGAGATTTGAGGTTCAAATCATGTAGAGTTGGCATTATATCATGTTAGAAGTTGTATGGTTGCTATATAGGACAAAACATGTAAGTTGTATCGTTTAAAGTTATGTTTTGAAGCACAAACAACATTCTGAAAAATCCAAAATTCGTCATCCTCGCTCGATCGGAGAAATTGCCGCTCGAGCATAGAATGCAAGCAACCAGTAATTTTTGCAGACTAAGGTGTCCGCTCGAGTAGCCAATGTTGCGCTCGAGCAAAGAGCCCTCTTTAAGAAAATTTTAAAAAGTTGTTGCATGTTCCAATTTCCATTCTCTTCTATTTTTTTAAGCACTCTTAGGCATACATTGAGCATTATAAATGAATTAAAAGAGTAAGAAAGAAGTCTAAGAAAACTAAACAAGTTAAGAACGGAATTGATTGTATTGTGACCCGATTTCTATGTGTATTATGAATAGTATAGGGTCAACTACAAAGGCGAACCAGGCATTTGAACACTGTGAGTAATACTTTAGTAAAGATATGTTCATATGTGCTATTTTTAAATACTACTCATGTGTAAGTTTTCCGAATTTGTGAATTTGAATTATGAATGAGCATTCTATCCGTCTGATTGTGCTAGACTCTATAATGAAATTGAATATTACGAAATTATTTGATTACATGGACCGAAGGTCGTTTTGAATGAATATGACATGGGCCTAAAGGCCGTTCAGTATATTTGATTACATGGACCAAAGGTCACTCTGAATGACTATGAAATAAGCCTAAAGGTCGTTCTGTATATTTGACAAATGATATGTTTGATAAGAAATGGGCCCAAGGCTATCTAATATGTGTGCCAAGGACGCAAAATGGGCCTAAGGCTGTCTTAATATGAATGCGATCATGATCACGAGTATAAATATGTGCATAGATATGAATATGGAAATGATGGACCAGAGGTCGTTCAGTATAAATATGCGCATAGACATGAATATAGAAATGATGGACCCGAGGTCGTTCAGTATAATTATGCAGATAGATATGAATATGGAAATGATGGACCTGAGGTCGTTATGTATTATGATTGGGCCCGAGGCCGTTCTGTAATATCATTCGACAAGTATTTTTGACCCGAGGTCGTTCTGTATGAATGAGAACTTGGACCTGAGGTCATTTTGCCCCTCTAATACACCTTGAACATGATGGATTGAACTTGAAGTTGTTCTGATTTGGATTTACATGTATTATGCATAAATATGAATTACTTAATTATGAGAGTCTCATTCATATAACCTCTTTCCTTGGTATTATTCACTGGGTGTTAGCTCATTCTTTATTTATATATATATATGTAGGTGTAGGTGTAGGTGAGCAATTGGAGGATCAACATTAGAGTTTCCCCAGGAGTCCGCCTCTTTGTCAAGCCAGCCAAGAGTGCCTCTATGTAGAGGCTTTGTTTTGTTTTGTTTTGTCAAGCTTGGGATAATCTTTGTACTTGGTTAGAAGTCCTTCACGTAGTGTGTAAGATATGATATAAAGTATGTCTTCATACATGTATATATGAAAGTGTGTTAAGAATATTTTAATTACTGTAGTTGATCATGTACGCATAGCTCGATGGATATCATCATTTTTGTTTTGCTTCCATTTCAGGCCTCGATAAAATTAAATATTTTGAAATTTTGTCTTTGAGGTCGTAGGTAATCTACGGATTACTGGCCGGTTACGACGCTAAATTTTGTCTTTGAAATTTTGTGCTTCATTCCCAACCCCAAGCCTATTTTGGCCAAGTGTTTAATCCCAATCAAACGGTATCTTTCTTGCACTCAAGTGGTCTTTTATAGTCTGTAAAACTACTGGAAGTAAGGTATCTTCGCTCGAGTGGTATTTCTTGCGCTCGAGCGGTGTTTTTGGTCGCTTGAGCAATGTCACTTATTGTGTCTGACACTCAAGCAGTGTTTTGGTCGCTCGAGCAGTCTGCGCATATATCAATCTGAGAAAAGGGTTTTTTGAGTCACTTTTTCATTTCTCTTTCTGCCTAAATTTTTTTTGAAGCCCTAGTTCTTCACTCTCTCTCTCTCTCTCTCTCTCTCTCTCTCTCTCTCTAGTTCTTGCATTCAAGCTCCAAATACTCTCAATCTATTGACTTCTTCACCCTAGCCCTTTGTAAAAAAAAGGTAGAGCACGTCGAGAGCTTTATTTTAATTGAAGGAGTTATCATTTTCGGCTCTGCCAAACTTCAACTCTTGTTCTCTCTTGTCTTCTACATTTGTGGTAGGGATTTCTTCAATCTTTGGTATAATTTATACCTTTGTTATTTGTCTATTGATAGAATCTAGTGATTTGGGGATTTTGGGTTAACCTAGGGTTTGGTTTTGAATTGAAGAAGAAGGGTTTTTCAAATGGGTTCTTGAGAAAAGTTGTGGGAATGTGTTTATGGTTAAGATATGTTAAAATGGTGGATTTTTTTTTAATTAAAATTGATTTTGTAAGTAAAAGGGGTTTTGTTCTAAAATTATGGATATTTGGTTTGTAAAAGAAAATGAAAAATGATGTTGGGTTTGGTAAGAATGGAACAATGTATATGTTGATGATGATGGTAGAGTTAGATATATAATATCACTTCCATTTTGGAAATGAAGAGATTATATCTCTTATTAGAAATTATCTGTTCTATAGAAATATATGTTTTAGGCTATCAGTGGAGGATAGTTTTGATTGTTATAAAAATTGCATAAGAATTAGGTGAGTTGAAACTAATTACTCATACATCTTGCATTGAGTAGTGTTTCATACTTAAGCATCGAAAATGTATTGTTTTGAGAAAAATTGGTGAATACCTTGGTGAATCTAGTTAGAGGGTGTGCTTATCGTTGTTATGTTGGCCTGTGTGTCCTTGGTGAAAGTCCAGAAACCATCGCAGTTAAATGTTGATCCTTCCGATTAGTACCAATAAAATGGCTTTGGTAGTGCTTGTACAGCCTACTGGAAGGCACATATGTAGAGATTCCCAATGTTTTGTATCCACTGCCCTATTTTCTGTTATAAAGAATTATTTTCATGAATTGATATATTATTTGGCATTGCATAGTTTTGAGATAGAAATGTGAAATGTTTGACAAATGGCATACATGTGCATTCACCTCATGACTTCATTAAGATTCATATATTGTGTTAAAGTATCTCTACGAGGCTTTGGCTCACCCTATGTGGAAAATAACATTTAGGTACTGATGATATGCCTCCACCTAGGATATAGCTTGGGAGGACTTCGAGCCAAGGGCTTCATTTTGTTATTTGATGTAATTATTTTTGTACAAGCCTTGGGCTTGAATTGTATAGAGTTGAACTCATTTTGATATACCCAAGCATCGACTTAGAAAGATGTAGCCATTAGGGCATATAATTACTTGATTTTACTTTTATTTTAATTCATGTATCCATGTCATATGCTATAGATTTAGAATCTAGGATTTATGAATGTATACACGCATATGTCATCTTTTGTATGATCAAGATTATAAATGGATTATAAAATATGAGGTTATTGATCAATTGTACAGAATGTTATGAAATGGGCGACTGTTATTTATTTCAGGGCATTACAATTGTTTCGCCAAATTCTTATTTAATACATGTGGGACATGGCACCTTAGATATTTCTGATACATTTATGCACGAGATGCACACCTACCCTGCCTCCAAGTCCAGATCCTCTGTTGTGCTCCTCTGCAGTAGTTCTTGCGGTGCCCCAAAACGACGTTGTTTTCGGGCAAAATTTCAAAAATAAATAAATAAAACACAGAACTAGAGGAAGCAAAAGAGGGAAGAAGAAAGAAGGCACTAACAAAGGATTTCTCTATTGCTGCCATTTTTCTCTGTACTTTCTTCTCTAAAACCCTTCATTTCTCACCACCACCCAGAAGAACACCAACATTAACAACCATTCAAACAAAAGTTTAAGGTTAAAAAATCTGAGATACATATATATATATACATATTAACACTTTGAACATCCCAAATGATAAATCAAAATTGACTAAAAATTAGATCAATACAAACAAAAGCAAAGAACAAACAGTCAAAAAATCTTCTCCTCTTTGATTTTGGATCTCAAATCTTTCATAAAGATTTTGAAACTTTGATTTTCTTCATAAACCCATCTTTTTGCATTTTAGATTTAGGTTAAAACTGAGGGAAAATCGACGAACAGCAACAATGATGACTAATGAACTCCCTCCGGCACACCGATGGCAAAAAAAAGAGAAAAGATCCAGATGGTTACTGGCCATTGGTGACAAGATCAAGATCGCAAGAGAGAGAGAGAAGGGGGGCTTACGGCTATAGGGGTGGCAGTGGTGGGTTGTCATTGGGTTGGTAGCTTTAGTGAGAGAAATGAGGAAGAAGAAGAAAAAGAAGAATAAGAAGAAGAAGAAGAAGAGGAAGGGAAGGTTGGTTACGGCAGCGATGGGGAGGAGATGGTAGCGCCGTAGGTGAAGGGAGGACAGAGGTCGTTGGCTGTGGGATGCCTTCTTTTTTCTTCTCCTCTTTCTCTTTCTCTAGTTCAATTTTTTTTTTTTTTTTTTTTTTTTTGAAATTTTACCCCAAAACCACGTCATTTTGGGGCACCGCAAGAGAAGATGGCAAAGGATCTGGATTCCTCTGCCTCCATTGCCAAAAGCATTTGCCTCTTCAAAAAAGGAGTAGCTAAAGCAAGGGTCAAGTGCTTTAGCCTTGTCACCCCATGGTCTCTTGTCCTCCACCTTGTCTCCTACCACCTTCTTGATTGAGTCTTCCATCATTGTCTATAAGGGGGATTGATTAAGAGAAGAAACATAAAGAGAAAGAAAGAAGGTTAAGCTTTGAATTAGAGAGTTGGCCAAAACTTTCATTTTTGTAGCTATACAGCGTTATATAGCTCATTTTTCATTACCAAAACCATCTCGAAACTCATTGTAATCAAAATTTTAGAGCGTTGATCAAAGAAAGAGAAAGCTTTGCCAAGTTTGAGAAAAATCAGTGAGTTAATCAATCTTCCCCACACATACTGTTAAACAACCCAAAAATACCATTTTAGCTAGAATTTCAAGTTTTTCAATTGAGGATTGAGAACATAATTCACAACCACAAAGGTGATCAAAAGGAAGTATGGAAATCAAGAGATTCATCATTTCCTTAGAAGGTGAATTTTGCAAACTTTTATTTCCTTGTACTTTCTTTCTTATATTAATTTTCTTGTTTTGATTTCATATTATAAACTGTTATAAGCTAACTAGAAGTGGTTAGTTGAGCCACCTACATATTCCCCATTTGTTTTTTTTTTTTTTGGTGTTGCAAAGAAAAATAGAGTTTTGCTAGACTTAATTGGCCTATTGGCCGACCATCTCACTTTTTGGCCAGCTAGCCAAGTTCTTCTAGACAGAACCGAGCAATATTCCGATGTTGAGCATAAGGGTTTCTAGTGGTCTCTGAGGCACCTGAAGTTTCTGTTTTTATTTTAATTTGAGAGATTTGTGAGGTTTTTTATTTTGTTGTAATATTTTCTTCATTTCCTCCCTTATTCAGATATGTAATTATTTAAAGTGTTGTAATAATTCTCCACCCCGCTTCTTTCTATCCCGTTCTTTTACTTGCTTTCTTTATTTGTAAATATGTATCATATGTTGTCTTTTTATCCTATCCATGCTTAACATCCATGTTTCATGCATCAAGATTCTGCCAAATTTGCATCTGTGGGTTTAATCGATGATTATGTGATTTTGTGCACTACCTCATGTCTTGAGATAATTTACGTGCCATATATTAGAAGTTGAATCTTTAGTTACATTTCATGAGTGAATTGCATTAGAATTTGGCATCTAAGATCATATATATTTTTTCTTTGTTTTGTAATTGTTTGCGGGATATCGGTAAATATGTGAGTTTTTATGCTTTAGCATCCCGCTTGTGTATGTTTTCCTTATCATGTTTAGCATTCTACCATGAGGCTATTTGCTTATTTGATATAATTCTATGCAAACCGGTGGACGGAAGTTGTGTCACTTAATGTGGCATGATATTGATTTTTATGTTTGTAAACTCAATTACTTTGAGTTGTGCATCATCAAATGACTTTCAAAATACATGAAATCAAGTTGTTCCAAAATGAATGACACAATTTATACTTATTTTGTTTCACATAGTAAATTTTAGAATTTATTAAATAATCGGAATATGAACATATAAAGTAAATAAAAACCATATCATTGTTTAGTGGAGGTCGATTTTTGATTGGGTAAGTAAGGGTGCTCAATTAATGACCTTTCCTTCTCATACCTAAGGTTTCGAACCAAGCATCCTTGATTATGACAAACAGTGGCCTTGGCACAAGTTACGCATTTCTTAATTTTTCCAAAATATTAGGTCGTGACTCTGAGATCTGCGGACGAAATCCAATAAAATGGATTTTCTATAAAAGTTGCCAAATTTGGATTGTCATCTATGTTTCACATTGCACTCGTGAAACTAGATCAAAGAGATCAGGGGTCTAAATTGTTTAATGTGCACGGGAACCCCCCGGGCGATGTTACGTACCCCTTTGAATTTATTTACTCTGTTCTTAAGGAAATTGGCCGGTCATACCTAACGGTGGCCGGCCAAATGGAAAATGGGCCATCAAACCTCTCTTCTGGGGAAAACTTGGATTTATACAAGGATTCTAGAATAGAAGCCATGGGTACTTTCAAAGGGGTGTTCGTCCATTCTACCCCTTTCTCTCACAAAAACCACTTAAGGAAAAGGTAGACAAACTATAACCCTTAACAATAATATAATAGATATATACAACAGATATTTTGCTAAAAATTAACAAATTAAAAAGATTAATCAAGAACAAAATCAAACCTAAGAAATATATAGGAACCTACATATTCTCTTTGTGAATAAGGGCAATTTAATACCTAAATCCATACTTTTAAATAGAAAGTGTAGATTAATGCTGTCATGATCTGAACTAGCCCCTAAAGGCATAGGCCATGACCGGCCAGTATTCCTAGATTACCTCTGATCTCACAAACAAATCTAATAAATAATAACAAAGGGGCATTGTGCAAGGAATAGTGAAATATAACATGTCCATCAAGCAGTGTTGTAGCTTGCTTTTCGTGCACCTCTCGGATATTGAAAAATCTAGAAACCTCCTAGATGTTGATTTGTGATTATGTATCAATTTTAAGCAGAATATAAAAATCCCAAACAAACAATCAAAAGAAAGAGACACAAAGATTTTACGTGGAAAAACCACAATTGGACACCTTCCAATTGTGATAAAAAAACCACGGGCCACAGCCACCAGAACAATCCACTAAGAAGATATAAAGGAATTACACAGGTATCACTCTCAATTATCTAGCGAATCCACAACGCCTAATTGAACCAACCTCTATGTGCCTCTTCCAACCCCATCTTCACCACGGAATTGTCTTTCTGATGAGCCACTCCGGATTCCACCACCGAAGCTTCAGACCGAATTCTTCAGAATCCACAACTGAAGAACAACTTTGATGAGCCACTCCAGAATTCACAACTGAAGCTTCAGGCTCGAATTCTTCAGAATCCACAACTGAAGAACAACTCTCTCTTTTGTGTAACAAACAAAACCTTTGATGTAGCCTTTTCAGATCATGAGTTGAATACTCAATAAGACATCAAAGAAAAATAAAATATCCCCAGATATAAACCTTTAAGAACCAAAAAGAAAGATCTGGAGGATTCAATGAATGAATCAATGAATAGCCTAGATTTGGGAGAAACCCAACTATTTATAGAAAATCAAAGCAATCCTAGTTGGGAAAGAAAACCAACTTCTTGTAGAGAACCAACTTCTTGTAGAACTCCAAAGTAATCCTGTTTTTGAAGGAAACCAACTTCTTAAAGAACTCTTGTTACAACCTTGGTTTTGATCCATGGAATTTGACAACAAAAGGTCCTAACAATCTCCCCCTTTGTCAAATCCTGGATAAAACTAATCTAAAACAAATTTCCTAACAAAAACACTAAAACAAATTTCCAATCAAAACAAGAACAACATCACCAACTAGGAACCAGCACTTATAACCAAATCTCTTTCCAAACTTATTTTTCAAGGTCATGATCTGCAAAACAACTATTAGTGCCACCATCTCCAAAACAACTATTAGTCCCACAAGAATATATGAAAAATCAATAAACATATGACACGATTATCTTGAAGTATGAGATGGAAAACATAAATAGATGCAACTTGGAGATTTTAAGAACATGTAGTACGAATAGATGAAAACTAAGACACATGCACCTGACACAAAATAATAAATAAGCAATACAAGGCATCAAGCAAACCAACTAAAGCCAATCTCCCTTACCAAACAAAACAAAGTGTTCATGTTAACAAACTCTTGAATGATAAACCACACTCCCCCTCACTAAACAAGTAAAACAAAATATAATATGGTTGAGCAAGTAAGGAATTTCAGATTTGTACCTTAAAACACACAAGATTATCCAAGAAGCACAATTACTTGAAAATACAATGTGCACAGTTTATAGAAGATTCCTCATGAAAAAAAGTGATGCATTATGTGAAAAGCATAGATCCCATGATAAAAGTGTGTGTGTGACTCTTGGAGTTCGACAAACACAAGATTCAAATCCTAATAGTGATATAAAGGCTGGACCTCCGACAAGAGAATCTAAGCACAACAAAGGAAAGTCAAACCACTAGGAATCAAGGGGTATTTGGTGAGTAAAGGCGGAGGCTCCCCCTCAATCAATGAATCTTTTTCCTTTTTTTTCACATTTTTTTTCTTTTCTTTCTTTTGCAATTATTTTCTTTCTTTTCTTTCTTGTGCACATTTTTTTTTTTTTTCTCTCTTTCTTTCTCTTTTCTTTTGCACACTCATCGGCGGCTGACACGCTCAAGAGTATGGAAACCGAACCAGAGAAGCATGGATATAATAATGATGGCCTGGTTGGTGACTCTGAGGTAGCCTTTTCCTCATGTCTAGACTACAAAAAATAGAGGGGAAAGCCATGGAGATGCAAAAAGATGGAAGGTGGTTAAGAGACTCAACATCACCCATGATATGTTAGTATAGGTCAATTCCTCTAGAAAAGCAAAAGATACAATGCCAGAAGTCCATAGAGAAAAATAATCACTAAGGCGGAAGACTCCAAAATTTGCTAATCCAAAAGTGTGTACAGAATGAGACATACTAATCAAAGAACACACACTTCATAATGAGTAATGACCATAGAAAGCACACACATATTAACATGTAATGTTTATTCTCATCAATTCCAATATGCATCAAGGACATCTCAAAAAATTCAAACTTGCAAAACCATACTAAGAAAATCTTTTTGATTTTTTTTTTCAACAATAAAGTAAGAAAAAAAAAAACATGCACACAAATCAAACAAGATCTCGTTCTAAAAGATTTTTGTTTAAAAAAAAATAGAGCTTTCTAAAAGAATTTTTTTTTTTTTATAAAAAAAATAGAACGACCCGCTCTGATACCAATTGAAAAATCTAGAAACCTCCTAGATGTTGATTTGTGATTATGTATCAATTTTAAGCAGAACATAAAAATCCCAAACAAACAATCAAAAGAAAGAGACACAAAGATTTTACGTGGAAAAACCACAATTGGACACCTTCCAATTGTGATAAAAAAACCACGGGCCACAGCCACCAGAACAATCCACTAAGAAGATATAAAGGAATTACACAGGTATCACTCTCAATTATCTAGCGAATCCACAACGCCTAATTGAACCAACCTCTATGTGCCTCTTCCAACCCCATCTTCACCACGGAATTGTCTTTCTGATGAGCCACTCCGGATTCCACCACCGAAGCTTCAGACCGAATTCTTCAGAATCCACAACTGAAGAACAACTTTGATGAGCCACTCCAGAATTCACAACTGAAGCTTCAGGCTCGAATTCTTCAGAATCCACAACTGAAGAACAACTCTCTCTTTTGTGTAACAAACAAAACCTTTGATGTAGCCTTTTCAGATCATGAGTTGAATACTCAATAAGACATCAAAGAAAAATAAAATATCCCCAGATATAAACCTTTAAGAACCAAAAAGAAAGATCTGGAGGATTCAATGAATGAATCAATGAATAGCCTAGATTTGGGAGAAACCCAACTATTTATAGAAAATCAAAGCAATCCTAGTTGGGAAAGAAAACCAACTTCTTGTAGAGAACCAACTTCTTGTAGAACTCCAAAGTAATCCTGTTTTTGAAGGAAACCAACTTCTTAAAGAACTCTTGTTACAACCTTGGTTTTGATCCATGGAATTTGACAACAAAAGGTCCTAACAGATATGATTAGCCTTACATTTCAGATTCTCATGGTTCTTGTAGCTTTCTTTTCATGCTCCTTTTGGATACGACTAGCCCTACAATTTGGACTCCCGTGGTTCTGAATCTGATTCCACAAGTGCAACGATAAACACAAATGAGTCCAAATCCGGCAAATCTTTTGAAAAATCGATTTTGAATCAAAAATGCCAAAAATGGATTGCTTTGCTAGATTTTAGAGTCGCCACCTAAATATTTTTGGAAAATTTAGGAAACACATGACTCGTGCCAAAGGCCACTTATCCGTCATCACCAAAGTGACTCGGCTCGGGAACTTAGGTATGAGAGGGGAAGGTCATAAATTAAGCACCCCACTCACCCGATCAAAGATCGGCCTCTACTAATCATGATGTGATTCTTATATACAGTATATGCTCTTGTTCCAATTATTAGACTAATTTTACTACGTGTTTCACATAAGTATAGACTAATTTGCTCAATTTGGAACACTTTGATTTTATGTTTGTTTTGAAAAGTGTTTGAATATGTACCACTTTGAAAAAGCGATGTCATATGTACATCTAATCAAATTATCCCAACTTAAGCAATTAGCCTTCATCCATAGGTATTCAAGAGATATATCATTTAGGCACTTAGCCTCATGGTAACATGTTTGTCATGGCAATAATCACAAGCATGCAATATACTAAAACAAAAACGCTCACCTAGTACTCAACCGAGGCAAGCCAAACAAGGAAATAGTTAGAAAAAATGCATGATCCTAACGATGTAAATGACTAATGCAACACATGCAAAAATGCAACTAATAGGTTTGGTTTATTTAACATGGCATATGAACAATTTGATAGCATACAGTGAAGCACGTATTCACATAATGAATGTACAACCATAGAGTTAGAATGATGTACTGAAGCCAATACATGCAAAACATATGGGTGCAAGTCATGGAAAATGCTAAATGAAACATGATGCTGCATGCAATCCACCATAAGCAAGTAAATAAAAGGGAGAAAGAAATGGGAGTTGGAAGACATACACAATATTACAATTTTGCCCTGTTACAAGACGGTCCGAATGAATGCCCTAATACTAATTATTACAACGCCAAAATCAACTAGCTATCCTAACTAATCAATAAGTACAATGCAAACTTAGCTAGCTATTCTAACTAATTAATTAATTACAACACAAAATTAACTAGCTATTCTAACTAATTAATTAATTACAACACAAAAATTAACTAGTTATTCTAACTAATTAATACAAATTAGAATTAAACTAACGGAAATAATTAACTAAGTAATTAATTATTACCTACTTTAGGTACAACATACTACTATTTAAACAAAATTTTGGCGAGTCTCGAGAAACGAGGGATGGCTCATGCATGAATACGGATTTCCACTTGAAAATGCCTCTGTTCTGCTGCAAGAATGGTTCTGTTGTGCAGTTAGAAAATTGAACTGTTTTTACCCCAGCCTCTACTCTATTTTCCAAGGAAAAAGACACTGCTTGGCTGGAAAAAAAAGGTGGCCGGCTGGCCAATAAAAGTGGTCAGCTGTACAGAGATGAGCCGGCCAGCCACTAGTTTTAGTTTCTCCCCTGCTGCAATCGAAAAGAAACATAGTAGAAGGAGAGTATTTTCAGGGGATGTTTGTCCACCCTGCCTCTCCTTATCATCCAACAGATCAAATGAGGGGTAGGCTTGATTCACTAGCCATCAATCGACGCAAACTTGTTGCGTGATGGTTTATGAATCAAAGGACAAAATCTCAATAAATGACAATGAAAGACCCACAAACCTCTTCTCTATCATGGAATTGATCAAGGGAGGTGGTTGACATTGAATCTTGAACCATTTTCATCACTAAAAGTATGAAATGACTCAAGACTCAATGGGTTCAATTAACGTCCGATTGAACCCCAAACTTGATTTTATTATCTTGTTCCATTTTAGTCCAAGTTTTATTATCTCTTTTAATTACCTTTCCATTCATTAGTTATTTTAGTCCAAGAAAGAGAATTAAGTCCACTAAATGGAGGGAAGTGTCAAACAAGAAGTTGTTTTGGACATGAGAGAGAGATGTAATGCCCTGGTAATGAACCTCAAAAGAGATTAAACCATTTAGCATGAAAGGTCTCTTTCTCATACTTAAACAACACTTGTTTAAAACAACTCTCAATAAAGAAAACCGTGAAAAGAGGGAGAGTGTAGAGATGATTATTGCAAGTGTGAACACAAGTATGAAAAGCATGAAATAAATACTATCAACTCAAATAGATTGGTGTCTAAGGCCTAAACCACCAAACCTATGAGGACTACAACACTACAAGTATACTATACAAAGCATACATGTAACAAACACATTAAAACAGTCCTAAAATGAGTGAAAACAGTGTTGGAATTGAGTTGAAAAAGCTAAAATATGAGAGAAATAAAGCTAGTAAGCAAGCCAAAGGAGGGGTGGCTAACCCCTCCACTTTTGGGACTTCAAAACCACATTTTTAGCCTCTGAAAAACTCTGAAAAAAAGTGGTAAAAATTTGAAAAAAAGTTGAGAAAGAAATGGGAAACACAGTGCAAAAGCTTAGAGAATAAGGTTCAAAGAGGGTGGTTAACCCCTCCACCTTTAATAGTTTTAAGCCATAAGTTTCAGCCCATAAAAATAGTCCAAAAATAGTTCAAAAATAGCAAGAAAAGTGAATGAAGAAGTAGTGTAAAGATAGTCAAAGTTATACCTCTTGAAGAGGAGTAACTCCTTTGTTCACAAACCACAATGCTTATACTCTCAATGGCTAAGATTTTAGCTCAAGAACCTCATCAATGAGCCTCAAATATTTGGTTTAGGAAGTGTTGGTAGAGTGTATGTAGGTTGCAAGATAGAGAGAGAGAGAGAGAGAGAGAGAGAGAGAGAGAGAGTGCTATGCAAGTATTGGAGCTTTTGGAATTTTTTCTAACCTAATTTCAAGAGGGGTGGCTAACTATATATAGAAAAACATGTCTCTGTCAGAAATATCTGTATAGAGATAGCTGGTGCAATGCATGCACCTGTGGGGACAGTTGGCACAACTGGTAGCAAAATATCTGTTTTACCGGACAACTGGTCGGTCGGCCAAGGACTTGTACGGCCGTCCACAAAAAGTGGCCGAACACAAAAATCTGTTTCCAAGCCCGACTTCAAACGGGCATATCTCCTTCAACTGGACTTGATTTTAGGTGATTCTTGAGTCTAAATTAAATCCCTAGAAGTCTAGTTTCCAATGGTGGTAGCCTCACATCTAAATTCTAAGTGTACATAGAGATATGTTTATTTTAGTGAAGGCTACTCATTTCTTTCTTAACTGTTTGATGCTCAACCTTTCCCCCAACAAGTTTTCTTCCCTCCCCTCCTATTTCCTCCAAATCCAAACCTATAAATAAGATGTTTTTAAAGATTTTCAAAGAGTTCACCTCCCTTTCGTTTATTTCCACTTTGTCCTTACTCGGTTTACCGAAAAGTGCAATATTTTAAACGAAATGCAAGCCTTGGAACATCGTAGAAACATTTGGAAAAATATTTTGAAAAATGGGGTTTTAAGGTCTAAAATAGTTTTGGTCAAAATGGGGTGTAAGGTTGGGATTAGAAGCTCAAAAGTCGAAGCCTTTTGCTGAAGAACTTGAACAATTGGACAGCGTCACTTTCATCATCAAGTGTTCAACCTGAGGCGCCGAAGTCTTAAAGGCAGTAAAAAATGGGTTGTCTACAGTTTTGAATCTAATTTCACAAGTGCAATGTGAAATAGATAAACACAAATAAGTCCAAATCCGACAAATCTTTTGGAAAATTGATTTTGAATCAAAAATGTCAAAAATGGACTGCTTTGCCAAATTTCAGAGTCGCCACCTAAATATTTTTGAGAAATTTAGGAAACACGTGACTCGTGCCAAAGGCCATTAGTCCATCATTGCCAAAGTGTCTCGGCTCGGGAACTTAGGTATGAGAGGGGAAGGTCATTAATTGAGCACCCAACTCACCCGATCAAAGATCGGCCTCTACTAATCATGATGTGATTTTTATTTTACATTATATGCTCTTGTTCTGATTATTAGGCTAATCTTTACTAGGTGATGCACACAAGTATAGACCAATTCACAAAATTTGGAATGCTTTGATTTTATGTTTGCTTTGAATACATGTCACTTAAAAAAGTAAGCTCGTATTTACATTTAATCAAATTATTCCAATTTAAGTAAAAAGGCTGTCATCCACCGGCATTCAAACAAGTATATCACTTAAGCACTTAGCCTTATGGAATATGCTTGATATGGCAACACAAACATACGATGCAATATGCTAAAGCAAGAAATGCTCACCTAGTACTCCAAGGCAAGCCAAATGAAGCAAAATAATTAGGAAAAAAAATGCATGCTCCTAAACAATCCAATATGACTATTGCAACGCACACATTATGTAGATAACAAGTTCGGCTACTAGCATGGCATATGAACCAATTCAAAGCATACGATAAATCACGTATTCGAGCAAAGAATTTGAAATTAACATTGGTTAGAATGATGAGCCAAACCCTTACGCGTGTAAGACGAATGGATGCAAGTCATGGAAAATGCTAAGGAAAACACGATGCTACCATTATAAGAAGTTAAATAAAAGAGAGAAAGAAATGGGATTGGAAGAGATACACAAGTTATTAAATATTTGCCCTCACGCAGGAGGGTCCGAATGACCAAGTGTCCGAATTAAAATAACTATTACAAATTCAAATGAATAATAAATGACTAACTAGTTATCTAATTTATTACAACAAAGATATTACAACAAGAATATGAATAACAACATTACAACAATAATAATTACAACAATAAGATGAACAATAATATTACAATACTATTATGAACAATAACTATAACAATAAGAGGAACAATAATATTACAACATTAATGCATAAGGATCAAATGTGCGTCAATGAAGACGGTTTTCAGAAGCTGCTCTGTCTGCCTTCTGTAGAACTGCTTTGTTTCACCTTCAACCACTGCCCCCCTGTTTCTACCAAAAGTACTTTGCTTACCAAACATTGGAGCCCAGTCGGCCCCCAATGAGGCCCAACCAGGTCCAAACAAGGCCAACCATGCCCTATTTTCATGCAAAAAAATATTTTTGTGCTCTAGGGTGAAAACAGTGCAGAGAGAGCCTTTCTAAGCCCTGTTTGTCCCTTCTACTCTTCTTTGTCATGGAGAAACTCGAGAGAAGAACGGATTCAATTCTGAAACCATCAACGGTAGCAAGTTGATTGCTTGATGATTTCGAGCTCATTTGGACAAAAAGTTAATAAATGCAATGAAAGACAACCACCCCTCCCTCCTATCATGAAGTTAGCTCAAAAAGGGAGATAGACACGCCTCAAGATTCATCAAAACATCATGCATTGATATGTGATGACTCTTGACGCTATGGACTCAGCATAACGTCCGACCAAATTAAGCCAATTTTATTGATCTTCTTTATATCGATTTCATTGATTTTAAGCTAATTTTATTAGTCCTTTCCATTCTTTAATCATTTTGTCCCAAAGTGATATTTAAGTCTACTAAATGAAGAGAAATGTCAAACGAGAAGTGATCCTTAGCATGAAAGAGAGACTATGCCTTGACAATGAACCTCCGAAGTGATTAAGCCATTGAGCATAAGAGGTCTCTTTCTCATGCCTCAAATAACAATCAATCACTTGAAACAACTCTCAAACAAAGAAAACCAAGAAAGAAGGGAGGCCACAGAATTGATTAAGCAAAGTTGATTATTACCAAAAATGGAACTCTTTACATAGAAGCTAAGTAAAGAAAGTTATCGACTCGAATGACTCGGTGTTTAAGGCCTAAACAACCGAAGCCATAAGGACGTACATCACAACAAGCAAAGTATTCAAAGCATAAACTAATTAAATGAATTAAAACAACCCTAAACATCCCATAATACATAAAAAAAAAAAAATAGTAGCTAAAAGTGTGTTTAAAAGGCACAAAAAGATAGGTAAGGACAAGGAGATACAAAACTAGTAAACAAGAGCAAGGAGAGGTGGCTAACCCCTCCACTTTTGAGACTTCTAAACCATATTTTTCAGCCTTTTTAAACTCTGAAAATCAGTTTGTAAGCCAAGAAAAATAGTAGTAAAACAAAGGGAATGAGCTATGAAATAAGGTGTAAGAAAGGGTGTTAAGCCTCTCTACCTTTGGTAGCTATTCAACCCCAAGTTCCAACACTTGAAATGGATCCAAAACAGCACAAAAACACAAGAAATATACCTCTTGAAGAGAGCAAGCTTTGGTTGTAAACCAAACTTGATCCTAGCACACTCTCAAGGTTGAATTATGATCCTCAAGGCTCAACCAAAGCTCCAAGGTTCAGCTCTGAGGGTGTGTATGATGTATAGATAAGGTTCAAGGATGATACAATATCACAAAGCTAGCTTGCAAAGGAAGAAGGAGCTCTCAAAGGTGTTTTTGCTTCTTTGAAATTTTTCTAACCCTCAAAACAGAGATATATGCTTGTATTTATAGAATTTGAGCCAAATAGGTCACAAATACTTCAAAAATAGACAACTGGTGGATTGCCACCTAGAACACTGTTTCTCACCCAAAAGGCATGGCTGACCGCAAATGGCCACGGCCGACGCCAAATGAGGCACGGCAGGGCCCCAATGTGGCTCCCTTATTCCTCTAGTTCAGGCTCAGTGTACGTTGGCATGGTGCTAAAAAATGGATTTTTGTGGTTTATAGGTATAGAAACAGCCTGGGTATGGAAGGTTGAGATTTTCTAGAGCTAAAAACTGGATTGCTTTGTTGAGAATTTGAACCATTGACAACATAACTTCATCATCAAGTGCTCAGGACAAAGTGCCTAAGTCTTGCAGGCGGTCAAAAATGGGATGTCTACAGGTGCACACATGCAAATTATACAAATTTAAAAATTCCAACTCCTTTATAGATATGGATACAAACATGCATCATAGCATCTTAACACTTGCACAAAGTGTCCATCCATTTCAAGTTCCAAAACAAAAGTACTGAACAAAAGAACAAAAGAAAAAAAACAAGTAACATGGTTCACTTGGTTGACACAACTTGGCTCCTCATGAGACCAAGATCACCCCATCACGGAGGCACTCCCAATGGCTGACAAAAGGGTGGACTCCTGAGATTGTCTTATGCTTGACACTCCATTTGCTCACCTACATATATATATATATATATAAGGGAAATAGGCGAGCTACTGCCCAGTGAGTAATACAAGTGTAAAGAGGTTAAATGAATGATGTCTATCATTGTACAAAACCATATCACATGAGTTCGAAACAATTCATAGTTGAATACTTGTCAAACAAGTTTCACAAATTATATTCATATGTGGTATATCCGATAGTGCACAATGGGACCATATAGGTCTAACATACATAGGGACCCCTTAGGTCTACATTAGAGATCTCTGTACCAATGGGCCACAGAATTGTTACCCTCGGGCAAGGGCCATATAGCATAGGCCACGGTATTGTTATCCCCAGGCAAGAGCCTTAGGCCACGATATTGTTACCCCCGGGCGAGGGCCGTAGGCCGCTATATTGTTACCCCCAAGCGAGGGTCGTAAGCAGCGGTATTGTTACCCTAGGGCGAGGGTCGTAGGCCATGGTATTGGTACCTCCAGGCAAGGGCTACACCAAGGATTCCATAATTACATTTCGAAAGAGACAATCATTCATTGTAACAAAATAACATTTCCAAAATAATGAACTTGCGATAAACCAAAATACTTTAATAACATATCTTTACAAAAGTACTACTCACAGTGGGCTAGTACTAACGGTAGACCTCGGTTGACCACTTATACAACACATAACACAAGTACACATTGAAGCATGCAACAACGTGTCATCATACATTTCCTTTATGTGTGTTTCTAGGTCAGTCCATGATTAAGGACGCTCAAATGATACAAAAGAATGCCTAAATTAGCTTGAGGATGCAATATGCACTTCAAAGTGTTAGGCAAATTTTCCTGAAAACAGGGTATTCGCTCAAGCGCACACTTGGCTGCTTGAGTGGTTCGCTTAAGTGCACACTTGGTTGCTCGAGCCGTCTGCAAAGACTGCAAAAATACTGGATGTTTGATTTTTATGTTCGACGATCGCTCAATAGTCGCTCGAGCCAAGTATTGAGAAAAAATGGGTTCGCTCGAGCCAACGGCCAAATTTCTGCAAAAGTACTAGATGTCTTCAAAGTTTTCTCGAGCCATAGTTCCTTTGCTCGAGCGAACTATGCGAATTTTGGGTTTTCTAGATTTGAGTTTGAAGTTCAAAAACAATGTTTTCATGTCCAAGACCTGCATGGTTGGTCTCAAAAGCTTAAAAACTCATTACAAAATAGTAATTGTTGGAAACTATGGAACCATGATCTCAAATTCTCTTCAATTCTTCTAAACAAAGCTCAAAACATCTTGTTTGAAAGATACATGTATCAAATTCAATTCTTTTCTTTCAAAAACATGTATAAATGGAATGTTGAGTGCAAAACATGAAGAAAAAAAAAATTTTGAGAAATAACTTGACTGAGGCTCATGCATGTGTGAATTTGACAAAATCAAGTTCAAAAGATGAAAGATTATGTATGCATGTACACATTTCACTTGAATTCACTAAACTCTTGTTGATTCATGCTCAATTCTTTTAATTACATGCAAATGGTCCTACAAAATGGTGAATTCATCTTCCTACATGATTTAGCTTCTTGAATTAAGGATAAGAATCTTACTTAGAGCTTGAATTGGGCCTTAACTAAGCTTATTCTCTACAATCTCTCTTGGCTTCTCTTGAATTCTTCTCCTCTCTCTCTCTCTCTCTCTCTCTCTCTCTCTACAATGTTGAATTCTCTCTCTAATTCTCAATTTTCAGCACAAATTTGATGTCCCAAATGAAGCTTAAGCATGTTTAGCTTATATATATACGGTGATTAGTGTTAAGCTAATTAAGTGTGATTAGGACTAATCATTTGGCTTAAGTCTAAGCAATTATACTTAATTTATTCTAATTATTTTGATCTGAATCAAATTTTAATTAAACTTGTCATAATGTTCTAAATATTCCAACTAACCTATTGGTTTAACCAATTTCGATTTTTGAGTCTGTTTCAGCTTTCAATTTCACATTCTACATTGACATTTAAACAGATAATTCATTAACAAACAGATAATCATCAAATAAACACATAATCATGCAAAGTATGGCCAATAAAATATTATGTAAATCTGACCTGAGGTCAGGGTCGTTACAAATGCAAATCATTTCTTGGTGGAAGCTTTGCTTTTAAAATAAGGAATTCATAAAATCCATTGAAAACTCCTCATCTATTCATATAACAAAGATGTTTTCACCTTTTCTATGTTCAAAATTTGATTGAGAAGGGAGATTTCAATGTTCTTTAACCTAAAACTTCTTGTTTTACTTCCAAAAACATCTAATAAGAGGGAAGAACACAAACTTTTCAACACCAAATCCCAACAATCCTTCAAATAATCTTATGAGACAACCCTACTACTCATTATCATTGAGCATAGGTTGAAACACACAAATTAACATTTTTAAAAGATAGCATAGGTGAAGAATAAGTGAGCAATAATAATAAACACTAATCTATATATTGAACTTGTGAATAGATGGCTAATTACTACTCCCAAACACATTCACAAGGATCCAAGCTACATAATGAGAGAAAATTAAAGCTAAGGAAAGCAAGAAAGTAAAGAAAAAACTATCAACTCAATGGATAAGTGGCTAAATCCTATTCCCTCCACATCCATGAGGGCTTACAACAATCACATAATGGGAATAAAGGCTAAAACTAAAGACATAATGAAAGAAAAGTGATTGAATGTTCAAAAAAATCACCTCTTTAAAGAGAATGAGTCCGTTTGTTCACAAACCCTCTTTTTAATTCCCTCAACCTAGTTTAGATGTATTAGTTAATGTCCAAGAGTCCAAACAAAAAGCTTAGGATCAAGCTTTAATGGAGTTTCAATGTTCTAAAGAGAGGTGGTAGATAAGGGATGGAGGAAGAGAGTGAAAGGGCAAGGGGCTTATGAGAGCTCGTGGCCAAATGTTCTAACCCCTTAGAAGAGACTGGTGAGCCCCATATATAGAGCCCAGGGTGTAAATATTTGAGATATTTGTGGAAAGTGTGCTGGACAAGCTGAAATTCCCCGAAAAGCTCTGTAACTAGAACATTCAGTCGGCCGACCCTTTTGGTGTTCGGCCGAGTGATCTTTTAACTAGCCATCATATGGTGTCCGGTCAATCAAAGAATTCACCATTGGATCAACAAGGTAGGGTTAGCCTGGACTGAGAAGAGAAGCAGGTATTTCAAAGGATTTCACCCTTCCATTCATTCTCATTACATCATTTGCTTAGTTTTGTTTTGAAAGAATGCAACACTTTGGTTTTGAAAATATGAGTCTTAGAACATTGTGGTAATGTCTGGAATTGCACCACTAAACTCATTTCAAAAGAGGATTTCATTTTGGTCAAAAAATATTTTGTCCAAAATAGACATTTGAATGGTTAAAGCTTGATCCTTAAACTTCTTCCTATAGAACTTGCATGACTTACACATCTTATCTTTTATCATTGGGAACCCAAAAGAATACACCCAAATCTTATGGGAGGTCAAAAATGGGATGTCTACAATAGGTTATTGTGGTCTTAGTGGTGGTGGTAAGGTGGTGTTGTGGTTGCGATAGTGGTAGTAGTAGTGGCGATGACGGTGACCAATAGTACTAGAGTAATGGTTCTCATGATGGTGATGGTGGTGATGTGATGTTTATGAAGGTGGTATATAGTAGTGGTAAAGTAATGGTTGTGGCAATAGTGGCAGTGGCGGTAATGGGAGTGGTGGTACTAGGATAGTGGTTCTAATGATGGAAATTGTTGTAGTTTTATGGCTGTAGATGTGGTGGTAGTAGTTGTGGTAGTCGTGGTGGTGGTAGTAATGGCGACCTTGGTAGTATGGTGGTGTTGTGGTTATGGCGGCAACCATGGTGGCGGTTACAGTGGTGGTGGTAGTGGTGGCAATAAGGTGGTGGTGGCGGTAGCAGTAGGGTGATGGAGTAGCTGGTAAGAGAATGGAGTGGTAATAGTAGCTAAATAATAATATTTTTTTAAGTGCTAACAAAAAAATAATAATCAAATTTTATAGTAATTCCATAATGGAATGGAATGGTCATTCCTTAAGTTGGAGGAAGAAATAGGCATTCCCACATTTTGTTGGAATAGTCATTCCAATGGAATGACTATTCCCACTTGGATAAGGCATACCAAACAAGAGAAAGGGAATGCAAAGTTAAAATGGACATTCCATTCCTACCCATTCTATTTGTAACGCCCTCAAAATAATACATATAAACCCACATTCTTGACATGCATAGCCGTAAGAGAATAAAGCATATTTCCATTCATCAGAGTATTCATTACAAAAGTATTACATGTTGACAACAAAAGTAAATGCCCTACAGGCTTACAACTTTCCAAGCCAACACTTGGTTACAAAAAGAGAGTACTAACTCAAATACACTTTAGGCCCTTGGCTTGAATTTACATGTAATACCAAAAGAGAATAACCAAAAAGATCTATCAACCTCAAAGCCTCCCAAGCCACGTCCTTGGAGGTGGCATGTTACCTGAACCTGAAAATGATGTCCCATATAGGGTGAGCCAATGCCCAGTAGAGATATATTAAACCAATTATGAGCAATAACTAAAACATTAGCATTTGATAGATGATTAACACTTATAAATCAACTTACAACACATTCCTGTCCCATGACAATTACATCCGTGTTTCATTCCACTTTCCTTTACTTATCCAATTTACATTCATAAACATGGCTCAATATCTAGCCAAACAATTAAATGAGACTACAACTCATATCAAGCCACTTCCGTTATTCACAATTCACATGAGATTACAACTCATATTAAAGCACTTCTATACTTCAATTATCTACGTTATGCAAACGTAATCAAGATTTCGGGACTTTTACCCTGGACACTCCGGCCAACTTAGTTATCAATGGAGTCCATCCCCTATCTCCTCCCAAACTGGTTTGAGAGTCCATCCCCTATCTCCTCCCAAACAATATACATATACAATGTATTTGAACACTTATCATATACAATGATCAATCAATACACATATTCGATATATTATTCCAACCGTCATATTCAATAACATATTCAATGTGATTAGTTTCAGTTTTCCCTGATCAACATACAGTGTCTACAACAATCAAGACTATCCTCCACCGATAGCCCAAAGCAGTTATCTCTAAACAGATAATAAATTTATCAACAGATAAAATACCAACACTTTCATAGGTGAGTGATTAATTTATCCAACTACACTATTTACTCTCACAATTCCCCAATTTCATGATTCTCAATTCAATTTCGCATTTCTCCAAATTAATTATTCAACATAATTAGGGCATTTTTTCTTTTTCTCAAATATCAACCCTAAGGTTCAATTTCATCAAATTAACAACAATAATTCCATTTTTCCAAGGTCTCACATACACATGGAGTTTAACATTTGAAAACCCCCTTTTCATAACCTCAAGTCAAACCCTAACTGTCACGCCCCAAACTCACCCCTAAAAGTTCGGGCATGACCTATGCAGATACGGACACATAACCTGATATACATAATATATGGGGCCTGAACGGAAGCATTTAATATTACAAAGTAACATAGAATACCATCCATTGAGCTAAAACTAACATGCCAGGATCACATACGTGAGAGCTATTTATCTAAATACATACCCATATACATAATTGAGCGTATAACCGAACATTGGTAAAGAAAGGGGTTACATACATACATCTTCACCTTAGATAAATAATTAAGTGCAAACTAAAATTTTTAACAAAACTTCACATAAATGCATGAGCTTGGTTTGGGAGCCTGGGCATACTGAGGTTGACAACTGAAGGGTGAGCATTAAGGGTTAAGACGGACTCCCAAAGTGATTACCTACAGAACAGACATAATACAAAGTGAGCGAAGCTCAATGAATAATAGTACATAACAATTCAATACTCAACTTGAATTATAAAACATTTTAATGCCTACATAAATAAGAGGACATAAGGTTAATTGATTTTGTACTAATTTCATAACGGCCTTTGGCCCAGTCCTGAAACATAATGACTTGAAACATAACATCATGAAACATAATGGCTTTAAGCCCTTGAACAGAGTGGCGATAGCCCTTAAACATATTAGCAGTAAACTTTTAAGCATGTTGGCATATAGCCCTTGTACATATGGCATGAAGCCCTTGAACATATGGCATGAAGCCCTTGAACATATTTGTATGAATTCAAGAGGTGTCTCACACGGATTCTAGAGGTGACTCGCATCGTAGCACTTAGTTCCGTGTAGCACTTTGTTTCATTTCATAATAACCTATACGGAATGGCCATAGGCCTCATAACTTGCACATAACGGCTTTCAGCCTCATAACTTTCACATATGTATGGACTCAAGAGGTGGCTCGTACGGATTCTAGAGGTAACTCGCATTGCAGCACTTAGTTCTGTACAGCACTTTGCTCCATACCAGAAATACAGAATGGCCTTTGCCTAATAGATCATACAGAATGGCCATAGGCCCATATTGGCTTTAAGCCTAGTTCATATATGTATGGACTCAAGAGATGTCTCACATGGACTCTAGAGGTGGCTCACAATGTAACATTTAGTTCCAAGTAGTACTTTGTTCCATACCAGTAATTAATAGGTCTTACAGACCAAACCATACATACCATGTCATACCATAAACGGAAACAAATTCAGACATATGCATTATACTTGAATCATAAACAGAAACCAGAATTCATACTTGATTATACTTGGCACTTCGATAGCGTTATCAAATCAATATAAAGCATACTTGTTAGTTCCATGAGGGGAATCCCCCGATACTGAGAACTTATAACATACGTAAACTTGTAACATACTTAAACTTGTAACATACTTGAAAACATACTTGAACTTGTAACATACTTGAAAACATACTTGAACTTGTAACATACTTGAAAAGATGCTTGAAAACATACTTGAAAACACGGTATTATTAACCCCGGGTAAAGGTCGTGTGCTACGAATGTCATGAATACTTTACATACATGGCCAACTGTTCATTAATTCAAAACGTAACATATTAGAACATAGAACATTTCTTGTTATATCATGTCATTACAGTACACTTAGCAAAGACAGAACAGGTTACATCATAATGTGGGTTACATGACAAAGTCATCGATATTTAATTCTGTCTTTAGGTTGAGCCATCCGTAAGTCAACCCGTTGTTTATCATAATACTTAGCAGGTATTAACGTATAAAACAATCCGTGGTCATAGCTAGTTATTCATTAAGAATGGCGCAGTTCACTTGATCTATTCATCGGCAGCATATAGAACCATACACCTTTGTTTGATCGTTTATAAATGTTAACATAGTTGACTTAAGTTTAACAGGACATTCCTGATAATTATTAACAAAAGGTAAAGCACATTTTACCGATTGAATGGGTTCAGAGATACGTGGATACCATAGTTCCATATTGCTTATACGTTCCATTTGTTTGTAAGCTATCTTGTAAATAACAGAATGTTAGTATTCATCATCAACATTAAACAGAATGTACTGCTCACTAATGCCTCTAGATTTTCGAATCCACATAATGTTAACTTAATTACTTGCAAGGAACATAATCTTAACAATGAAAATCATTAACGATAATTGAACGTACAACTATAGTACTACTACTCACAGTGCTACAACGGAGTGCTTGTCCCTCCTGAAGTGTGCCCTGCACACATATATAACTTAGTCATTAGTTCTTTTTTTCTTTCCTTCATTATTCTTCACAAGCCCGCCATTAAGCATCCATTTATACCACAATTTCCTCCATCTCAATATATATATAAATAGAAGATTACCATTCTTGCAAACACAGTATGGAATTTATAATCAATCACTTCGATTTCAAGATAGAAAGGAATTGTATGGACATCTTCCACATTTTTCCAAAATCCCTAAATGTCTAGGGTTTTCACCAAAAACCAAACATTTCCTATCTCCATAAAGAAATTCCATTAAATCATTCTCTTGATTTTAATAACTAAGCAAGCCCACAAGTATTTAACCAAATAATTTGGGATTAAACCCATTTCGGAAAACTCCACATTTTAGGTCACAAAAATCAAAATCAACATAGTCAGTACCATCCCACATAATCACCACAATTCAACATAAACAACATGATTCAACTCAACATCATTAAATATAATTCAACATAATTCAAGAGGAATTCTTAAATCCCATTTCCACATTCCATAACCGAGTTTATGTGATTTATATCATTAACAAATCATTTCCTCCAATTTCCTTTCTCATTATAACATGATTTACATTGCTCATAATAAAGTTCATTCGCAAATTTTAAACATAATTTTCAAACATAACCAAATTCCAATTAAACTTGTACATATATAATTCAACCTACCAATTTCATGATTCAACTCTCAATTTGGGCTAAATCATTGATTATCATCAAAAATCAACCTAGGGTTTCAAGAAAAATCTAAAAATTTCAAGAACAATCCAAATCTCTTAACCCATTACTTTTTGTTCCAATCTTCCCATTTATTATACACCCTAGGTCCATCATCCATAAACCATAATCTAAACCCAATAATAGAACCCCTACCTCAAGAATCAAACAAGGGAGCAAGCTTGACGAGATTCCTCCAAAATTTCGAAATCCAATCGGTAGAAAATGTTGATCTTCTCTTGTTCTCCATCATTGATGCAAGAACCATGGTGGATTGTTGCTAAAAGTGGAAGAAATCAAGGTTTTGGGGGCTAGGGTTTCCGACATGGAGGAGGGGAGAAGAAGAGAGGAAAAGAAAATATAAGAAATGATCCAAAAATCACGTTTTTGAGCTGCTGTCCCGCACAGTTCCGCACGTGCGCCGCTATCCCCGCACGTGCGGACCTGCTTCCAACACAGATATGAAAACTTCAAACGGGTATAACTCTCTCATCCGGACTCCGTTTTAAGTCATTCTTGTGTCCAAATTGAAGCCCCGGAAATGAGCTTTCCAATGGTTCTAGCCTCACATCTAAATTCAAAGTGTGGAAAAAGAAAAAGGCAAAAGAGTGACGGCTAATCGTAGGCGAAGTGTTCGAATTAAAGTTTTTGGTCCAATCTTACTTTACCATCATGTTACCACCTCAATCGATGCCCCAAAATAAAACTAAGGAGGTTCGAAACATACTAATAAAATGCCACAAACGAATCCACGTGCCTCAAAAATTCAAACTCAACCAAGCGACCCGCTCGAGCGGCCAACATTGCGCTCGAGCACTCAAACCAACCAAGCCGTCCGCTCGAGCGACCACTTCTACGCTCGAGCGGGAATTTACAACTCTCAGAATCTCGAGCAGCCTGCAAAACTACTGGGAGCCTCACAAGTCCGCTCGAGCGTCAACTCCCCTGCTCGAGCGAAAGGAAAATTTCTAGATCGTCACACTAACTTTCCCAAAATTTCCAAACAACACCACCTAATCAAAATGACTAAAACTTATGTTAAAACACATAAGATGGAGTAGGGTATCCCTACCTCAAGAGAAGAGACTCAAAGGAGATGTTGAAGAAACTCGAATGTGCTCTAAACCCAATGATTTTCGGATCCAAATGAAGACCAAGCCAAGCTCCACATTTTATATAAAGGGATTAAGCTAGAAGATCACTAGAGCTAGATGATTTCGTAGAGAGAAGTTATATTCTAGAGAGAGGAGCTCTCAAATGAGGGTTTTGAAAAGTTAGAGAGAGAGGGTGGGTCGAAAAAGTGATTTAAAATAACACAGTTGCGATATGATATACGTATAGTCTGCTCGAGCGGAGAATAGGACGCTTGAGCGTAAGACACAAAAACTTCACCCGCTCGAGCGCAAATATACCCCACTCAAGCGCCAAGGCACAACAGCTAAGCACTACCCACTCGAGCACAAAAATACCCGCTCGAGCGTAGACGAGCGTAGAATACACTCCTCCAGTACTTTTACAGACTTCGAATACCCGCTCGAGCGCAAAGATACCCGCTCGAGCTCAGACCCGCTCTGAAAGGATGCAAACTCCGCTTGAGCGCAATAAGACCCGCTCGAGCGGATCATCAAAAATCTGGGCAACAAGATTAGAGACCAAAACTCAACCAACCTATTCGAAACACGCCCACGACATCTTAGAACTCATATACCAAGAATTAAAGGATGGAATGAGACACAAACAACAATACTCAATCATGGAACTCAAGTCCGGAATACTATACATAAAGGGGAAAAACCCGAGATCGCTATACTATTATACCAAACATGCTCTTACATTCTTCTCCAACAATTCCATTAAAACATGGTGTTAACTAAAAAAACAAAAAGTAAAACACTCTCTAAAAATTGTAACTGTAACCCACAAGCATCTTGAAGTCATCTTTAATAATTAATTAAGATTTAATTATAATAAGTTAAAATTAAAGAAAACAAAACCCCACTCACTGACGATTTTCCCTCTTTTCCCAAATCTTGTCACTGTTACTCATTCTCTTTCCTCTTAGAACCTCCTCTCTCACCTCCTTTCACGATTGCCCTTTCCCCATATCTCATTGTGACTACCCATTCCATTGCAGTCTCCCATTTTCTCTTTTGCCATCACCAAACCTAGTTTGATGGTTTACGTATAAACTATCACCATTGGTTCAACACTAATTTTCTAGACCAGGGACTATGGGTTCAAATAAGGGGGAGAGGATGAGAGGAGTGTGGTGGAGAAAGGCACTAGGGTGGTTGTGTAGGTAGCGAGAATGGCAATTGATGAGGGAAGTACATGAGGGTTAGGTGAGGGGAAATGAGATGAGCGGTCATTAAAGTAGAGTGAGAGAAGGACTAAGGCTAGGGGTGTACGCGGTGCAGTTTGGACGACTTGAGAATAAAATTATAAACCGAATGGTAGATTGGCATATTGAAGAATATTCTAAATAATTATCAAACATTTACATAATATATAATAATAATTTGCAAAATATTTTTCATATATATAACATATTAATTTTTCATATATAACTACTAATTTGTAACAAATTTCATATCTTAAATCTCTCTCACACTCATTTTTATTTTGATATTTCATTAGAGGTAAAGAAGTATATATGTATTAATTATAGCAGAGTGAAAGAGTTTCGAATGTGTATTATAAATTGTTTAATCCTCGGTTAGATTTGGGACAGGCTGTGGTGGCTATTAAAGTTGGTGAGGACTGTTAAACAAAGATAATATGGTGGTAATGCTTTATTTGATTTAAGGGATAATGGTCTTAAAAAAACAATAATAACCAAATCAGACTGAGGTTTAAGTCTCATCGAATAGGGTCGACTACATGAATCTTTCTTCTCCACTCGACTCTATCAAAGATCATTTAGTTAGTCAAATTAAGGAGATTCATATCTCTATTTACTACACTAACCCACACCAATCATGGTTTGCCATTTCTCCTAACACTTCCCTCTACCGTCACTATATCACATCTCTTTACTATTGCATCTATTGATCTCCATTATATATGACCAAACCATCTCAATCTACTCTCTCTCAGCTTAACTTCTATTGGTGCTACTCTTACCCATTCATGAATATAGTCTTGGCACACATCCACTTTAGCATTCTCATCTCAGCAACACTAATCTTGTCGACATGTTTTTTTTTAGTAGTCCAACATTTCTTCCCATACAGCATCGCTAGTCTAATAACCGTTCTATAGAATTTTCCTTTTAATCTAATGGGTGCTCGTTTATCACACAATATCCTAGACGCACTCCTTCACTTAAGTCGCCCCGCCTTAATTTTATGGATCACATCTTCTTCAACCTTCTCCGCTATTGTAATAATCGATCATAAATAACAAAACTCATAGAGTTTGACTCTTTTAACAAAAACAAACCTCGAAATTTTTATTTTGTCAATTTAAACTTCAACTTTTGATTAGTTTTCAATACAAGCTATTTGTCTATTTTCGTTAAGGGTAGTTTTGGGTATGACTAATAAGCTGATTTTTTTATTATTATTACGAAAAGATGTGCAAAAAAGTAAAGAGATGATGTGACCTAAATAAGCCAATAAGCTGGCTTTTTTTAGGCTTCGTTTTGGATATTGATTGACTTCTTAGCTATTTTAGCTGAGGCTAAAATTCTCGTTTGGGTTGAGCTTTTTAACTTCTTTGAATTTTGTGAGAGAAAAAATGAAATAATTATGATTTGGATGTGATATTTTGTCTTATTGACTTTTTAACTTATTTTGTCTGTTTATGGCTATTTCATCCCAAAAGAGGACTGAGTAAATGTAACCCAAAAAAAAAAAAAAAATTAATCATTAAATTTAATAAAAAAGAATATTTTATTTTATGTAGATCTTTAATAATTAAAATAATTTTCATTGTCACTTTATTTAACAAAAATAAGGTGATGATTTAAATTAAAAATAAATTAAGAGATCAAGATTTAAATTGATAAAATAAAAATTTTAATATTTATTTTATTACAATTATCAAATTTTAAATTTTTTTATTATAATTTTTTTAAAATAATAATGTTTGGGGAGTGTTTTTTTTGATATTCTAAAAATAATAATGTAGAGAATTGACCCACTTTTCAAACTATTTGGGAAACTAACCTGTTTTTTGAAATCGCATATTGAAAATGCGATTTTAAATTGAAATCGCATTTTTCAACATGCAATTTTAGTTTGAAATTGCATTTTCAAAATACAATTTTATGATGATATGGACTGCTATCATAGCAAATTGAGATCACATTGTTTGCAAAGCTAACTTGTTCCTTTTTAGTTGTTACCCGTGACTTGCTTCAATGACTACAAGGTATGCCGTTTGCAGTAGTTTTGTGTGAAATTGAATCTTCATGATATTGATTTAACCTAATTTTGCCTCAAACTCTGAAATAATATTCTCAACATGTGACTTCATTGGTAACATTGAACTCTTATCAATGTCAAATCATGAGGGTTTTTATTGTATTATTTAATTTCTCTGTAAAAGAAATACAAAAATGTAAAAAAAAAAAAAAAAAAAAAAAAAAAAAAAAAAAAAAAATTGTCTACATGTAATTTTTATTTATATGAAATTTTTTTATGTTAGTTTAAATCTCATTTTGAACATGCAAGATCATTGTGAAATTGGATTTTGAACATATGATTTCAATTCTCACCCGTGAGTTACTACAACAATTTCAAATTGCACTATTTATTAATAGCTTTGTGCGAAACTAAATCTTTAACGTAGTCACTCTGACCTAGTTCTAACTCAAACCTTCAAATTAGATTCTCAACATGTGAAAAAATAGTACACACTATTTGTATTACGTGAAATAAAATTTTCATGATAGCCATTCTACCCTAGTTCTGACTTAAACACTGAAATCAGATTCTCAACATGTAACTTCATTGGTAACATGCAATATTCTTATCAACGTCGAATCAGGAGTAGTTTTGTTTTATTATTTAATTTCTTTGTAAAACAATATAAAACTATTAAAAAAAATTATGTATGTGTAATTTTAATTTTATATGGAATTTTTTATGTTAGTTTAAATCTCATTTTGAACATGCAAAATCATTGTGAAATTAGATTTTGAACATGCGAAATTCTCACCCATGACTTACTACAACAATTTCAAATTACACTATTTATCAATAGCTTTGCGTGAAACTGAATCTTTATGGTAGTCACTTTGACCTAATTATGACTCAAACATTCAATTAGATTCTCAACATGTGAACAAAATAGTACACGCTATTTGTATTACATGAAATAAAATTTTTGTGATAGCCATTCTACCTTAGTTCTGAATTAAACACTGAAATCAGATCCTCAACATGTGACTTCATTGATAACATGCAAGATTATTATCAATGTCAAATCGTGGGGGTTTTTCTTTTATTATTCAATTTATCTGTAAAATAGATACAAGAATGTAAGAAAAAAAAATATGTATGTGTAATTTTATTTGTATAGATTTTTTTACACTAGTTTTAATCTCATTTTGAATATGCAAGATCATTGCGAAATTGGATTTTGAACATGCGATTTTAAATCTCACCTGTGATTTACTATAACAATTTCAAATTACACTATTTATCAATAGCTTTGCATGAAACTGAATCTTTATGGTAGTTATTCTGACCTAGTTCTGACTCAAACCTTGAAATTAGATTTTCAACATGTGAATAAATAGTACATACTTTTATATTACATGAAATGAACCTTTCGTGACAGCCATTCTACCCTAGTTCAGAATTAAACACTGAGATCAGGTTCTCAACATGTGACTTCATTGATAACATGCAAGATTCTTATCAATGTCAAAATGGGCACGAGTTAATCGAAATATTTCGTTTATCGATCTTCACAATTGATTAGTCAATGCTACAGAAATAGACCACAATGGTAAGAATGTCCTGATTACATACAGATTTCTATCTAGAAGTTACCCTCATGATGTCTACTATACAACACTTGAGATCAAAGATAACGATGGTGTCGAGGGTATATTTGATATAATTGACTCAACTCTTGTTACAACATTATCGAGTTATATATCACTGTGAAGCCCATCAATGTTTTTCCTTATACTAATGCTAATTGTGATAACCCTGTTCTACGTTATGTTAATTACCCTTGATTATGATTGTGATGATGTGCTTATGTGGTTTTTGGTGATAATTATGTAATTAATTATGTTTTTGAAACTATATCTGTTCACCGTAAAAAAATTTGTCCAATTTACTGCTATAATTTGAAAATTGAAGGCCGTAGAGGTGACATAAATTGGAATTGTCTGTACCAGTGTGATTGGCGTGATTTTTAGAGCCTATGGTGAAATTTGATTAAAAATTGATTCGAACCAAATTAATTAGATTAAATTGGTTGAATTAAGCTTAATTACTTAGCCTTAATCAAATTTGATTAGGCAAGCATATATATGAGCCTAATTACACTTATACTCATTCTTTTAAGAGCTCAAAGATTGAAATACACACCTTAGAAAGAGAGGGAGTCCGATTTAGAGAGAGAGAGAGAGAGAGAGAGAGAGAGAGGGCTCATCCTTGAAAGTTTTGCAAGGAAATTCAAGAGCTAGGTGAATTAGCTCAAGATTTAGCTTTGGTTGGAAGAATTGAAGCTTCTAGGTGAGCAATCGAACTCAAATTCATGAGTTTAAGTTCATAACTAAATGAATTCAAAGTATATATGAAATTAAATACATGAGTTAAGCTAAGCTTGATAAATTTGAGATCATTGGATGCCTGCATGTAAGAATTGACCATAATTTTGCATGTTTGAATGCAAAACATGTTGATCATGTTGTATTGAGGGTTGTTTGACACATGCATGTAAGAATTTCCATGCATTGAAGCTTAATTTCAAGCCTTGAAGCTTGTTCATGCTAGATACAAACATGAATTGTGTATATATAAAGTTTATGGTTTGAAATTTGTTAAATCCATGGAATTTTAAACTATGGTTGTAGGTTATCTTCAAACATATGTTCTTGGGAGTGTGCTTGCATATTTGAGTGTATTATACATGAATTGGACCTATGGAATTGTGATTTGAACTTCAAACAAAATTCTGGAAAACCCATAAATCGACCTCTTCGCTCGAGCGAAGGAGTTACCGCTCGAACGGAAAATGAAGGCAACTAGAAGTTTAAAAGAGAATTACACGATGGCTCGAGCGTCAAACTTTGCGCTCGAGTGAACCCTATTTTGCAAGGCTCCTCACTCAAGCATCAAAAGTATCACTCGAGCATAAAATACGTGCAACCAGGACTTTTACAGAGTTTTACAGGTTGCTCGAGTGACCAAAGCTGCGCTCAAGCGGAGGGCCCTGTTTCAGAAATTTTGAATAGTTATTTGACATTCCGTTTTTCGTTCTCTTTCATTTCTAAGCACTCTTAGGCATGCATTGAACATTGTAAATGAACAAAAAGGGATAAGAAAGAGGCCTAAGAGAAATAATAAGTTAAGAACAGAATGAATAACCCAAGGTGTTATGAAATGTGTAAGGTCAAGCACGAGGGCAAATCCATCGACGGAACAATGTGAGTAATATCTTAGCAAAGATACTTTCAAGTATGCTACTTTTGTATAAGTTTCATGGATTTGTTGATTTGTGAATGAGTATTCGTTATGCCCAAGGTTTGTATAAGGCTTAACAAAGGAAATGCATTGGGCCAAAAGCCGTCTGAATATAAATATGATTATGACCACAAGTATAAAATGCACATAAATTTGAATATGAATGAATTAGGCCTAAGGCCGTTTGATATGATTAGGCCCGAGGCCGTTTGATAAGAATGAATTGGGCCAAATGTCGTTTGACAAGACTGAATTGGGCCTGAGGCCGTTTGATATGATTGGGCCCAAGGTCGTCTGATATCATAATTGGGTGAGAGGCCATTTGATAAGAATGAATTGGACTCGTGGCCGTTTGACAAGAATGAATTGGGCTTGAGGCCGTTTGATACATTTGACAGAAATATGCATGGGCCCAAGGCTGTTTGATATGATTGACAAGGATATCACTTATTAGCGAATTTTATTCGCATAACCTCTTAACTTTGGTAATATTTACTAGGCTTTCATTCACTCTTATTTATTTGTATGCATGTGAGCAAAGAGACGTCCAACCTCAGCCTCAATGAAGAATGTGATAGGGGTCCAAGTTTTGTGGAGTCAGCCTAAACGTCTCACGCACGAGACTTTGTTTTGTTCTTTTGATTTACCCCATTTTTTCTATTTTGGTGAATCCATTGGATCACCTATGTATATAGACCTTTTGTTTGGCTGGCCATATGTTTGTATGATCCTGGATGAACAAGATGTTTATTTGGTTATGGTGTGAGTTATTATAGCATATGTGGAAATTGTCTTGGCATGCCATGTAAGTACAACTCAATGGACAAAATTTTTAGGACTGCTTCCGTTTGGCCCCTTTACTATTATAATTTGTATTTGGTTTTGTCAGAGGTCATAGGTAATCTTATGATTACTGGTTGGTTATGGCCTTAACCTACAAGGGCGGGTTCGAGTCAGGGCACTAATCTTAATGTACAAGTAGGTACAAGTGAACAGACTCTTATGGATACGTATCCCCTAATCAATACATGACCATCACTTCGAACCTAGTTACTTTGCATCAACCGGTCATGATTCTCATGGTGATTATTTGGAACATACTTACATTCTACCTACTAGCATTGCCTCTGATAGGGTAAAAGATTTTCAACCACAGTCCACCAATGAATTGTGTGCAATAACCAGATATGTTGTACAAGAAATGATTGCAAATGACATCCATGTCCCAGCAGATGATGGTTTAGACCTTGAAGACGACGATACTAATGAAGGAGTTGGCCTACCAACTGAAGGGGGATAGACTAACACACATGCTTTTCACCAAACCCCACCTCCAATGTTTATAGAGGATGCATGGTCAAATGTTAATGATCCCTCTATACTATTGGCAGTTGATATCACTAGTATATGGGCTGCAACAATAGAGTTAATGTAACAACCCCGATCCATAATTAACTACTAGTTCATAATTAAGAATGCTAACTAAGTGTTTAGAATGGAATTATGTGCTAACTGTGTATTTTGTGTGCTATTTGGCTTTCTATCCGTTACTTGTAGAATTATTTGTCACGATTTCTGCTTTGAATCTAAAATTGATAGCCTAAATGCTTTTAGAAACCGAATTTGAGCACATGAATCGACTAATTGGAATATTTGGAATCATATGAGAAGTTTTGTTAAAAATTGATTCAATTCAGTAAAATCGCATGTGATTAAATTGAGCCTTAATTGGAACTATTTTGGATTAATTGAATTTTGTGCTAACCTTTGTTAGGATGGCTACTTGTGTTTGATTATGCATGATTGGTACCTAATCTAATCCTATTCATGATCCAAGATGTGATTAAGTGTATGATGTGCTAAGACATTTTGTAATGTTGGGTGTAGAGGATTCAAATCCTTTAGTTGGTGTGTGTTGAGAAATCTGTGTGGGTGTATTGAGAAATCTGAGTTAGGCATTTGGTGATGTTGAGTGTAGGGGATCACAACCCTTGTGTGTATTGGAGCCTTGCATACATAACCAAATGGGCATTTTTTATGAGAATTGAGGTGTGTGTATGAGTATATTAAGCTGAGTAAGGGGTTGTTTGTATTAACCTTTTGCTCATTTGATTCTTTGTGCTGAGAGAGTTCAAGCTAGAGAGGGAGATAGTTTGGCTTTAGAGATAGAGAGAGCCCAAAAGTTTGAAGAAGAAGAAGAAGAAGAAGAAGAAAACTAGGAAGATTCATCTCACATTTTTGAAATTAAAGCTTTGGGTAAGAATTCTATGACTAATTTCTATTGTAAATCCTCCATGCATTATGAGTTCATCAAGTTATTGCGCTAATTTCATGATATTTGTAAGGAAATGGGTCTTTGAACATGTAAATGGCTTGCATGTACATTCATGGTAGATCATCTTTGATTTTATCATTTTGAGTTGAGTTTTAAAGTCCATGCATGCATGTGAGTTTAAATCATGTCCATTGTTTTAGAAATTCATGAGTTTGTTGATAACCATTGGCATGTTATGAAAAACTAGGAGAAGAGTTGAAAAATCTTGCATGAAGGAGTTTTGGTTCAAATCTTTCAAGAATTGATGAGTTTTTGAATAAGAGATATTTACAGGGTCTTGTATTGGAGTTTTCTAAAGCTACTTTATGTGTTTGATCAAGTCATGCGACCCTGTAGACGTGCCCAAACATCCCAGGAAAATCCCGTTTTGTTCATTGGGCTTACTACAGTTCGAACTCAATGTCACGGTTCTGAATCTAATATCACAAAGTGCAATGCAAGATCGATAAATCACCAAAGAGTCCAAATCCGGCAAATCGTTTTGGAAAAATGATTTTTAGAAAGAAGTGCCAAACATGGACTGCTTTGCTAGATACAGAGTCACCACCTAAATATTTTATTTTGGGGAAATCGTGCCTAAGGCCACTTGTTCGTCATCACCAAAGTTGCCTCGGCTCGGGAACTTGGGTACGAGAGGGGAAGGTCATGCAATGAGCAC
The DNA here is from genome assembly GCA_036172215.1 of Camellia granthamiana. Taxonomy (NCBI): domain Eukaryota; kingdom Viridiplantae; phylum Streptophyta; class Magnoliopsida; order Ericales; family Theaceae; genus Camellia; species Camellia granthamiana. The sequence continues at coordinate 153,742,764 of CM069903.1, forward strand.
CCCCACTCGCCCAATCAAAGATCGGCCTTTACGAACATGATAACACATGTGCTCTTATTCCGGTTATTAACCTAGAATTACTATGTGATGCGCACAACATACAAGTATAGACTGGATTACCTAAGTTGGAACAAAGCATTGCATATTCGTTTTGAAAACGATTTGCTACTCACAAGTAGGCTAAAATACGGATTTTGCCACCCTCAAGTGGGCTTAGAAAACATGGTGATTTGCCACTCTGAAGTGCGCTTAAAACTCGCAATCAATGAATCGTCCCAATTCAAGTAACCCAACCTTCATCCACAGGCAATCAGGCAGTTATATCACATAAGCAAATAGCCTCATGGTAAGCATGCTATCATGGCAGTCACTCACACACATGCAAGGATGCTAAAGCATAAACACTTACCGAGTACTCCGAGCCAAAACAAAAGCTATGTTAGAAATCAATGCATGATCCTAGTTCATGTTTAAGATGGCTAATGCAACACATGCAAAATGCAACTAAGATAGGCTCGGCTATTCTAAGATGGCATATGAGATGCTACAGATAACACACATTCAACTTGGAATTGAAATATGATGCAGTTAGTATGATGCGCTGAGCTCGGTGCATGCAAGACAGATGAATGGATGCAAACATGTGAGCATAAGGATGCTAATTGAAACATGCCCTAAAACTAACCATCGTAAGAGGGTAAATAAAAGGGAGAAAGAAATGGGGGTTGGAAGACATGCATCACACACACGCACACTTATTACAAAATTTGTCCTCTCGACGGAGGGTCCGAATAAATAATACAGAACCAGCTAGCTAATCTAAGCTAATCTAATTAAACTAGTTATTACACGACGAAATGAATAACAAGTTACAACCACTTATTACACAACATTAATTAAGTAAGCAATCTAAATGAGCATGCAAACTAAATGAATGTGGGCTGCCCCAGCTTTGCTTTGAGTGACAAAGGATGCATGCATGCTTGAATTGCTTTGTTCGAAAATCCCTCGCGACGCCCCGACTTGTCTCTATTTGCAATTGACCTCAGAAGGCTGAAACTCCACCCTGGGAATCTGTGGGAAGGTTGCCGACCAGCTATTGGCCTTGGAGACCACCTGGCGACCACTTTTGTGGTGAAAAACCAGAAAAAGTGGTCAGCCAGCCACTAAATTTGGTCGGCTGGCCAGTTTCCACCCCTGGTTTCTGGTTTTCTGCAACAGAAGGCAAGAGAGAGATGGCAAAGTATTCGCAACACATGTGCGCACGACCACTCTCTCTATCATTGCATAAGCTCAAGGGAGTGTAGTCCTTGACCCTCAGGCCACCAATCACGCATCTCGATGCATGATGGCCGAGGAGTCGAATTGCATGACTCAATGTGAAATGAATGCACATGCAAGCACCTAAAGCCAACAACTCCGTCATGGGTAGTCAAGAGTGTCGGCGATCGGGAATCGAGGCACGTTTCATCATTTCAAGCATGAAACGTCCCTCGTTCCCTGTGTTTGGACTAACCCCTATTCCAAGCACAATGCAACAAACGAGGCATGCACCAATGCAACTCTAACATGCAATCTTAATGCAATGCAACTAAGTCATGCAAACATGCAAGAGATAACATGCAAACATGCAACTAGCATACACAATGCTATGAACTAACAATGGCATACTCAATGCACATGACACTTAGCATACACAATGCACATAGAAACTAACATACACAATGAGATGAACAAGGCATGCACAATGCGATTATCAATCATGCGACAACATGGCATACTCAATGCTATGAACTACAATGGCATACTCAATGCAAAATGGACTTAAACCAAAATGGATGGGCCTCAGCCACACCCAAATCAGTGGCCATTAGATAATGGAAATAAGGCATCAAAAAATATACGATCATGCACAATGCAACGGCCCCAAGTCTAAGGCACAAAACACAACTTTCCAAACGCATTGAAAGGATGAAATATGGAGTGCAATGACACATGTTTCAGCTCTGAAATGGCATATAAAATGACTTCAAATTATGCAAACAACTCATGTAATGCATGTTGAATGGCTCAAGCATCGAAACTAGTGAAGTGTATTACACTATAGGCATGCAAGGCAATGCTCAAATGGCCAAACCAACTCCAAACAGACCCTATGCAGGCCCAAAACAGTAGCAAAATGAGTTGGTATGATGGCTTGAAAGGCACAAAAATGAAGCTCATGCAATGGCTCATAAAATAGGGTATAAAAGCACAACTCTCAAGGGCACTTAAAGAGTGGAAACCATGGAAGTATGACAGCCCTATATGCTCTGAAATAACATTCCCAATGATGCCAAAATATGCAAATATCTTAAGTTAAGCATGCAAGAGACCTCAAAACTCGAAGCTAGTCAAGACTATTACACTACAAGCATGCATGACAAGCATCTTTCGACCAAGAGGCCTCAAAACAGAGCTAAGGCAGCCCAAAACATGAACAAAACCAGGTCGGAGCATGGCCAAAATATGCTAGAATAAAGGGCCAAAACATCATGCATTCTAGGCTAATAAACATGATTTACACTACAAGCATATGAAGCATGTGAGAGGCTACCAAACCAGCCAAAAATAGAGTTATGGCATGCCAAATGATGACCAAAAACCCACTGAAATATGACCAATACATGCAAGAATGACATGCTACTTTGATAAGCTACAAAAAGGATTACTCTACACATGCAAGAGGCAAACCCAAGGTGACCAAACCAGCCATAGACAGAGTCTAGGAAGACCCTAAAAGTCACCAAAAAGTGCCTGAACTGAGCCTTGAAAGTATGAAAACATATGCTCCTTTGATAGGCCAAAAATGCAAGCAAACAAGACCAAAAGAGAGAGGGTCACCCCTCTCTGTTTTAGGACCTCAAAACCACATACCAAGCACTAAAAATCCATTGGATTTTAGTGGCTAAAAGGCCATGCAAGGATTAACTCAAAAGCCTCATGGCATGACACAAAACAAGGCCAAATAGGGCATGCAAGAGGAAAGATGACCCTCAGCACCAAAAGGGCCTTAAACAAACATGTTAAGCATCTTAAAACATGACTTTTTTTAGTTGAAAGCTAAGCCCAAATAAGCATGCAAGCATGGCTAAGAGAATGATCAAGACAAAGCTTAAAAGGGGAGACAAGAAGTTACCCTTGAAACACTGCAATACCAGCAAGTTTCTCGGCCAAAAACCAGCTTTTCAACCTCTAAAAAGGTCCTCCAAGAACCTCAGCTCAGTGGTGGGGTGTATGGTTAAGGGTTGTGGTGTAAAGGTGAAGAATAACACACACTTTTGGCACCAAATAAAGAGATATAGAGGGAGATACACACTTGTGCCTTAGGCAAAAATTCAGAACCTCTGAAATGGAGAGGGAGAGCCTCTCTTATAGAAAAACAAAGGGTTCAAGGGGTTCAAGCTTCTTGGAGAAGCTAAAACTTGGATGCAATTATGGAGGATACAGTCTGTGCCCTCCAGCTGGCATCCATTCAGTCAGCCAAAACAGAAGGAAAGCTGCCGACCAGAAAAGCTGGTCGGCCTGCTACTTTTTCTAGTTGGCCGACCACTTTTTCTGGTTTTCCAAAAAAAAAGTGGTCGGCCAGGGTAATTGGTGGTCTCCACACTGAAAGCAAGCCCATGGTGGGGTGGGAAACCAGAAAATGTGGCCCAAAGACCAAGAAAACCAGTTTCCCGATCAAAAAACTGGCTGGCAGGGAGAAAAGTGGTCTCCAAGGATAAAAGCTGGTCTCCAAGGGAATTGGTGGTCTCCACACTGAAAGCAAGCCCATGGTGGGGTGGGAAACCAGAAAATATGGCCCAAAGACCAAGAAAACCAGTTTCCCGACCAGAAAACCGGCTGGCGAGGAGAAAAGTGGTCTCCAAGGATAAAAGTTGGTCTCCCACCCTTGTACCACTTCCCAAACATGGAAAGTAAGGTTTGTACCCAAGACAAACCAAAACGGATGCAAGACGAGGGTTCGGGAGGCAAAACGCGTGGCCGGGAGCCCCGAAAACCAACTGCCGAGCATCAAAAGTGGCGTACGACCACAAAAGTGGTCTCTCGGACCATAGTGTCCTTCTAGACAAAGGAAACAAGGTGTGTTCCAAAAACCGTGCCAAACGGAGAATGTTAAACGGTCCCGAGCCGAGGCACACGGCCGACGGCTCCGAAAATCGAAAACTAGTCTCCAAGTGGAAACAGTGGCCTACGACCATGAAAAGTAGCCTACGACCACTGAGAGATGGTCTACAAGACCTCTCCCTCCCTCCAGGAAGAGAAAACAAAACTTGGTCCACGGACCGAGTCAAAGTACAAAGGGTCCCGAGGTCCGGAGGCGAGGCTCTCAGCCAAGAACTCCGAAACCTCGAAATGAGCACAACATGCATAATCACCGAGCGCTCAATTGATGACGTCTGAGTCTTAAGGTTGGTCAAAAATGGGGTGTCTACAGACCCCATGTTTTGAAAGTTGTTTGGAAGCCATTTTTGTTGAGCTTGGTGCCCATAAATTCATAGATGGCTCGAGCGACCAAGTGGTAGCTTGAGCCAACATTGTGAGCTCCTAGTATTTTTCACTCTGCAAAAGCTAGTTCGAGCAATCAAATGGTGGCTCAAGCGAGCTCAGTTTATGCCTTCAGCTGGCTCTAGCAACCAAAAGCTGGCTCTAGCCAACAACTTATTTTCAGCATGTTTTCAAAAGACGTTTTAAGTATATATCATCGCTCCCATCTCTTTCCAGGCATTCTTAGGCATGATTTATGAATCATTAAGGATTAATAAGAAAAAAAACAACATACGTAAGTGAATTAGAAAATATGTGTCGAATCCGAGTACGTGGTTCAATATGAACAAGTTATGTGACATGGAATGAATAAAGTCATGTATGGCCATATTAACAAGTAATAAAGAGACATGTTTTGTGCTATGTACCTTGGTGTTTGTAAGTCAAGACTCGAAGACTGACCAACCGTTTCCGGAAGCCCACTGTGAGTAACGTTATTGCAAAGAGATGTTCATATGAATTATGTTCCAAATGTGATTTGATAAGTTATGATTTTCGAAATGATATTTGTTTATGTGAACGAATGTCCTATGTTTGGAATCTATTATGGCATCCATAGATAGTCCTAATTCATGGGGGACGGCATGTTAATACGGGTCCATGACATATATGTGATTACGAGATCTCGTTAGCCACTTGTCAAAGTGGTGATGTGTTTAATTGGTATACAAAACCAATTGCTCTAGTCAGATGACAATGTGATATGTTCTATTGGATGTACCATTATTATGTTCTGATATAATTTGTGCTATGTTTAAGAAATGTTTTGGAATTCATTACTAACCTCTTTACATTAATGTTATTCACCAAGATCAGGCTTGAGGGCTTTTGTCTAGTTCTGTTTTGTCAAGCCAACCATTGCGCCTCACAAGGAGGTTCCTGGAAAGATGTGTTATGATCAAGTCTTAAACTCATTTTGTCTTTCATTTATTTTATTTACAAGACTATGTGTCATGACCCGAACCCGCCCCTAAGGGTTAAGGCCATAACCGGCCAGTAATCACAAGATTACCTATGGCCTCAAACTAAATAAGATAAAACTCATTAGAGTAAAGGGGCCAAATGGAAGCAAATTTAAAACTTTGTCCATAGAGCTGTACTTATATGCACATCATAACATTCCACATTTACATATGTTAATAACTTACAACAGAAAGTATAGTAGCATAAGGTTATGTGCAGACGGGATCATTCAAATCTAAGTCAGCCAAACAAAACTATACACAGACGTATACCATAGTCCTCGCCAACATGACGAAATACACAGAATGGCAAAAGGGCGAAGACGTGTCTTGTGCGTGAGACGCAAGGGCTGACTCTTCAAAACTTTGGTTGTTCCATACAGACTTCACTGAGGCTGGGTCTGGACCTCTCTTGGCTCACCTACAAACACATGAATGAGTGTGAGCGAAAGCTTAGTGAATAATATCAAATAAAGAATATACATTGGAACAATATACCTCAAACGGACTTGGGCCCAGTTTATATTTCTAACTAATACACACATACATAGACATATGTAAGTTAAATAATTGCGGTTCCAAACACATCATACGGCCTCGGGCCCAATTCATTCGTATCATTCAGGTCAAACTAGCCTTTGGCCCATTCATACTTTCATGTCAAACTGTTATTCGTGTCAAACTATCATTCGTGTCAAACTGTCATTCGCGTCAAACTGTTATTCGCATCAAACTGGCCTTTGGCCCATTCATTCGTTCTTGTCAAAACGGCCTCTGGCCCATCCATTCATTCTTGTCAAAACGGCCTCTGGCCCATTCATTCTTGTCAAAACGGCCTCTGGCCCATCCATTCATTATTGTCAGAACGGCCTCTGGCCCATTCATTCATGTCAACACGGCCTTTGGCCCATCCATTCATGTCAAAACGGCCTCTGGCCCATCCATTCATTCTTGTCAGAACGACCTCTGGCCCATCCATTCGTTCTTGTCAAAACGGCCTCTGGCCCATCCATTCATTCTTGTCAAAATGGCCTCTGGCCCATTCATTCATGTCAAAACGGCCTCTGGCCCATTCATTCATTCTTGTCAAAATGGCTTCTGGCTATTCATTTGGTATAGCAAACATTGTCCACCAATCAAATCAACGAATCTTATAAAACTTACATGGACGTAAGCAATTTGGACAATAACATATTTCAGGTATCTTTGTTAAGATATTACTCACAATGATCGGCTGGGTGGTTTGCCCTGGAGCTTGACCCTATACATCACATAACACATATGGGTCACAACCGATTCAATCCGTTCTTTAATTCACATATTCCTCTTAGGTTTCATTCTTATCTTCTTATCTCATTTACAATGCTCAATGTATGCCTAAGAGTACTTAGAAGTGAAAGAAAACATAAAACGAAACACAGAAGGCCTTTTCAAAATTTCAGAAAACAGGGCCCCCGTTCGAGCATGGACTTCCTCGCTCGAGCGGACCCATGAGGTCTGCAAAAGTACTGGTTATATCATTTTCATGCTCGAGTACGAACTCAGACGCTCGAGCGGAAGGTCTGCCTACATAGCTCCCCGCTCGAGCGTGAACTTCCCCGCTCGAGCGTACATCATGTCTGCAAAAATATACTGGGAGCTCATATTTCCCGCTCGAGCGGCGGTTCCCCCACTCGAGCGGACATCAAAATTTTTGGGTTTTCCAGAACATGTTCGTGAGCTCAAATTGACATTCAAAGGCTCCAAAGCTCGAATTAAGGTACCAAAATGGAAAAACACAACATATAACATGAGTACACAAACAACATGGAGCCAATCTTCAAAATTAATTAACGTTCCTTTTGTATAATTCAAACTCATGTCTTCAAACCTCATACAAGCTCCATATCTTTAATTATTCAAACATGCATGCTAATCTTGACTTCATTCTCATGGAACACAACAAAAACATGCTTGCATGTATGATTCAACACTCATATTTCCATATTCAACTTAATACATGCTTGATTATGCAAAAATCATGGTGATCCTATACATGCATGTGCACATTAACTTCAAATTCATCAATTATAGCACAACTCTTGTTCTTGATCACCAATTAATCTTTAATTCACAAAATCACAAGTTCAAACTCATGAATTTACTCACCTAGGAGCTTTATCTTCCAAGCTTATGCTTAATTCTTGAGTGTAGCTTCAAGATTCCCAAGTTTCTTAACCAAACCTTCAATCTCCTACACTCTCTCTCTCTCTAACCGACCCTCTCTTCTCTTCTTAGAGTAATTTTTGGCTCAAATGAACAAAGAGAGGAATTGAGTGTGCAGTGTGCCTCTTTATGTATGTAATAACCCTCACATTGTCTTAGCCATACTCACATGCATTTATATGCTTTGTCTTGTTATGTTTGCATTTCCGACCTTGTCCTTGTTTTGCTTAAGTGCTATTTGCATGCTTTGCTTCTTGTTCAGTGTGAGTAGTCACCCTAAGCCTAGGACTGCCTTAGAACCCCTTTGATTGACCTCCACCTTCATCCTGGCATATTGGCCGAGATGTCATTATCCTGGCCGAGGTGTTCATTGCCAAGGCCGAGATGTGTATTATCTAGGCCGAGATGCTACCCTTGAACCCAAGTGATCTTGCCCTAGACTGGTACGAGCTAGACCGAGGTGTGGCACACCTAGGCCGAGGTGTGGCACAGCTAGGCCAAGTGTTGTCCTTTCTGGCCGAGGTCATTGTTCCCTTGCTTGCCGAAGTCTTGTTGTTAGCCGATGTCATTACTCGCCGGAGTCCCTTGCCGCCTAGCTTGTTGAGCACGCCTTGTCATAGTCTTGTCTTTTCAATCAGTCACCTTTTTAAGTTGAGCCAACCAACCATTGCCACGTGTCCGAGCTGAGGGTTAAGACAGCCGGCAGACCTAGAAACAAATCATTTTGTCTCAAATCTTTGTTCTTGAGGAGAGAGAAGCTCTAGGAGAAGAAGGAGGAGTTCTAGAGTGAGAAGTGGATTAGCAAGCTTGATTCTTAGAGTTCAAACCGTTAGATCCTTGATTTGAGGTTAGAATCTTGATCTACTCTTGTTGTTCTTATTGATCATCTAGTTGCATTGCACGATTGAGTCTGTTCTGCATGCCATGCATCGATTCAAAGTTGGTTTTGGAAAAAGAAAGTTAGAGTTCATGAGTTCTTGAAGAAAAGCCCCGTTTGATCCGGAAGTTTGCAACAAGTTACATGCTTTTGTGTTTGTTTTCGTAAGATCTTCTAGTATGGGTACCCAGGTCCATGTTTTCAAACTCATAGCATGAAATCTCAGGTTTTACAATGATGAGTATGATCTTTGCATTCATTTCCTTCATGATCTTCATGTTCATGTTCCTTATGTTCTTGAGCAGAGGGAAAACCCAGATTTTCCCGACTTCATTTTCTTGGATGTGGCCCTCGGGACCACACCTCGGCGAGAAGGTGTGGGACCTTGGCCAAGACCTGGTTAGTGCCCAGCATGTTTCCCCGAGATGAGAAACAGTGTTTGTTTCGGTTTGACTTAGTTTTTGGAGAACGCCGAGGTCATTTTGTATGCATGTGAAGCTTGTTTGAAAGTGCATTCAACAGACTTTTGCCATGTGTTTGTAGGACTTGGACTTGCCTTGACCCCGACGTTTGAAGAACTATGTGAGTGGTATTTTAATAAAGATATGTTATAAAGCTTTGATAAAACCTTGTTTTGCTTTGTTCGGATATTACTTACAAGCATGAATGATCATCCCTATTTTGCGTATCAAATATTGTATCTTGCTTTGATGACATTCTTGGAAGTCCGTGTGTGCTAGGGGACTATAAGCATTTGTAGCACAAAGTTTGGAAGTCCGTAAGTGCTAGGGGACTATAAGCATTTGTAGCACAAGTCCTTAGTGTCCGGGGACTATAATGCAACGACACCTTTGTCTTGAGATCTCGCTTGTCTTGTCTTGCCTTGCCACTAACGGTTTTACCGCGTGGGTTTGTTTGTCCGGGATGTCATCCCTAGTATTACATTGATGTTAGTAAGCATCCCTTGAAGCTTCGAAAGATTTGATAGATGAACTTGATTTATTCCTTGTGTTGCTTTGTTAAAAGATCTCGGATATCATTCATGTAAACCCCTTTATTATTTATACCATTCACTGAGTATCCAAGCTCACCCTCTCTATATATATGTAGGTGATGAGCAAGACGGCGGCGACGCCTAGATGTCTTTTGCCGATGTGTTTGCCGACGTGTTTTGGATTGTGTTTTGCAACATCTTGAAGATTATGCTTCTTAGTTATTTCCATTGTATTTTGTATTTGATGGCTGAGAAGCCTTTTGGTCAAGATGTATTTTTGTACTCCATTTGTTGTATTAAAGCTATGTAATGATGTATGACATTTCATTCAATTTATGCACTGCTCTTATGGATTACTTAGCCTTGATTTATTGCTTCCGCATTTGTAAGCCCCATATGTATACTCTGATTTGCGTGTGGATTCTTGTAAGTGGCCTTTGGTAATCTCAGATTACTGGCCATCATGGCACCATTCTACTAGGGGCGGAATGGGGTCGTGACAGATTGGTATCAGAGCAAAAGTTCCTCATAGAACGTTATTCACGCACTTTGAGTCCTAAAGAGCATAGGATTTCCCTTAGAAAGATGTTAGGATTGCACCATGTTGCTTGCTGCTTGACAATATGTGCATCATCTCGGCATAACTGCTTGTTGCTTGCATACATACTTTATTGCTCACTTCGTTTTAAAGTCACATTTTGCATACTCATAGCACGATGAGGAGAGGAAGACCACCAGTTGGCCGAGATCAATCAGAAGACCGATTGGACCGATTAGAAAGATTAGTTGAAGGTTTGACTCGGGAGTTGAGACAAGTGAGACAACAGAATGCTAGTGCTACATCTACCCAGGCCGAACAGACGAATGGCCGACATACAGTTCCGCCTCCACCTCCTCCAGTGCCTCAAGTGCCTTCACAGCCAGCCTTGTATGGGGATGGAACTATGACTTTGATTAAGGAGTTCAAGAAGATGAACCCGCCGAGGTTTCAAGGGGGCATAGAGCCGATGAAAGCCGAAGCGTGGGTTTTAGGAATGGAGAAGCTGTTTGAGATTTTCCCCAGCACCGATGCACAGAAGGTGGCATTGGCCGCATTTACGTTAGACGACGACGCCCGAAGATGGTGGATGATGACCCGAGAAGGAAATCCTGACTTAATTTGGGCCAGATTCTTGGAGCTGTTTTACAACAAGCATTTTCCCCTTAGTGTCCGAGATCGCAAGACCACGGAGTTTCAGACTCTGACACAAGGAAACAAGACAGTAGCAGAATATGACCGTGCTTTCACCGAACTGGCGAGGTACGCGCCTCATATGGTCAGTGATGAATATAGGAAAGCTAGGAAGTTCGAAAGTGGACTGCGTGGACCGATACAGGATAGAGTCAACATGCTCAACATGCCGACTTATGCCGGAGTCTTGGACAAGGCTATTCTTGCAGAAGCTAACTTGAACCGATATCAGAATGTCGGAGAGAATCAAAGGAAGAGACAGAACTATGATAACCGTCGAGTTCCGTTTAATGCCAAGAAGAAGGCGAATGTGGGTAGCTCCAGCAACTCGAACCAGGAAGGTAATACTAAGCCGATGTGTACAAGCTGTGGGAAGCTGCATTCCGGGGTTTGCCGTTGGGCGTCAGGCGCCTGTTTTGAATGTGGAGAAATGGGTCATCGTGTGAGAGACTGTCCGAAGTCAAGGACTGATGATGGTAAGAAAAATGGAAGCACCTCGGGCTCTGCACAGGGAAGTAACGTCGGAAGGGCACAGATGAGGCAGGGCAGGGTTTTCGCGCTAGTGCCAGGAGACACCCAGAATGCTGAAACAGTAGTGTCAGGTATACTCCCAATCTGCTCTCAAGATGCATACATATTGATTGATTCGGGTTCTACGCATTCATTTATATCTGCTAAGTTTGCCGAGAAGTTGAGTAGAGAACCAGAACCCCTTGATTACGTGTTATGTGTATCTGCCCCATCTGGGAGAACTATGATTGTTGCATCTATCTATAGGGCGTGTGTTGTCGTGGTTGAGGGTGTAGAATTATTAGTTGATTTGATGCCATTAAACATGACCCACTTTGACGTCATTTTAGGAATGGACTGGTTAGTAATGAATCATGCATCTATTAATTGTGTTTCGAAGAATGTCACGTTGAGACCCCCAAACCAAGCCGAGGTTATTTTCCAGGGTAAAGGGGTAGTGTCCCCACCTTACTTGATTTCGTCCACTAAGGCCTATAAGCTAATTCAGAAAGGGTGCCATGGGTACTTGTGTAGTATACTGAGTGATCAGAATGGAAATGTTAGTTTAGCCGATATCCCGGTTGTTAATGAATTCCCCGACGTCTTTCCAAATGAATTGCCTGGCCACTTAGTCGATAGAGAAATAGAGTTTACTGTGGACATCATGTCGGGAACACAGCCGATCTCCAAAACACCTTATAGAATGGCCCCAGCCGAACTTAAGGAATTGAAAGTGCAACTACAAGAATTGTTGGATAAGGGTTTCGTTAGGCCGAGCACTTCGCCGTGGGGAGCACCAGTCCTGTTTGTTAAGAAAAAGGATGGCACACTTCGTCTTTGCATTGATTACAGAGAACTTAATAAGGTAACTATTAAGAATAAGTACCCGTTACCTAGGATTGATGATTTGTTAGATCAACTACAAGGAGCACGAGTCTTTCTAAGATTGATCTTAGGTCGGGCTACCACCAACTCAAAGTTAAAGCCGAGGATGTTGAGAAGACTGCCTTTCGGACAAGGTATGGCCACTACGAATTTTTGGTAATGCCTTTTGGAGTAACCAATGCGCCTGCAGCATTCATGGATCTGATGAACAGAGTCTTTAAGCCGTATCTAGATGAGTTCGTAGTTGTTTTCATTGACGACATATTGATCTACTCCAAGAGTACAATCGAGCATGAGAGTCATTTGAGACTTGCTTTACAGACCTTGAGGGACAGGAAGTTGTATGCTAAGCTGAGTAAGTGTGAGTTCTGGCTTTCTAGCATTTCGTTTTTGGGGCACGTGATTGATGAAGAGGGTATATCAGTTGATCCCAGTAAGATCGAAGCCGTGGTAAACTGGCCGACGCCGACCAACGTGTCCGAGGTTCGTAGTTTTCTGGGTTTGGCAGGTTATTACAGGAAGTTTGTAAAGGACTTCTCAAGGATTGCAGTACCATTGACACAGTTAACTCAGAAGGGAGTGACATATGAATGGACCGAAGATAGAGAGGCAGCCTTTCAAGAGTTGAAGACGAGGCTAGTTACAGCACCAGTTCTTGTACTTCCATCAGGTAATGAAGAATTTCAGATTTACAGTGATGCTTCGCATAAGGGTTTGGGTTGTGTATTAATGCAAGGGGGCAAAGTCATAGCGTATGCATCTCGTCAGTTGAAACCTCATGAAAAGAATTATCCCACCCATGACCTAGAACTTGCAGCCGTGGTGTTCGCTTTGAAGATTTGGCGTCATTACTTGTATGGAGCCTCCTGCCAAGTTTTTACAGATCACCAGAGCTTGAAGTACTTGTTCACTCAAAAGGAGCTAAATCTGAGGCAGAGAAGGTGGCTTGAATTACTGAAGGACTACGACATGCAGATCCAGTATCACCCAGGTAAAGCAAACTCGGTAGCCGACGCGTTGAGTAGGAAGTCAGTGGGAAGTCTGGCACGCTTGACCGTGATTGCAGTGGAGCCGACTATCATTGAGGAAGTAAAAGCAAGGCAAATGGAGGATGAACTCCTGAAGAAGGCAGCCGACGAGATTATCACCAGGCCGAGGTCAGGTTACACCTTCGAAAATGGGGTGCTTAAGTTTGAAGGAAGATTGTGTGTGGCCGACATCCCAGAGTTGAAAAGGAAAATTTTACAAGACTCTCATGGATCCAGATTCACTGTTCACCCAGGGAACACTAAGATGTATCAAGACGTGAAGCAGACCTTTTGGTGGCCGAACATGAAGAGAGAAATAGCCGAGTTCGTATCCCAGTGCTTGTATTGCCAACAAGTGAAAGCAGAACATCAGAGGCCAGCAGGACTTCTTCAACCTTTGCCGATTCCTGAGTGGAAATGGGAACACATCTCCATGGACTTTGTGATTGGTTTGCCGAAGACACAAAAAGGGATGGATTCGATTTGGGTCATAATTGATAGATTAACCAAGTCAGCACACTTCTTGCCGGTTCAGACTACATTCAATGTTGAACGACTTGCTGTAGTATATGTGAATGAGATTGTGAGACTTCATGGAGTGCCGATGTCCATTGTGTCAGACCGAGATCCGAAGTTTGTTTCTAGATTTTGGCAGAGTCTACAAAGAGCCTTAGGGACAGAGTTGAAGTTTAGCACAGCTTTTCACCCCCAGACCGATGGCCAAACAGAGAGGACAATTCAGACACTTGAAGATATGCTTAGACTATGTGTATTGGATTTCAAGGGGAGTTGGGAAGTGCATTTGCCGTTAGTAGAATTTGCTTACAACAACAGTTATCAAGCTAGCATTGGCACGGCGCCGTATGAAGCTCTGTATGGAAGGAAGTGCAGATCGCCGACATGTTGGACCGAGGTAGGAGATAAAGCTTTGATCGGCCCCGATCTAGTTCAAAGGACAACTGAAAAGATCAAACTTATCCAGCAGAGAATCAGGACTGCTCAGAGTCGACAAAAGAGTTACACCGACCAGAGAAGGAAGGAGTTAGAGTTTAAAGTTGGGGATCATGTATTCCTGAAAGTTTCGCCGATGAAAGGAGTTTCCCGATTTGGGGAGAAAGGTAAGTTAGCACCTCGTTACATTGGGCCGTTTGAAATCCTTGAGAGGGTTAACCCGGTAGCCTATAGACTTGCTTTGCCGCCAAGATTAAGTCAAGTTCACAATGTGTTTCACATTTCGATGTTGAGAAAGTATATTCGGGACCCACTGCGCGTGATCGATCATTCTGGGATTGTGATTGATGAAGATCTAGGCTATGAAGAGAAGCCGATGTGTATTATCGATAGACAAGTGAGGCAATTGAGAAATAAGACAATACCGATGGTGAAGATTGAATGGAAAGAGCATTACGGCAAGGATGCTACATGGGAAATGGAAGAAGAAATGAAAGTCCGATATCCGGAGTTATTCTCGAGCCAAGGTAACTCAAGTTTGGGGACCAAACTTCTTTAAGGGGGGTAGGATGTAATAACCCTCACATTGTCTTAGCCATACTCACATGCATTTATATGCTTTGTCTTGTTATGTTTGCATTTCCGACCTTGTCCTTGTTTTGCTTAAGTGCTATTTGCATGCTTTGCTTCTTGTTCAGTGTGAGTAGTCACCCTAAGCCTAGGACTGCCTTAGAACCCCTTTGATTGACCTCCACCTTCATCCTGGCATATTGGCCGAGATGTCATTATCCTGGCCGAGGTGTTCATTGCCAAGGCCGAGATGTGTATTATCTAGGCCGAGATGCTACCCTTGAACCCAAGTGATCTTGCCCTAGACTGGTACGAGCTAGACCGAGGTGTGGCACACCTAGGCCGAGGTGTGGCACAGCTAGGCCAAGTGTTGTCCTTTCTGGCCGAGGTCATTGTTCCCTTGCTTGCCGAAGTCTTGTTGTTAGCCGATGTCATTACTCGCCGGAGTCCCTTGCCGCCTAGCTTGTTGAGCACGCCTTGTCATAGTCTTGTCTTTTCAATCAGTCACCTTTTTAAGTTGAGCCAACCAACCATTACCACGTGTCCGAGCTGAGGGTTAAGACAGCCGGCAGACCTAGAAACAAATCATTTTGTCTCAAATCTTTGTTCTTGAGGAGAGAGAAGCTCTAGGAGAAGAAGGAGGAGTTCTAGAGTGAGAAGTGGATTAGCAAGCTTGATTCTTAGAGTTCAAACCGTTAGATCCTTGATTTGAGGTTAGAATCTTGATCTACTCTTGTTGTTCTTATTGATCATCTAGTTGCATTGCACGATTGAGTCTGTTCTGCATGCCATGCATCGATTCAAAGTTGGTTTTGGAAAAAGAAAGTTAGAGTTCATGAGTTCTTGAAGAAAAGCCCCGTTTGATCCGGAAGTTTGCAACAAGTTACATGCTTTTGTGTTTGTTTTCGTAAGATCTTCTAGTATGGGTACCCAGGTCCATGTTTTCAAACTCATAGCATGAAATCTCAGGTTTTACAATGATGAGTATGATCTTTGCATTCATTTCCTTCATGATCTTCATGTTCATGTTCCTTATGTTCTTGAGCAGAGGGAAAACCCAGATTTTCCCGACTTCATTTTCTTGGATGTGGCCCTCGGGACCACACCTCGGCGAGAAGGTGTGGGACCTCGGCCAAGACCTGGTTAGTGCCCAGCATGTTTCCCCGAGATGAGAAACAGTGTTTGTTTCGGTTTGACTTAGTTTTTGGAGAACGCCGAGGTCATTTTGTATGCATGTGAAGCTTGTTTGAAAGTGCATTCAACAGACTTTTGCCATGTGTTTGTAGGACTTGGACTTGCCTTGACCCCGACGTTTGAAGAACTATGTGAGTGGTATTTTAATAAAGATATGTTATAAAGCTTTGATAAAACCTTGTTTTGCTTTGTTCGGATATTACTTACAAGCATGAATGATCATCCCTATTTTGCGTATCAAATATTGTATCTTGTTTTGATGACATTCTTGGAAGTCCGTGTGTGCTAGGGGACTATAAGCATTTGTAGCACAAAGTTTGGAAGTCCGTAAGTGCTAGGGGACTAGAAGCATTTGTAGCACAAGTCCTTAGTGTCCGGGGACTATAATGCAACGACACCTTTGTCTTGAGATCTCGCTTGTCTTGTCTTGCCTTGCCACTGACGGTTTTACCGCGTGGGTTTGTTTGTCCGGGATGTCATCCCTAGTATTACATTGATGTTAGTAAGCATCCCTTGAAGCTTCGAAAGATTTAATAGATGAACTTGATTTATTCCTTGTGTTGCTTTGTTAAAAGATCTCGGATATCATTCATGTAAACCCCTTTATTATTTATACCATTCACTGAGTATCCAAGCTCACCCTCTCTATATATATGTAGGTGATGAGCAAGACGGCGGTGACGCCTAGATGTCTTTTGCCGATGTGTTTGCCGACGTGTTTTGGATTGTGTTTTGCAACATCTTGAAGATTATGCTTCTTAGTTATTTCCATTGTATTTTGTATTTGATGGCTGAGAAGCCTTTTGGTCAAGATGTATTTTTGTACTCCATTTGTTGTATTAAAGCTATGTAATGATGTATGACATTTCATTCAACTTATGCACTGCTCTTATGGATTACTTAGCCTTGATTTATTGCTTCCGCATTTGTAAGCCCCATATGTATACTCTGATTTGCGTGTGGATTCTTGTAAGTGGCCTTTGGTAATCTCAGATTACTGGCCATCATGGCACCATTCTACTAGGGGCGGAATGGGGTCGTGACAATGCAAGTCCCACTAGTCAAAATTATTAATATTAAATGATTGGGCACTTAATTAATCGTTCTGAATCTAATTATTTTGATCCGAAACAATTTTCAATTAAATTTCACCGTAGGCTCTAAAAATTATGCCAATCACAATGGCGCAATCAATTTCGGTTTTTACAGCCGATAAGGCCTTCAATTTAAATTCCAAAGCAGGTAATCAAACAGATATTCCTACGGTGAATAGATAGAAATTCAAAACCACATATTTTCACATAATGGCACACAAAATCATATCAAACACATAATCACATTCATAATAAGGACCAATTAGCTAAATACGGAACAGGGTTATCATACTAAGTCCCTTTTTTTCTCATATGTATATGGTTGGTGTAAGAATGATGATGATTATATGTACATAAGGTTTAAAGATTTTATGTCTCATATAAATCTGCACAGCTCAATGAACATTATATTTTATGTATTAGCTTCCATTAGCCCCTTATTTTTTGATTCTGTTAAGAGGCCTTCAATAATCTTAGGATTACTGGTCAGCCATGACGCTAAACCTATAGGGGTGGGTTTGGTTTGTGATAGTTAAGCAAAGGGCTATTATTTCGAAACAAGAAAGACTTACAAATTGCAGTAAACCATTATAGCATGATGAGAAAAACTTACCATGTAGTGATGAAGTCAACAATAGACTTGTGGAAATTGCGTTTCAAAAATCGATGTGAGTGAAAGCTTAGAGAATGTAAGCATGTCAAACATGGTTTATTCGAGATCACTAAATATGAAGGACCTCATACATGTGCATCTACCACACTTACACAAGATCATGCAATGTTGAACACAAAGTTGATTGAGCACGAAGTGCAAGATCTTGTAAAGGCAGATCCATCAATCAAGATCTCTATACTGAGAGCCAATATTAGGCAAAAGTTTCATAGTTTCTTACCACCTTATAATAAGGCCTGGACTACAAAACAAAAGGCCATTGCAAATATCTTTGGGGATTGGAATGAATCATACCACATCTTACCAAAATGGATGATGGCTATGATGGATTCCAATCCAAGAACTTTCGTTTCATGGAAAACAATGTCATCAGATGCTGCAAATGACGTTATATTCGAACGAGTGTTTTGTGCATTCAATTCTTCTATCGAGGGTTTCAAACATTGCAGGCCAATCATCATCATAGATGGAACCTTTCTAACTGGAAAATATAAAGGTAAGTTACTAATTGTAGTTTCATGGGATGCAAATAATCATGTATTTCCAGTTGCCATTGTCATTGTGGAGGAGAAGAGACTAGATACTTGGTCATGGTTTTTAACATGCATTAAGGATTATGTGACATAACAGACTGGCCTTTGTCTTTTATCTGAAAAACATGGAGGAATCTTATCATCTATGAATCGCTCACGTTGGTGGCAACATCCAAATGGTTATCATCGCTACTATATTTGCCATCTTGCCAGCAACTACCATGCAAAGTATAACAATGTGATATTGCGAGATATGATCACTTCGGCAGGTTATGAGAATCAAAATAAAAAGTTTGATCAGAAAATATAGTCAATCAGAGACTTAAATTCCAAAGCTGCAGATGAACTTGATCATGTGCCACTTGTACTGTGGATGCTAGCACATGATGGTGACAAATGTAATGAAACTATGACTACCAACCTTTCTAAAAGCTTCAATGGAGTGTTAAAGGGTGCACGACATCTTCCTATCACAATATTGGTACAACTAAACTTTAATAAATGTATTAGTTATTTTCAAGAATGATGTAACAAGGCCAATACTGAAATGCACACGAGTGAAGTTTACAATGCTTATGCAAAACAAATGCTCACCAAATGGAAGAAAAAGTCTAGGAGTCATTCAGTGCAGAGTTTTAATATGAATTCGGGTATTTTTGATGTTCAAACTACTGTGAAACCCTTATATTCAAATCGAGGTTTGCATCTTCACGTGGTCAACTTGATGGAAAGAACATGTGACTGTCAAAAATAGCAGAATTATAAAATTCCATGTTCTCATGTCGTTGCATTATGTAAATTTGCCATCCTTGACCACCAGCAATATATTGATGAATGTTGCACACTGAAAGCACAAATGGCATGTTATCAACACTCATTCAACCCTATAGATGATGTTGCTTATTAGCGAGAGCCTAACCTTTCAATGCTCCATCCCAATGTGAACCTTGCTAGGACTCGTGGTCGTCCACAGACAACACGACTTCAAAATGCTATGGATTTGCGCGAGTCTCAAACCCAACAAAACTATGGATTGTGTGGGCAACAAGGGCATAATCAGAGAAGATGTCCAAATAGCAATTTAACAGCCTCAAGTTGTGAGTCACATAACTAATGATTATCCAAATCGATTGTACCATGTGTTATATTTTAATATTGAATGTAATGTTATCAATCTTAAGTTATGTTATATGCCGTATCATATTTCTTAATATAAAAATATGTTATAACATTTATATTTTTATTAGTAAAATGAAGTAAATAATAAAATTAAGGGTGAAAACGGTTCAGCTCGGTAGATTTTTTAGTGATTTTTCCGCCGAACCGATTATCTCGGTTTTCTATTACTACAAACCGAAACAGACCGACCATTAATACATACCGAACCAAACCGTTAAGCACTTTGTCGATTCAATACGGTTCGGTGGCATCGGTTTATGCTATATTTTTTAGGATCATGGTGACAGTCCTTGACCTTAGTAACAAGACTACCATTTAAAAAGGAACATACCATCACCAAAGAAAGAAATATACAAATCATTAGGTTTTCAGAGATCCTAAATAAGCAACAACAAATCCCCAATTTCAACATCAATTAAACCCAAGTTTACAAAAAAAAAAAAAACAAAACAAAACAAAACAAAACAAATTAAACCCTAAAAATTATAAAAACATACCTTAAATTTGTCATTTTTTTTTTTTTTTTTGTTCACAAATCTATAACAAAGAAGCACTAATGTAGGCAAAGAGGGTTTGAGGAAGATATCAACCACGGAGAAGCAAACAACAATCGTCAACCATGGAGATCACTATGTTAATCGCAAAGTGGTGAGAGAGTGGGCTGATGGCATTGTAGAAGTGTGAGAGTAGGCTGCTTCTAGCGAATGAGGAAGAGAGAGGAGAGAGAACGTTAGCGAAGGAGGATGAGAGAGAGAGAGAGAGAGAGAGAGAGAGAGAATGTAACTGTTTGCTGGTATAGAAGAGGCACTGATGAAAAAAGAATATATACACATGTGCATGAATGGCTCAGATTAACTTTAGGTATTTCCATAGATGGCTGAGATCAAATACATACTATCTTTTAATTCGGTACGGTTCAGTGCACGCAGTTTCCAAATCTTAATGACCAAAAACCGAACCGAACTTCGATTTTTTATCCTTAACAGAACCAAACAGACCGGGATAATGAA
This sequence comes from Camellia granthamiana, assembly GCA_036172215.1. Lineage (NCBI taxonomy): Eukaryota > Viridiplantae > Streptophyta > Magnoliopsida > Ericales > Theaceae > Camellia > Camellia granthamiana. The sequence goes on from CM069903.1 coordinate 153,763,247, forward strand.
TAAAACCAACCAAAAACCGCCAGTTCAGTCCGGTTCGGTCGGTGCAAACGGTTTTATGGTTTTTTCTTTCACCCCTAGATAAAATTACAATTGACATAGTTGTAATTTTATGTAGATAGTTGATTCAGAGAGTTGTCACATTTTCAAATTAATTTTATCTTTGTAAGGCTAATAATGCATCTAGCATTAGTGACTACCTAATAACATATATATTAACTTGTCCAATTAACCAACAATGCATTAAAGTTTGAATTTGTACCATACCACTATGTGGTTCTTCAATAAAAATCTGATATTGTGCATTTATTATCTTTTAGGGTAAATTACACTAACCTTCTCTGAAATTTAAAAACAAATACATTAAGCCTCATATTTTTCATATAAGTACGCTAGTCTCCCTTTTAGTAAAGTTAAATAGATCGAAACTAATGCAGATATTGTATAAGCACAAAATAAATAATAGAAAATATACAATTTTGTTTAAAAATGAAAAATCTAAAAATCCCAAGACATTGATTTGTGATTATGTTTCTATTTTTAAAAAATAAATAATAATCCCAATGAAACAATTAAACACAAATTGACACAACGATTCAACATGAAAAAATCACAATTGGAGCTCCTCCAATTGTGATAAAAATAAAAATAAAAAAAATAACACGGGCCAAAGCCACATAACAATCCATTAAGAAAATAAAAAGGAATTACACAAGTATACTCTCAATTACCTAAAGAATCCACACCCGAATTGAACCAACCCCAATGTGCCTCTTCTACCACCGTCTTCACCTTGGAATTGTCTTGTCCAACGTTGATGTCGAATCCACAATGATGAGTCACTCCAGAATCAACCAAAGTTTCAGGCTCAAGTTCCCCAGAATCTACCGAAAAACAACTCTCTCTTTTGTGAATAAAAGAAAATAAACAAACTCTTTAATGATGTTTCTATAAAGTTAATGGATCTATTGATCACTCTTAAATTATCAAGAAAACACTCATAAAGCACCCTCCAATATAAAACACTTTGTATTTTCTTCCTTTTTGAAAATCTAGACAACACAAACCCTAAAAACACTAAACACGCACTTTATAGAAAACAGGATCGCGCAAACCGCTTGAGCGCACATTTTATCGATTGAGCGATGTGACTAAAGGCGGTGCACAACATACAAGTTGACTGCTCAAGCACAATTTTCACTACTCGAGCGGTAAAACTCTCTTCCCAGATGTTCAGACAATCTGCAAAAATACTAGATAATCATTTTCTTCGCAGTTAAACAACTTTAACTGCATTTTTACCATGCAGCTCGATCCCCATACATAGTCAATGAAGTGGCAAACATGAAAGGATTAAGATCACAAACTCCTCTACAAGGCACAATTCGGGTTGGATTCGTATTTAAACACTCATAGCCTCATTGAAACAAAAGAGAAAATAAAATTACAACTGAAAAGAGTTTTATCAAACGGGACTGCCAATTACAAAAACTTAACAAAAACATGATGACAATATTATTTTTTATCCATATAACTAAAAAAATTATTGATGAAAATAAGTATTATACAAATTAAAATAAGGGAACTCAATGTAATTGTGTTAAAATTATAGCGTTTACTATATTACGTTAAGGGAGCCCTTATCTTTTCTCAAAATTCACTTCAATATATAGGAAGGAGGGAAAAAAAAACCCCACACATTAAAGGAGTGATGATTGGACATGAATAAAAATTTATAGATACTAAAATAATATGAATAGTTTGGCTATGTATGTGTAAAAATGTTGAAATGAAAGGACTTTCAATCTGTTAAAAAATTACTGAATTTCAATTTTAAATTTCATTTTCAGAATGAGGTATGTAATTGCTCAACTTAAAATCGCATTTTGAAAATGCGAGTTTATGTTGAAATTACATGTTGAAAAGACAATTTCAATTTGCCACGTTAGAGCAACAGAAGCCATGTCAACTTGAAATCACATTTTCAACATGCGATTTCAACTTACCACATCAGCACGTCATTATCCATGTTGACTTGAAATCACATTTTGAACATACTATAACATACTATTTCAAGTTGAAATTACATGTTCAAAATGCAATTTCAAAAGTGAGTTAGTTTACCAAATAGTTTGAAAAGTGAGTCAATTATCTAAATTTTTTTTTAGAATATTTAAAAAAAAAAAAAAAAAAAAAAAAAACACTCTACATGTTTGGTTTGTCTTTCCAAACATTGGTGAAAACCTTTTTTTTTTTTTTTTTTTTAAAAAAAATCAAAATCACTTTTCTCTCTACTATACATCAATCAATTACTTTTTCTCTCTCATCCTCCCTAATTATAATATATTACTTTATTTTTTATATCACAATTATTTAACATAAAATCATGAATCACATCTTTCTATCAATCACAACACAATTAAAACACTACCTGACGGTGCCCCAGGATCAAGTAATAACTTCTCACTTCACACCCTGGCCAAGACACGGTAAGTCAATGGTGGTCCACCCCCAACATCTTTTTCAATGTTTGATACATGAATTCAAACACACAAAATATATATATATATATATATAACATAAATAAAATAGAATTATATTTTATTTACATTTTATCAATCTTTCTCATTTTTCTTTTTAAACCACTACCAAAATCTTTGAACTAAACACATTGATGAAATGTATGAGAAAATATTCAGAGGCTAATTCATGTCATTACTAAAAGACCGTCTCAAAAAATTAAAAAAAATATATATATATATATAGTGATAGTTTTGAAAATATCGTTAATAAATACACTTTTAAAGGCAACAATTTCATACTAAAAATAATGATTCATCATTAAATATTAAATTCGTCATTAAAATGCACTTTTAAAACTAACAATTTCGTGCTAAAAATACACTTATTTTTTTCAGACTAGAATTTTGGTCACAAAAAAAAAAATAATTCATCATTAAATATTAAATTTTGTCGCTAAAAATATAATATATATATATATCTAGCAATTATGACATTTAGTCTTTAAAAAGTAATTTTACCTCTAAATTTTTATCTTTAAGACCTTAATTTCTTCTAAAGAATGTTACGACTAACAATTTTAAGGATTCCAAACTATTGCTCTCAAGTGGTCTTGGGGAAGACACACACATTCTAAGAAGTGTGATGCTTCAAGTTGGGGTGTACAGAGAAACGTTGATTTGTATTATAATCTAAGGGTTAATTACAAAAAAAAATCTTAGGGTTTTATGTGTTTTTTAATTTAAATCCAAGAATTTCAATTTCGACAAATTAAACCATAAATTTTATTTGTGTTTCAATCTAGCCCCTCCGTCCATCTTCGTTATACTAAACTAACAGAAATCTAGATAGAATTTCAAATTCAAACACATATGTTCAAACACTTGCATCTCCTTCGACGTAACTCTGTTTCGCTTCATTTTTGCATTGTTAGATTCACCTCATGACCTAGTTTTCATTCCACTCTTCATACGCCTTATTTCATATCTTTTAGTTGCCATCAGAGCTCCAAAAGTTGGCCAAAAATAAGATTTTTCTCTCTTTGGGCAAAATTTTCAGATTCAAACCCACATGTTTAAACACTTGTATCTCCCTTATCGTAACTCCATTTCACCTCATTTTTGCGTCGTTGAATTCACCTCATGGTCTAGTTTTCATTCTATTTTTCATACGCCTTGATCCATATCTTTTTACTTGCCGTTGAAGTTCTGAAAGTTTGCCAAAAATAAGATTTTTCTCTCTTTGATCAAAATTTTCAGATTCAAATCCACATATTCAAACACTTGTATCTCCCTTGTCGTAACTCCATTTCACCTCATTTTCGCATCATTAGATTCAACTCATGGCCTAGTTTTTGCTTCACCCCTCATATGCCTTGTTTTACCTCTTTTTGCATGTCGTCTGGGCTCTAAAATTTGGCTTAAAATAAGATTTCTCTCTTCTTCTTCTTTTTGGGTTGAAATCTTGGATGGTCTTATTGAGTTCCATTGAGGTGCGAATTTCAACTGCCCTTCATACCTATGCTCTGTACCTCCAAAGCTTCCATGGCAAAACCTATAACCCTGTCGACCAAACCAAGGGTGTCCATAAGCTTCACATCAACTACTTCTTCGACACATCCACCACTGTTACTTTCCTTCAAAACATCAATAACTCAGAACAATTCAGATCATTTATCATTCTTAAACATAATAAAAACTTAATTCATTCAGAAAATTTTGTGCAAATACGATCCCAGAGATCTATGATTTCTCTACCACAGAGGTACTTAGACCCTGCTTGATGCCATCGGTATAGAGCAAATGACCAAACCCATTACAGTGAATCAACCCATGCAAGAGATGTTGGAAAATTGGTTTTTATAAGGCTTATTTTGGGACAACTTTGAGCCCAGAATTAAGTGCGCCCCAAACGTCTTTTGGGGTGGGTCTGAAAAGGTGACGTGTTCCTTGTCGCATGGCAAGTCATACGGTGAAGACGGTTCGCCAAAACCATTTATGAGTGAATGGGAAGTTGACGTCGTTTTCGGGTTCGTGGAATGGGAAATTTAAAGAAGTAAATGTAGGTTTCCTTGAAATGGGTTGTCCCACATTGAAACTTTAAGACAGCTTTTGTGGGTATATGTAGACACCCTAATTTTGACCGCTCGTAAGACTTAGGCGCTTGATTCTGAACACTCGATGATGACGATTACATTGAGTCAGTGGTTTAAATTCTCAATAAAAGAATCCAAGTTCGAGCTCTAAACAATTCCAACCTGCCATACCCACTGTATTTCTACCCCGGAATGTCAGTATTGCACCTTGTATCAACCTGTATTGAACCTGAAAGTGAGAGATAGTGGAAATACACTAAAGTCTGGCCGGATCTCAGTATATCTGGCCGAAGATACCAAGGTCCGGCCGAACCTCTTGACTTTTTAGGCAGTATCAGCAGTGTTCTACTAGCTGCCCAATTCTACAGATATTTGTGTCAAACATGTTTGAGGCCTATAAATACAGGGCTGGAACTGCTATAAGGGGGGTTGGAGATTACTATCATCAATGAGAGATAATAGTTACCAAGAGAAAATATAGAATTATCCAAGAGAAATATCAAAGAAAGGTGAAAACTATACAATAGTTGAGTTCATCTTTGTTCTTTGATAGCCTTGAAGCTTTCATACCATCCATACATACCATTCAAGAGCTTGAACTTGAACTTGATTTGAGAATTGAAAATCATACTCAAACTTGAGGGTGCTTCGGAATCAAGTTTGATTTACAACAAGAACACCTTCTCTACAAGAGGTAAAGCTTTCTTGCTTTTATTTCAATCTTTGTTCATCTTTTTCTTGCGTTTTCATATTAGTTTTGGACTGTTTTGAGGGCTGAAACTTGTGATTAAGAGCTTCCCAAAGCTGAAAGGGTTAATTCCCCTTGCTTAAACCTTACTCCTAGCTTAAATCCTTGTGTTTCCCCACTTGTTTTTGCCAATTTTTTGCCACTGTTTTGGGGCTGATTTGGGACTATTTTGGGGCTGTTCTTCAACATCTAAAATATGTAATTTGAAATTGTACAAATGGAGGGGTTAGCCACCCTTCCTTAAACTTGTTTACCAGCTTTAATCTATTCATAGTCGTTCACCTTTGCTAGCTTAATTTCAGCACTATTTTATGCTATTTAGGGGGCTGTTTAATTTATTTCAATAAGATTGTTTTACATATTATGTTTGTGCTATAATAACCAATTAATCAACTTTGCATAATCATCTTTGCAATCTTCCTCCATTCTGTAATTATTTTGATTAACAGGTTGTGAAAATTTGAGGTTGTTATTCAAGTATAGGAAAGAAATGTTTTCCATGCTTAATGATTTAATCTCTTCGGAGGTTCATTACCAAAGGCATAAAAAAAATTTCATGCTTAATGGTTTAATCTCTTCGGAGGTTCATTACCAAAGGCATACATCTTTCTTATACTAAAGCCAATCTTTTATTTTTTATTTCTTTTTATCACCAATGTGTTTACTTTTAAGGGACTAATGGACCCTTGGAAATCACCAAGGAAAGTGTCATTATCACTTATTATCAAGTTTAGATTTCAAGTCATTATCGCTCTTCTGAGTTTGACTAGTTCTTGTTGCCTATCTTAGGTTTGACTTGAAATCCCTAACTTGTAACTAAGTTTGACTCTTCATTTGTAATTTCCTCCGAGAAAAAAAGATTTATTTCCTTGAGTTAAGTCCACACTTGTTTTCCTTTATTGTATTTCGAACTTAGTGGATGTAAATATCACCGTGGACTTAATGGATTAAAGAAAAGGAAAGGTAATATAAAATAGACTAATAAAATTGAGATTAAAATGAATCAACCGACATAAAGAACCAACACGATTGATTGAATTCGGTCAGACATCATACTGAGTTTATTGTGTCAAAGGCTTATCTTACATTAATTCATGATATTTTGATGAATCTTGAAGCGTCTTTATAGCCAGACGTTATGCCTGAGTCTATTATTGTGTCAAAGCTTGTCTTACATCAATTCATGATAATTTGATGAACCTTGAAGTGTCGCTACTTCCCTTCCTGAATTCACTTCATGATAGGAGGGAGGGGTGGTTATTATGCATTGCATTTACTGATCTTTGTCCTATCGTGTCCAAAATCATTATGCAAATCAACTTGCAACCATTGATGGTTTGGGAATCGAGTTCACTCCTCTCTTGAGTATTTTCTATGATAGAGAAGGGTAGAAAAGACAAACATGGCTAGAAATACCATGTCTGCACTGTTTCACCTCAGGCACAAAAAATAGATTTCCGCAAAGAAAACAAGGTATGATTGGATTTATTTGGGGCTCGACTGAGTCGCATTTTGGGTCGGCAAGGCTCCATTGAATTGGAAAACAATACACTTTTGGTCGAAAGTAGTGACTAGGGGTGAAACAGAACAAATCCCAGCAAGGCAGACAGAGTAATTCCTGAGGAGCATCGCGCAATCATTACATATTATTTGTTGTAATAAATTAGACAGCCCCCTTTTAGTTATTATTATTCATTTGGATTTGTAATAATTATTTATTCGGACACTTGGACATTCGGACCGTCCTGCGCGAGGGTAGATAAACTTGTAATAATGTGTATGTCTTCCAACCCCACGTCTTTCTCCCTTTTATTTACCAGCTTATGATGGTTAGTTTAAGAACATCAGGTTTAATTTAGCATACTCATGTTTGCATCCACTTGTATTGCATACATAAAAGTTCGGCTCATCATATTATTCAAATGTTAAATTCAAACTTTTTACTTGAATACGTGCGTTACCACATGCCTTGAATTGACTCGCATGCCATGCTAGTAGCCGAGCTTATTAATTGCATATTGTATATGTTGCATTAGCCATATTACATAGTTAGGATCATGCATTTTTCTAACTAGTTCCTTTTTTGGCTTGGAGTACGAGGTAAGTTTTTATGCTTTAGCATATTGCATAAGTGTGATTGCTGTCACATCAAACATACTACCATGAGGCTAAATGCTTAATTGTTAAACTGCTTGGATGCCTGTGGATAAAGGCTATTCATTGACATTGGGATACTTTCAATAATGTATATATATGAGATCACTTTTTCAAGTGATACATATGCAAAACACTTGTTTTTCAAAACAAACATGAAATCAAACGTTCCAACTGTTCGTGAAATTAGTCTATACTTGTACGTTAAAGATAAAATGAAAACATATACTGTACATAAGAATCACATCATAATTAGTAGAGGCCGATCTTTGATCGAGTGAGTGGGGTGCTCATTATTGACCGTCCCCTCTCATACCTAAGTTCCCGAACCAAGACACTTTGGTAACGACGGACTAATGGCCTTTGGCATGAGTCACGGGTTTCCTAAATTTCCTAAAATAAATATTTAGGTAGCGACTCTGATATCTAGCACAGCAGTCCATTTTTGGCATTTGATTCAAAACATCGATTTTCCAAAAGTAATTGCCGGATTTGGACTCTTTTTGTGTTTCCAATGTTTCACATTGCACTTGTAAAACAAATTCAGAACCAACATGAGTGGAGTCCGAACTGTAAGGGCTATTCATTCTTCCGAAAGGGAGCGCGAAAAGCCAAGCTACAATTTCTGGTGACTCTGCTGGGGAATTAGAGAACTTGACTCGAAATTTATGATGTGAATTTTTATCTACACTTATTTTTTTTTTTGCATTGTGTAGACACCCCATTTTTTACCGCCCTTAAGACTTGGACGCGACTGATGGTTTACATGGTGGAGAAAGGTGTGCAGGGCAAAGGTTCAATTTCTTCGGTAAGAGGAGAGTCAAGTCCCAACCTTACACCCCATTTTGGACCAAAGCTATTTTGAATGGTTTTTAGACCTTAAAACCCTCTCTTTCAAAACATTTTTGAAATAAAATTCCTACAATGTTCCAACGCTCGCATTTTGTTAATTGTTGCGTTTTTCGGTAAACCGAGCAAGGACAAAGTGGAAATGAATGAAAGAGAGATGAAATCTTTGAAAAATCTTTAAAACACCTTACTTAGGGGTTTGGAGTTGAAGAAAAGAAGAGAAGAGGGAAGAAACCCAGTTGGGGGAGAAAATGGGCATGAACTGTTAAGAGAGAGTCGAGTAGCCCTCTTAAAATCGGGCCTATTCATTTGCATACTTGGAATCAAGCTATGAGGCCACCACCGTTGGAAAGCTTACTTCCGGGGCTTCATTTTGCACTCAAGAATCTTCTAAAGCCAATTCCGGACGGGGGAGATATGGTTGATTGAAGTAGGGCATCACTCCGGTTAGACCGAATCTGGGCGGCTTCACCAAAACAGGCATAACTTTTTGCACAAGAGGAATTTTAATGCAAGGTTTGCGCCATTGGAAAGCTAACTTCCGGGGCTTCAATTTGGACACCTGGACGACACCTTTGGACTTCCCAATCACTGGCCGACCACCTTTCTTTCCGGCAAACCCATTTTTTGTCCTGAAAAACCAGAAAAAGTAGCAGGCCGACCATAAAAGGTGGTTGGCCAACCACTTATGCCCAGAAAGCCCAAAATTGATAGATATTCTTCTTTTAGCTGTCTTCCACAACCTCCAGCTGTCCTTAAATGAGATATTTTCGAGCCAACTCTGAGGTTGGCCATATATGAGTTATATCTCTCATTTTTCAAGACAATCTTCCTAAGAAAGTTTTGGGAGCTTCTCACTCTAAAAAAACCCCTCTCTAGAAATTCCAGAGCCAAATCTCAGCCTCTCTCTCCTTCTCTTGCCTTGGTGTGCATAGCAAGAGCTATACTTGGAGATATACCTCTCCTTTGCCTAGGCACCCTTGATCAAACTCAACTACCATTGGGCTGAGGTTCTTTGAGGATAATTTTGAGCTCCAAAATCTGGTTTTAGCTCAGAGTTTGGACCCCTTTTTCTGCTGGAGTTCTTGGCTACAAGGGTAACATACTCTTTCCCTCTTTTGGTCTTCATTTTGCTCCTTATTTTTGCCATACTTGAAAGCATTTTTGGACTTTGTCATAAACTGAAAAGTGTCATATTTTGAGCTCCTCTTGAAGATTGTATAAGGACACTTTTCTGTTTGAGGTCTCCTACATCCTTGTATGCTTTATCCCTCTTTCTAGGCCTATTTTGCATCATATCTTAGTCCTACTTGTGAGCATTTTCGAGATTTTCTATAAACTATAGAGTGACTTATTTTGAGCCCCTATTCAACTTTGTTTAATGGAACTTTGCTTTTTGAAGTCATCTACTTCCTTGTTTGTTCAATCTCTCTTTTAGGGCTATTTTTGCATCCTATTTTAGCCTTACTTGTGAACACTTTCGAGATTTGTCATAAACTGAAAAAGATCTTATTTTAATCTCATCTTCAAGTTTGGTTAAGGTCTCTTTTTTGTTTGGGGTCATCTTCCCCCTATGCATGCTTCATCTCTTCATGATTAGGGCTATGCATTAGAGCACTTGCATTGGCCATGGTTTGGCCCCTTAGCTACTGAAATCCAGTGGATTTTCAGTGGCTTAGATGTATTTTTGAGAGCCAAAATTAGAGGGGGGGTGACCCCCTCTCTCGTTGTCTTGTTTGGTGGTCTTTTGGGCCTTCCAAAGGGACCCTATTTTGCATGCATTGAAGTCATGTTTCAGGCCTCATTCTGTGAGTTTTGAGGTCTGCGTTGGCTCTGTCCAAGGCCCTTTTGGCCATATTTTATGTCTATAATGCATGTGTAGAGCAATCTCATTCAAGGCCTTTCAAAGGAGCCTTTCTTTGCATGTTTCCTAGACCCATTTCAGGGCCAATTTGGTGAGTTTTAGGGTGTCATATTTGATTTCCAGAGTTGGTTTTGCCATGCTAAGTGTCTATCTTGTATGTGCTTAACAACCCCTTGCATGGCCCTCCAAAGAAGCCCCTCATTTTTGCATGCATTGGCTGCATTTCAGTGATTATTTGGGCATATTTTGGAATGTTTTATTCATTGTTTTTGGCTGGTTTGATGAGTTCTCATACGCTTCATATACATGCCATGTAAACCATGTTTGCTAGTCAAGGTTGCATGCTATTTTAGTCCATCATGCTAGCATGTTTTGCTCATGCTTTGAACTAGAAATGTTCATGTTTTGGGACTTCCTTGGCTCTGTCTTTGTGCTTCATAGTCAAATAATGCATGCTTTGTATAGCTATAAGTCAATACATGTGCCTAGTTTTGAGTTTCGGCGCTCATCTCATGCATCGGGTGCCATGTTTCCATGTTTCGGGACCTTTTAGCATCATGTTTCAGTGCTGGAGTTTACATGTTTGAATGCCATGCTTCATCCTTGCCATGCCTTGTTAGAGTTGCATGCTATGCCTTAGGTTCGGTCCTCGGTTTGCGCGCATGTGTGCACGCATTTTGGTAGTCTCATTTTCATCTTATGGCTGTTGATGTGAGTGTGGCTGAGGTCCACTCATATTGGTGTAAGCCCATATTGCACTGTGTATGCCATCTTAGTCTATAGCATTATGTATGCTAGGTTGTATGTTAGAGCATTGTGTATGCCATGTTACATCGAGCATTGTGTATGCCATTTCATAGCATTGCGTATGCTAGGTTGCATGTTAGGATTGCATTCATGCATGTCATCCATATTGCATTGTGTTTGGGATAGGAGTTAGCCCGAGCACGGGAAACGAGGGACGTTTCGTACTCCGAGTGACGGAACGTGTCTCAATTCCCGATCGCCGACACTCCGGATTATTCATGATGGAGTCTAGGCCTTGTTATGTTTTCATGTGCATTCATTTCATATTAAGTCATGCAATTTGACTCCTCGGCCATCGTGCATCGAGATGCGTGATTGATGGCACGAGGATCGAGGCAAGCATACATATGTGAAAATACATTGCCATGCCCCTTTCTTGCTCTCTGTTGCAGCAAATCAGAAACCGGCAGTCTTTTGGAGCTTCGTGCAATATTCCGGGCTTAACTGTAAACAAAGGCTAATTGGGGCATCGCAATGGATTTCCGCGAAAGGCAACTCAAGCACGCATCATTCATCATTCGGAACAGAGCTGAGGCGGTCCATAGATTTGCGTGCTAGTTTACTGCTTTCCTAGTTAAATTTGTTAATTAATTAGGGTTTTGTATTTATTCGGACTGTACTATTTATTCGGACTGTATATTATTTATTCGGACCCTCCGAGCGAGGGCAATGTTGTAATAAGTGTGCGTGCGTGTGATGTATGTCTTCCAACCCCACGTCTTTCTCCCTTTTATTTACCAGCTTATGATAGTTAGATTAGGGCATGTTTCAATTAGCATACAGTATGATAGCATGTTTGCTTTCATTCATCTGTTTTACATGCACCGGGCTCGGCGCATCATACTCACTGCATTGTATTTCAATTCCGAGTTGAATACATGTTAGCTGTAGCATTTCATATGCCATGTTTAGAATAGCGGAGCCTATCTTAGTTGCATTTTGCATGTGTTGCATTAGGCATTTCTGTATAGTTAGGATCATGCATGGATTTCTAACATAGCTTCTGTTTTGGCTTGGAGTACTCGGTAAGTTTTATACTTTAGCACCCTTGCATGTGTGTGAGTGACTGCCATGATAGCATGCTTACCATGAGACTATGTGCTTATATGATATACCTGCTTGAATGCCTGTGGGTGAAGGTTGGATTATCTGAATTGGAACAATGCATTGACTGTGAGTTTTAAGCCCATTTGAGAGTGGCAAATCATCATGTTTTCTAATCCCACCCGAGGGTGGCAAATCCACGTCTTAGCCTACTTGCGAGTAGCACCATCAAACCGCTTTCAAAAACAAACATGAGATGTTTTGTTCCAATTTAGGCGACCCAGTCTATACTTGTATGCTGTGCACATCACATAGTAATTCTAGGCTAATAACCGGAATAAGAACACATAACGTTTTCAAAACTCGATATCATGGTTAGTAGAGGCCGATCTTTGCTCGGGCGAGCGGGGGTGCTCACAAAATGACCTTCCCTAATCGTACCCAAGTTCCCGAGCCGAGGCAACTTTGGTAATGACGGACACGTGGCCTTAGGCAACGAGTCAAGGTTTCCTAAATTCCCCCAAAATAAATATTTAGGTGGCGACTCTGTATCTAGCAAAGCAGTCCATGTTTAGCACTTCTTTCAAAAAAATCTGTTTTCAAAAATGATTTGTCGGATTTAGACTCTTTGATGATTCATCGGTCTTGCATTGCACTCTGCGAGATTAGATACAGGACCGTGACATTGAGTCCTTGAACTGTAGTGACCCCAAAAGAACAAAACGGGATTTCCCTCCCGGGACGTTTGGGGACGTCTACACATTGCATTTGCATCGGTGCGCTTAAGTCCTTATGTTTGCCATCTGCTATTCCTGAACGATTTGTTGGAGGCTTGCCTACAAAGCTTTCCAAAATGCTGACCTGTCATGGGCCCTACCATGTTGGGAACACAACCCTTGGATCTGGATTACCACTGTATCGTTTGATACTCCTTTCACTTCTCGGCGTTAGGTGTGAGAAGTATATTAGGTAGTCTTGCTGAGGTACCCTCTGTGACTATTTGACCTAATGCATATAGTACGCTCTAGTGACTATTCCAAATTAGGACAGGATGCCACCCCTACAGGATGTTATGAAACCATTTGCTTGAAATAGTGTAACCTAGATCATGTCAAAATCTAGAACAGGGTAACCCTACCCCCCTCATAGGGGTGTTTTGGTTCTTTTACATGGTATGTGTTTTTACAATGAAACTGTACAGAGTGGTTCATATCAATGGTACAAATGAGCAGTCAGTTTGAGAACAAAGTTCAGTGGGGATCACAGTTCAGCTGCGTGTTGTGATTTTTGAAAATTGGGGCCGAAGTGCTGATCGATTTTTTATTTTGTTTTTTTTTCTTTCTTCTTGCTTTTGCTAGGTAGTTTTTCATCATAGCTTCATAAAGACCCGATATCCCTCAAGTTGTATGGAATCGGTCTAGCAGACTATGTAAAACTCAAGATCTTGTTAACGGTCAGCCAGTGTTAGTTTCTCTCCCACCAGTTACTCGACAAAGAAGGAACAAACAGGCATCGACATCGGTATAGAGTGCTCCACCAACACCTATTCGTGCATATAATTCACCAACATCTCACCCACCTAGAACAAGGATGGCACAGAATGTAGAAGAACTTGCTGCCATGATGGCAGCTGTTCAAAGAACCATGGATACCGTAAGTCAACAGATGGCCGCACAGGATGAGGTCATCGCTGATCTGCGATGCCCATCTGGGGCATCTGTATCTACAATGCATCCAATCCCTACTACTCAACCAAATCCCGATCTTCCTCCACCTGTGGAAAATCCCAGGTCCTAGATCCCCAGGAGGTGTTTCTACATGCTCCAGCTTATAGGCCCTTGGCACAACCACAGGGGGAACTCTCTCCCTTTGACATCAACGATGATCTAGCCATGAGAAAAATTGCTAGGCTAGAGAAAGCGCTAAAAAAATCCCAAGGCTTCAATTCCATTCCGGACATTGAAGATGGGTACACTAAGGCTTCAGTTAGACTACCAGAGAAGTTTAAAATGCCCACATCGACAGATTCGATGGAAGTGGGGATCCAATTGTACATGTCCGCCTGCTTTCAGATGTTCTGAAGCCAATGGGCCTTTCTCGTGCTCAGAAACTATCTTTGTTTGGGAGAACTTTGTCTGATGTAGTGGTCATCTGGTATGCAAAACTGGAGGATTCTATGAAGCAGAACTGGAAAGAATTGTCTGAGGGGTTTGTTAACCAGTATTCATATAACACTCAGATCAAGGTAACCATCAGTGAGTTGGAGGCAACTACCCAGAACCCCAAAGAACCTTTTATTAACTTTGTCAACAAATGGAGAGCAAAGGCAGCCTAGATGACAAACAGACCCTTTGAAAGGGAGCATGTCAGGCTAGTGGTCCACAATCTCGAGCTAACATGCTGCAAAGGATGATAGTGACTCCGTTATCTACATTTGCTTCACTACACGAGTTGGGTGTCCAAATTGAAAGTGCATTCAAGAAGGGGATTATGCATAGAACTAGTGAACCTGCAAAAAGGCCATTCACTCGGAGTACCAATGTTGGTACTAGCACTATTCCGCGGTCTGCAGATGTTAGTACCTTGGCTACATGGTCGGCCAAGATGACCAATCCCTTTGTTGCTGCTACAAACTCGCAAACCGCACAAAATGGTCAACCTTGGTACCAAAGAACTTTTACCCCTCTCCGTATGAGTCTGGTCCACGCCCTCATGCATTCGTCTACATCATGACATCTAGAATCTCATTGACAACAAAATCATCGCCCCTCCTAAACCAAATGTGACAACCAACCCACTTCCCACACACAACCAAGTTCCTTCCCCCAGAAATATTAACCATATCCAAACACTACCACCTACCTTCAACCCTAGCACATATATTACCATGCCCCACCTACCAAAATCGGAGGTGGTTATTCCAAAAGGCACGGACATGTGCATGATAGACTTAACCCAACAAATCCAACCCAAGCATGTGGTGGCAGGAACAGAGAAAGAGAAGAATACACCAAAGACCGGGCTGTCTGGTACCTGTGTCATAGAAAAGGGGGCCTCACTTGCAAAGGAGTATGATCCCAGCTTTTATATTGTGGCCATTGATTAGCCAAAACCAGTGATCATATTGCCAGATGTTCTCACTATCAATGCTATCGGGGAAGGCCAATTAGGGCAACACCAGAGGAGTATGTTCTCACTGTCAATCTACTACTGGGAAGGCCTTGGTTGCATCAGATAAAGGCTGTGTCATCAACAGTTCATCAGTTGGTGAAATACCCCTTTAAAGGTGGAATTGCTACTGTGTACGATAATTCTGTAATCCATCCTCCCCAAGGGACTACCACACCAGTGTTGGAAATCATGCATGGGGAAGAAGATGTATTCCTTTCTAGCTTCTCGTTGACAGAGGCCCAGGTGGTTCAAACCATCATGGCAGAAGGTGACGGAACTTATGTGAGTGCTCAGTCCATCTCTATGATGAACAAAGAGGGACATATGCCTGGATCAGAACTAGGTAGGAGTAGCAGGCAAAGAGGTCCTGCTGCCAAGGAGATGATTCACAATCCCCATGCTTTTGGGCTGGGATACAAACCTACTGCGGAAGATTGGCAAAGGAAGGGAGCTGAGTTGAAAGGAAGAATCAAAGCAAAAAAGGCTGGGAAACAGTACGATTTAGTCCACAAGCCAATACAGGGAACCTTGAACGGACGCTTTGTCCTCTAAGAGGAAGATTTTCCCTTTTGTGGATTTCCATAGCCTTGGTTTGACCAGGAGACAAAGACAATGTATCCCGGGTTCGAGATATTCGAGCACCAGTTACCAGAAGAGGAAGATGAGCAAATGGACCTGAACATTAATACAAATCAAGGCATGGCAGCAAATGTGGATGCTGAAGAAGAAAAGCTATTAGGAAAAACACTGGCTGACCTACTAATGAATTCTACTGTTGGAACTGAGTTTGACAACTTGGGGGATAGTTTTACTATCTCAATGATCAGGGATAAACCAACTGTGGATTTCTCTAATCTTATTGTGGATGCATCTGAGGCTCCACACCTAGTCTGGAAATTTGAAAAGGGGATCATCATCAGTAGTTCTGGATCAGATGACGAGTCTGAATCTGATTCCACTGAGTCTTAGTCAGATTCGAGTTCTTCTAAGTCTGGTACTTCCGAGGGTGGTAACCCGAATACCAAAGTCCTGTCAAAATCGTCTTTTAGTTTTTCTTTCGAGTCAACTGTAACCGAGGACCCAGACTTTACCAATGGGAATGTCGTAGACTTTGCTTACTTCTCTGTGCCTTTAGTTTGTTGTACTAATCTTGATTTTCAAAATTTTGACTTAAACGAAGAGGAAGAAATTCCTCGGGCTTTGAAAATTTTGGTTGACCAAGAGGAGGAAAGGCGTGTTAAGACCTGCACAGATGAAATCATTGCAATTAACATAGGTACTGAGGAGGATCCCCATTTGGTCCAGATCGGATCCACGTTGTCTTCAGAGGAACGCGAGTGTTTAATCGCTTTATTAAAAAAATTCAAAGATGTTTTTGTGTGGTCCTACGAAGACATGCCTGGAATCGATCCTGAGATTGTACAACACCGGATCCCTCTTAACCCTGAAGCCTAACCCGTCAAACAAAAACTACGTAGAGTTTGCCCAGATTGGGCATTGAAGATTAAAGAGGAGGTCACCAAACAGATTGATGTGGGTTTCTTAATGGTATCTGAGTACCCGACTTGGTTGGCTAATATCGTTCCGGTTCCAAAAAAGGACGGCAGAATCAGAGTCTGCATCGACTTCTGGGATCTGAATAGAGCTAGCCTGAAAGATGACTTTCCACTACCCCATATCGATGAACTAGTAGATCTTACAGCTAGCCATGCTTTGCTATCATTCATGGATGGGTTTTCTGGGTATAATTAGATTTTGATGGCACCAGAGGATAGAGAGAAAAACTGCTTTCACCAGGCCATAGGGTACCTACTGCTAGAGTTATGCCTTTTGGATTGAAAAATGCCAAGGCTACATATTAGAGGGCTACGACCACCATCTTGCACGACATGATCCACAAGGAGGTTGAGGTGTATGTTGATCATACGATTTTCAAGTCTAAAGAGCGAGAAGGTCACTACACCGCATTAGAAAAATTCTTTGAGCAGATTAGGGAGTACAGATTGAGGTTGAACCAGCAGAAATACACCTTCAGCATGACTACAGGAAAATTGTTGGGATTTCTAATTACACAAAAGGGAATTGAAGTAGATCCCTTCAAAATCAAGGCCATCGTAAAAATGCCACCACTGAGGACTAAAAACGAGGTGCGTGACTTTTTGGGCAAGGTGCAATTCATAAGACGGCTCATCTCAAAATTAACCTTGATATATGAACCACTGTTTAATCTATTGAAAAAAGGAAAAGAGTTCTAATGGGATGATCGATGTCAGTTCAACTTTGAACAGGTGAAGTAATACCTTCATAATCCACCTGTACTGTCACCACCAGAACCAGGGAAACCATTGATCTTGTATTTGTCAGTGACAGAGTCAAATATAGGGTGCATGCTAGCGCAAGAATCAGAACCAAAGGTGGAGAAGGCCATCTACTATCTAAGCAAGAAGATGCTGGATTATGAAACTCGCTACACTCCCCTTGAGAAAGCTTCCTTAGCTTTAGTTTGGGCAATGAGGAAGTTGAGACACTACCTGTTAGCGCATTCCGTAATTTTGCTTTCAAAATTAGATCCTATCAAATATCTCTTTGAGAAACCAGCACTTACAGGTAAGCTAGCTCGTTGGTTGCTTCTTCTCTCCGAATTTGACCTCAAGTATATCACGTGCACATCAATCAAATGGAGGGTTGTAGTGGAATTCCTGGCAGAACACCCGATAGAAGGAGATGACGAAGCAGTGGAGTATCTATTCCCAGATGAAGACATCCTATAGATAGAAGAGGAAACATGGACGATTTACTTTGACGGAGCATCAAATCAATATGGTTATGGGATAGGTGTATTGCTCATAGCACCTGATGATTCACATATACCTTTAGCTTTCAAACTCTAGTTCAAAGTGTCCAACAATGAAGCAGAATACGAGACGTGTATTGCTCGCTTGGAAGCTACCCTAGAACTAGGGGCAATAAGGTTAGACATCATTGGGGATTCAAAGTTGGTTGTCTCTCAAGACAACGGAGATTGGTAGGTTAAAGAAGAGAAAATGAAAGTTTATCATTAGGCCCTGGATGTGCTAATTCCGAGGTTTGAAAAATTAACATTCACCCATCTGCTAAGAGAGAACAATCGGTTTGCTGATGCATTAGCAACTTTATCTTCCATGGTGGACATCCCGCTTGGAGTAAAGATGCGTCCGATTATTATTAAACAGAAGTATATGCCGGCTTATGAGACCATTGCCACAATAAATGAAGTTCATGATACGAACCCCTGGTATTTCGACATTTGGAATTTCCTAAAAAAAGAGGAGTATCCACCAGGGGCCAATTCCAAGGACAAAAGGGGAATACGACAGCTAGCCATCCAATTTATCATCTGCAGAAACAAGTTGTACAAAAGAGGCCATCTGGGAATGCATAAGCTATGTGTTGAGGAAGAAGAATCAAGGCACCTTATGGAAGCTATTAACGAAGGAGAGTGTGAAGCTCACATGAACGGTGTAATGCTAGCTCGAAAAATCCTTAGACAAGGCTACTACTGGTCAACCATGGAAGAGGACTATATTGCCTTTGTACGGCGATGCCACAAATGTCAGATCCATGCCAATCACATGAACATTCTGCCGTCAAAGCTCTACAATAAGACTTCGCCATGGCCTTTCTCGATTTGGGGAATCAATGTTGTTGGCACAGTCACGCCAAAGGGGTCAAACAGGCATGAGTTCATTTTAGTAGCAATCGACTACTTCACAAAGTAAGTGGAGGCCCAGTCCTATTCCATGCCAAAAGCATCGCATGTAGCCAAGTTCATCAAAAACAACATCATCTATAGGTATAGGGTGCCCAACGAGATCATCTCAGATAATGGCTCACATTTCAAGAAAGAGGTGATAGACCTGCTTGAGAAATATAACGTGACTTTTCATAAGTCATCAACATATAGACTGCAGACCAATGGAGTCATTGAGGCTACAAATAAAAATATCAAGAGAATCCTGTAAAAGATAGTGAAAACCTATAGAGATTGGCCAAAGAAACTGCCATTTGCACTCTGGGCTACAGAACGTCAATCCGAACATCTACAGGGGCAACCCCCTATTCTCTAGTTTATGGGATGGTAGCTGTTCTGCCAATCGAGATTGAAGTACCATCACTGAGAATTAAGCCGAATGTCAGATAACGGAGGCAGATTGGCAACAGAGCAGATATGAAGGATTAATGTTGTTCGACGAAAGGAGGTTAAAGGCATTGTATCATATCCAAGGCTACCAGCGTAGAATGGCTAGGGCTTTTAACAAGAAACTCAAGTCCAGAAATCTCAAGAAAGGAGACATGGTGCTCAAAGAAAACTGAGCCCCCATCCATAACCCCAGGGGCAAGTTCAGACCCAATTGGACTGGCCCTTATATCATCAAGTCAATCTGGTCTGGAGGAGCAATTATTCTTATAGATTTGGATGGCTTGGAGTTTTCACAACCGATCAACATGGAAAAGTTGAAGAAATATTATCCTTGAGAGGCTCGTTAGGCTGCAAACCTGAAAAGGCAACCTAGGCAAAAGTTAGAGCATGAAAAATTAGAGATAAAGAAAAATTGAGCTCGCAAGGCCGAAAACCTGAAAGGGCAACCTTGGCAAAAATTAGAGTGCAAAAGGAGAGAATAAATACTTGAGTGAACCCTCACCGAACTACGTAAGGCCTGATTCTCATCTTGGGGATACGTAGGCAACTTCCTCCCGAAGTTTGGCCATAACCATTTTCAACTCAACTGTCCTGTTCATTTGGTTTAATCAATCCATCATTCTTCATCGTTTGTCGGCTTGGTTATGTTGCTTCCATTCGGGCAGAAAGGTCAGTCACAGGATGAAGCAGGAATGATCAATCCAATTTGAGGGGTAGTTATGATTTTCCGATTTGGGGTTGTACAGTTTAGGATTGATTCCGTGTGTATCCGATGGTGACCATTTCCGAAAATGGGTTTGAAAGGTTTCTCACAATTTCACTTTTTATAACACAAAAGGAAAATTTTCAGTACTCACTTTAATTTTATTAATTTTAACACAGGTACATTTTCCAAAACAAAGTTGCTTTCAGAAAAAAAATAAAAATAAAAATAAAAATAAAATAAACTAAGCGCATAGATGAGTCAAGTGTCAATTCTCTGTCTCTTTCTCATACCCGTGGAAGTCTCTGTAACCGAAGTCGGCCTAACTTGTTCCTCGTCGTCGAGCCAAACCAAGTACTCGCTAGGAAGGATGCAACTGAAATTCAGGGCAAGAGTCAAAAATTCTCTTGTGCTCCAAGCAGTGAGGTATCGAGGCAAGTACGAACTACGAGTAGGAAATGAAGCTGGGTACTTTATCCCTTTATCCAGACAAGTCTAATCATGTCCAAACTGGCGTCTGAACTTGAATGGAAAATAGAACACACAGTGTGTAAGTCCAATCAATTGTATGCCTGGTTGTCGGAACATGCTGTAACTCATCTTAGCCAAGTTAAACCAGGGGCCACGCCAAACAATGTCAGCCGCAGACCTGCTGTGCATCCAGTCACGCCACATTCCCTCTAAGGAGAACTTCACTAGCTGTGAGCAAAAAGAATAAGCTCTGGCTGAGCACTCAGGGTAGGGGTCCATTACTTTCATCTTGTCCATTAGCCATACCTGGGGAGAGAAGGAAAATAAGAGAGAACAAAATAATAGAGGGATGTGCGTTGAGGGAAAAGTAAGAAAAGGATTTCGAGAGAAAAACAGAGATTGTGTGCCAAGTGATGTGAGGAACATAAATAAGAAGGGTAGGAAATAATACTTGGAGAAGTAATGGATTCCCCGCAAAACGAGTAGTCTCTCGTTGATGAAAAGCATCTAAACCTGTCAAAGTCTCAGCCTACACTAAGCCCATACGACTCTTACCCTCTTTAAGGCATTGGGCTACTTCAATCAGTGTAATACTAGCTCCACTGTGACTAGGGGCAAGAAGGAAGTGTGCAAGTAAGCATAAGCAAAGGGCATGCTAACGATAACCCCACCAAAGGAGGTTTTCTTTATCTCTGGTAGGGGAAAACTGACTAATCAAATCCGGAATGCCTAATTCGCCATTGTCAACCAAGGATCGAGCCTCGTGCAAAGTAAGCCCACACATCCGTCCTAAAGCTAGAGCATGCCCAAAAAGGGATTGAAGCATGATTTCCTTATCACGTTGAGATTCCATCAATACTTGAAATTCTTCAAGTATCGGACACATCTCTTGTGAACCAATGAGGAATACATGCGTGATTGGATTCCAGCACTGAGCAGCGGCATGGAGAAATGGAAAACAAAGTGAAGTACAGCTCAATGGAAAAAGAGCGTTTAGGCCGAAACCGCAAAAGTTCACATTTTCTGAACCATCCCAAGTGGTTATCCAATCTTGGAGCCTATGGATGAGCAACATCTCCATTTTGAGAGCAAAATGTAAAAGACTTGCTCGTCTACCAGAAACAACAGTATGGGCGCACCATTTATAGAATTTTGGATGGAGTAGTGGGTGACAGCTGGGCACCAACCAAACCTCTCATAATGGTCCGGCCGTACCTCAGTGGTGGGCCCAACTGTGCACCAGCAGAAAAGGTTGCTCTTTGTCCTCGTGTTGTGGATCTTGTTTTGCTTATACCAAGTCTGTTGTAATGGTTTTGAGTTGTTTCCATTATGTTTTCTTATTATCAAGTTGTACTGTACATTTTGTCCAGTTGAAAGTTGTTATCCGATTCATGAATCAAGCACAAGTATTGGGAAGATTATCATGCAAATTGCTGTCCATTCATCATATGCAAACACAATACAAGAAATTAGCAAGAAGAGATCATCCACAAAAAGCCTATTTTTATAAACTAGCGGGTCCAATACCGATCATTGTTTTACAAAATAAAACATAACACAAAAGAAAGGTTTTCAAAAATAAAGTGTCTACCTGAAGCTAGTGTTTAAAACTACAAAGCAAAGAAATAGAAACAAAAGATTTTAAAAGAGAGAGAGAGAGAGAGAGAGAGAGAGAGAAAGTCATCATCATCATCAATAATCTGTCCTAGCTCTCCTAAGCACTGCCTCACTTGATCAGCTCCTCCTCTGCCCCTCACTGGGCCCCGCCTTTGTCTTCTAACTAGAGGAGGTCCTGTAGGTGCCACTGGTGCTGGTCCAAGCTGCAAAGAAGAAAGGGAAGGAGAGTGCAGATAGTTATAAAATGACATACAGAGTCAGAATGAAATGACTGTAAACTAGGGGCAAAGCTTACATCAAATACGTGAGCAGTTAGAGTGGTCTGACTCCGTCGCACCATGAGGAGTAGCCAATCGACTGTCCGAGCAAGGTCGTCTACAAATGCCCGGGGTACCTGCAAAAGAAAGAGCAGAGTTTGAAAAATATAGCTAGAAACAAAAGCAATAAAACAAGATAACGTACAGTGAGTGGGAATAATAAGGAAATGTGTACCTGCTCGATGCCTGGAGCAAAAACTATTCGGCAGTCCCTCTTCTCGATCTCATTGATCAGAATCTGCTCAAGCACCCCATTTGGGTGCATGTATGTGATCTCCATGGGAATCACAGCAAACCCAGGAATAGGAGCAATGGCATGGGCAACTCTAGCCGGGGCATCACCAGCACCAACTGCAGCAACCGCGACCTCCGGAACAGCACAAGCAACGCCCGAGGTGAAGGGCGCCATCACCCGAGTGTGCAAGAAGGTAGTGAAGTCGCCGCCATATGATATCTATCGCCGTCCTCTCCCTCCATCAAGAGGTCAATCGTAGGTCCGTCATGTATCTCATCAACTGACCTCATGCCTGGAGTAAGAGGATGTGGAACGTCTGGATAGGCAACGCCTCGGGTCTGGCGGATGAACCTCTTCCCCAGATAATAGGCCCGACCAAAGGGGCCCTCGAACAAAATCCGCATGGTAGAGGCATACCAGGCAGCAGCATAAGTCGCTCTAGAAGCTGGGGAGATACCCACCCAGGGATACCAATCAACCTGTGAATCCGTACAGTGTCAGATGTCAGTGCAGTGTTAGTTATCAGTGCAGCGACAGTGTAGTGTCAGACATCATTCAGTGTCAGAAATCAATGCAATGTCAGAAAATCAGTGTATTATGAGCAAAACAATGCAGTGGCAGATGTCAACAGTATGAGGATGCTAGTACAATATGGGAACAATGCTATGTAATGCAAAGAATGATATTGTGTTACCTGGTCCGCAGTGATCGTATCAAAGAAGTGGCGGAAGTATAGGAAGGTCCAGTCTACTAGACGGTGGCGTCTGAATCGTGAGTTGTAGTACCGAGAGCGGGGTACTGACAACTCAATTGGCCTCACTGGGACTGGAGCTAGAGTGGTGAAATATGTGTAAACCCAGAGCTGTAAATAGATAAGCATGAATAAAGCAGATGAGCAAATATGAAATGCAGACTAAAGATGAACAGGAAATGCAAAGCACAGAATGCAAAGTTAAATAGAAAAGTAAAGGGGTGAGACGCGTACCTCCCAAACTCTCTAGTAGCCACTGAGTAAATCTGCTTTGCGGCCGGACACGGAGCTCATGTAGCAGTACAAGGTGACCAAGCTAGTGCCACCCCAGTCATACTCTGCCACCCGCAGTAGACGCACCAGTGCTCCAAGAAGATATATCCCCACGGTATTCTCCCTGTTCACAAACAGGGTAGCACCGAGAAGATACATAAGGAAGCCACGAGCATACTGGGCAATCTCATCTATAGTAGCTAGCTGACTATCGATGAAGTGATCATAGAACCAGCTATAGCACACCATGCCCTGGCTTCTGATGTCCGGGATCGCTCCAAGAAGCTGGAGCTGTGCTGCTCTCCACTGCGCCATATCTGGGTCAAATGGGATAGGCCCACCAACTCCGACTCACAGGCCAGTCAGCATGGAAAAGTCATATGGCGTCAACGTCATCTCCCCAGTCGAAGAGAAGTGGAACGAGTCTGTGGTGTCCCACCACCTCTCTGCTAAAGCTCCATATAACACTGACTCAGCCCGCATCTGGATGAGCCCGAAGCAGAAGGGCCCAAAGCCAGCAGCATCTACTATTGTGCGAACCTCCGCGGGAAGCCGCTCATACCAGCGTCGAGGGCCCGATATAGTCCCATAGCCGATAATCCTCCTGGCTACAACCTGTAAATAAGGAATGCATCAATATATGTACAACAGAGACAAATGCTTTGTTCATAAGTTTCAACATATGTACAAAACCAAGGAAAGTTGCTTACCATAAAGGCCTCGGCGGATAAGTTCTCTGTGGGCTCACGCAGAAGTGTGTCCTCCTCCAGCCTAGGGATGAAGCTCGTAAATTGTAAAATCCCGCTTGGCGGGAGAATGTGAGTGCGTGGCTGGTAAGTGGCCACATCAAATGGCCTATCCGGGAGGGAAAACAAAGCTGGAGCATCCTCGGCCTTCATATCTGCACCAAGGGCGGTACCAATATCAATGGCTGGGTCCGGAAGGGGAACCTTATCACTAGCCATGAGGGAAAATAGAGAAGAGTGAAAAAAAAGTGGAGAACTAAGTGAAAATGCGTAAAAATCCCAAAATCTCAAACCCTAGGAGAGAGAAACTGAAGAAAGAATGAAAAATCAAAGGGAGAAAGATGAAAAATGTGGGTAAAGTGAGAAAAACAAAGAGAAAACCCAAACTTGCGCTACATCAATTTTTGTTCGATTCAAAATATAGAAGAAAACAAGGGTTTCAAAGAAAAAATGGCATGGATCGTTGGGTAAAAGCAAGAAAAGAGAAATCTAGAGAGAGAGGGATGCTAGAGAGAGAGAGGGGTGATTTTCGGATATGGAGGTGTGAGGAAATTAGGGGTTTGTTTTGTTTTAAAACAAGAAAAGCTGAGGGCTTCCAGAATCTGCCCTTACTGCCGTCGAAGTCCGGCCGGATGTCCGTATGTCTGACATCAAGATCCAGTCAATCTTTGATGATAATGAAGAAAAACAAATTAATAATAATAATAATATGTTTATACTTTATATCTTTGACTATATAAAAAAAAAAAAAAAAAATCGCCAAATCAACTCATTTTATTTGTGTTGTTATTTTACAAATTTTTTATAAAAAAAAAAAGGAAAAAAAGAGAAAAAAAATCACCAAATCAACTCATTTTATTTGTGTTGTTATTTTACAAAAAAATTAAAAATAAAATAAAATAAAATCATCATCAAATCATTTTGTTTGTGTCATTTTATTAATTGTTGTTTTACACAAAAAAAAAAAAAAAAAAACAGAGAGAGAGAGAGAGTAGAGGGGGGGAAAATCAAATCCTTTTGTTATACAGTTTTATTTTATAATAATAATATAAAATAAAAAAGAGATAATGGGGTTATTTTCTTTTGTTCATATAAAATGTGGTTTTTTTTTTTTTTTGAGTATATATATAAAAATAAAAAAATAAAAATAAAAGAGAGAGAGAGAGAGAGAGAGAGAAAAAAAAGAAAAAAAATCAATTTGTTTTATTTTGAGTTGAATAATAATAGTAATAAATAATAATAATAATAATAATAATAATAATAATAATAATAATAATAATAATAATAAATAAATAAATAAGTAAATAAATAAAAGAAAGAATTTTGTTTATTTTATTTTGTTCCAATAATCTGTAAAGTTGGTATTATGTCCCGTACATAATGCTCTGTTTGGGTCCATTTTGTGTCTAGTTTGTTTGTTTTATTTCCATTTTATGTTCGTTATTCAGATTTTGGAGTATTTCTTATTCGGAATTTGGAGTTGCATAAAAATTGTCTATTTTATGTCCATTATTCAGATTTGTTATTCAGCGTTCCATAAAACATTAAAAAACAAACAAACAAACAAAAAAACTTGTTTTATTGATCACATTTGTACAAAGTATATACAAAAAATAAATAAAAATAATAATAATAAAAGAAAAACAAAAAAAAAAAGAGAGAAAAAATAAATAAAAGAGAGAAAAAACAAAAGTGAGAAAGAGAGGGATCTTGTTTTTCTTTCTTCTCCGGCAATGGCCACACGCCAACCTCCGGCAAACGGCCATACGCCGACCTCATTTTCTTGGTTCTCCCGTCGATTTCTTCATCTCAATTTCGTTCTGGGAGACCTTCGAAGGTCCTGCCTCAGTGTTTTCACCAAGAGAGTTAACTCTTTGCCGACCATCAAAGGCAAAATACGACGGTGCTCCGAACCGGGCCATAGAAGTGGCCTGTCGTTTTACCTCTTTATTCTCCATGGAGGTGGCCTTCCATTTCAATTCTTTGTTCTCCGTCTTCAGCACGCAAATCTCTACTCGTGCATCCTTGTACATATGCTGAAGCAAAATGAGTTGGGCGTTAACCCGATGTACCTCACACGTCCTGTTTTGTAGACGGTGAGACAAGTTAGTGACCGCGGCCACTGTCTCCATACACAACTTCAATGTGTAGTGGTTGGCCTCAATGTCAGTTTGAGCAGCCATCACTTGCTTAACTGTTAGTGTAAGAAGACTAGGATGAGTAAGAGCAGGGACACTTGGCCCAAGGGAGCTCGATGGATCATTAAGATCCGGAAAAAGAGAGAGGGAGCAAAACGAAGCCATGCGTAAGAAGAGAGAGGTATAAAAGAAGGGAGTCACAGAGAAATGGCAGAGAACAGACTGAGTTCTGTGTCATTTAGTCCCTCTGTTCTGCCTCTCTCAGAGAAAGGAGAGAAGAAGAAAATAGAAGAGGAAGAGAAGAAAGAGGAGGAAGAAGGAAGAGAAGAAGGAGACGGGAGAAAGAAGAGAAGAAGAAGACGAGAGAGAAAGACAAAGAGAGAGAGAGAGAGAGAGAGAGACGAGGCATTTGTCGGCCAGCTGACACCGGCTGACGCAAAAGGCGAGGCCGCGTGTCAAATGCGGTTTTCGACGAAAGAAAGAGAGGCGGGAGAATTGTATACATATATGTATATGTATTGTATATTTATGTATTATAAACATATTTGTTTGAATTTTTTATACAAGAGTGGCTTTGGCTCAGTGGTTGAAGGTTGAAAGGCTGAGCCCGAGGTCGGGGTTTCAAACCCCACAATAATTGTTTCATTTGTTTTGTTTTAGTTTTATGTATATATGTCTTGTATACTTATATATATATTTGTCTGTATATTTTGTCACAAGAGTGGCATGGCTCAATGGTTGAGGGAGCAAGAGACTAAGCCTGAGGTCAGGGGTTCGAAACCCCATATCCCCTATCTATGCATTTTGTTCCTTTCTTTTTGCGTGTTTTGCATGCATTATCGAATATATCTCCCGTATATATCTGTGTATATATCCGTATATGTATGGGTAAAAAAAAATTCAAAATTTAAAAAATCAATCAAATCAAACAAAAACAAAGAAATCATTCTACCATACCTTCTTCCACTCGTGTAAGACGCGTTTGGACTTCAAAATTAGAATTTCATGTTTATCCAATCAAAAGATCTTCAATTTCAACTTCAAATATTCCTCCTCTCGCGAAAAGACGCGATTGGACTTCACCTTTCTCCTCTCGCGAAAAGACACGATTAGACTTCACTTTTCTCCTCTCGTGAAAAGATGCGATTGGACATCACCTTTCTTGTCTCGCGAAAACACACGTTTGGACTTCACCTTCCTCCTCTCGTGAAAAGACGCGATTGAACTTCACCTTCCTCCTCTCGCAAAAAGACGTGATTGGACTTCACTTTCCTCCTCTCGTGAAAAGACGCGATTGGACTTCACCTTTACTTCACCTTTCTCCTCTCGCAAAAAGACGTGAATGGACTTCACCTTCCTCCTCTCACGAAAAGACGTGTTTGGACTTCACCTTCCTCCTCTCGCGAAAAGACGCGATTAGACTTCACCTTCCTCCTCTCGCGAAAAGATGCAATTGAACTTCACCTTCCTCCTCTCGCAAAAAGACGCGTTTGGACTTCACCTTCCTCCTCTCGCGAAAAGACACGATTGGACTTCACATTCCTCCTCTCGCGAAATGACGCGTTTGGACTTCACCTTCCTCGTCTCGCGAAAAGACGCGATTGGACTTCAGCTTCCTCCTCTCGCGAAAAGACGCGATTGGACTTCACATTCCTCCTCTCGTGAAAAGACGCAATTTGACTTCACCTTCTTCTTCTCGCGAAAAGACGCGTTTGGACTTCACCTTCCTCCTCTCGTGAAAAGACGCGATTAGACTTCACCTTCCTTCTCTTACGAAAAGACACGATTGGACTTCACCTTCATCCTCTCGTGAAAAGATGTGATTGAACTTCACCTTCCTCCTCTCACGAAATGACGCGTTTGGACTTCACCTTCCTCCTCTCGCGAAATGACGCGTTTAGACTTCACCTTCCTCCTCTCGTGAAAAGTCACGATTGGACTTCACCTTCCTCCTCTCGCGAAAAGATGCGTTTGGACTTCACCGTTCCTCCTCTTGAGAAAAGACGCATTTGGACGTCATTATTCCTCCTCTCGTGAAAAGACGCGATTGGACTTCACTATTCCTTCTCTCGCAAACGGAGCGATTGCAGTTCAAATTTCAATATTCCTCGTGTGAAACACGATTTGATTTGTTTTGCTCTAATTTATACTTTCGTTCAGTGTCACATCATTGTCTTGATTGCATTTCATTGCATGATCATAAGTCATGTTTTCCATTTCATTGCGTGATCATAAGTTATGTTTTACATATCATTTTGCGTATTGTCGCTAAACTACGCAGGTTTGATTCCTTGTAATGAGATACGTAGGCAACCCTCGGGTTCAACCAATTGTGTGTGCATTTGTTTGTTTTTGCCAAAGTCTTACGATCTTGTCAAATGGGTTGTCTTCGGGCTTTAACATTCACTCACGTCGTAAAATGACTTCGAGCTCTGTCAAAGGAGGGGCAACTGTAGACACCCCAATTTTGACTGCTCGTAAGACTTAGGCGCTTGATTCCGAGCACTCGATGATGTTAAAATGAATCAACCGACATAAAGAACCAACGTGATTGATTGAATTCGGTCGGACGTTATACCGAGTTTATTGTGTCAAGGCTTGTCTTACATTAATTCATGATGTTTTGATGAATCTTGAAGTGTCTTTACGGCCAGACGTTATGCCAAAGTCTATTATTGTGTCAAGGCTTGTCTTACATCAATTCATGATAATTTGATGAACCATGAAGCGTCGCTACTTCCCTTCTTGAATTCACTTCATGATAGAAGAGAGGGGTGGTTATTATGCATTGCATTTACTGATCTTTGTCCTATCATGTCCAAAATCATCATGCAAATCAACTTGCAACCATTGATGGTTTGGGAACCGAGTTCGCTCCTCTCTTGAGTATTTTCTATGATAGAGAAGGGTAGAAGAGACAAACATGGCTACGAATACCTTGTCTGCACTGTTTCACCTTAGGCACAAAAAACAGATTTTTGCGAAGAAAACAAGGTATGATTGGATTTATTTGGGGCTCGACTGAGTCGCATTTTGGGTCAGTAAGGCTCCAATAAATTGCAAAACAATATACTTTTGGTCGAAAGCAGTGACTAGGAGTGAAACAGAATAAATCCCAGCAAGGCAGACAAAGTAATTCCTGAGGATCATTGCACAATCATTACATATTATTTGTTGTAATAAATTAGACAACCCCCTTTTAGTTATTATTATTCATTCGAATTTGTAATAATTATTTATTCGGACACTTGGATATTCAGACCCTCCTACGCGAGGGCAGACAAACTTGTAATAATGTGTATATCTTCTAACCCTACATCTTTCTCCCTTTTATTTACCAGCTTATGATGGTTAGTTTAAGGACATCATGTTTAATTTAGCATACTCATGCTAGCATCCATTTGTATTGCATACATAAAAGTTCGGCTCATCATATTATTCAAATGTCAAATTCAAACTCTTTACTTGAATACGTGCGCTACCACATGCCTTGAATTGACTCGCATGCCATGCTAGTAGCCGAGTCTATTAATTGCATATTGTATGTATTGCATTAGCCATATTACATTGTTAGGATCATGCATTTTTCTAGTTAGTTTCTTTTTTGGCTTACAGTACGAGGTAAGTTTTTATACTTTAGCATATTGCATAAGTGTGATTACTGTCATATCAAACATACTACCATGATGCTAAATGCTTAATTGTTAAACTGCTTGGATGCCTGTGGATGAAGGCTATTCACTGACATTGGGATACTTTGATTAATGTATATATATGAGATCACTTTTTCAAGTGATACATATGCAAAACACTTGTTTTTCAAAACAAACATGGAATCAAACGTTCCAACTGTTTGTGAAATTAGTCTATACTTGTATGTTAAAGATAAAATAAGAACATATACTGTACTTAAGAATCACATCATAATTAGTAGAGGCCGATCTTTGATCGGGTGAGTGGGATGCTCATTATTGACCTTCCCCTCTCATACCTAAGTTCCCGAACCAAGACACTTTGGTAATGACGAACTAAAGGCTTTTGGCACGAGTCACGGGTTTCCTAAATTTTCCAAAATAAATATTTAGGTGGCGACTCTGATATCTGGCAAAGCAGTCCATTTTTAGCATTTGATTCAAAACATCGATTTTCCAAAAGCAATTGCCGGATTTGGACTTTTTTTGTGTTTCCACTTTTTCACATTGCACTTGTGAAATAGATTCAGAACCAACACAAGTGTAGTCCGAACTGTAAGGGCTATTCATTCTTCCGAAAGGGAGCGCGAAAAGCTGAGCTACAGTATATAATCTCTTGAGTACAATACTTGGGGTGGGCCCCAGGGAGCACCTCAAGTTTGTAGAATGGAGGAGTTATGGACAAATAGAACCTTGGCTCAAACCACCACACACCTGCGCACATCGCCGCCGCCACCGCCGCCGCCGTCTGTTCGACCGGGCCGAGCAGTGCCGGGTGTGGGCGTGGGTCGAGTCGGTTCTAATATTAATTTTTTGGACAAAATTTATTTGAATTTTTTCCAAATTTCTTCCGAGAAAAATTAATTTAAATTTTGCACTTTTGTAATTTGAATTTGAATTCAAATTTTTTGTCCAAAATTCTGTGCCTCTTTTCAGATCCAAATTCCACAACAAGTTTAAACAGTCCAAACAGGTTGTCCATCTGTTGAACCCCGAACAGATTCAGTTTCTACCCAGACAGATTCAAATCTGTTACAGTTTTTCCAACATATATAAACTGCCCAGCAGTTATCTATTTCAACTGTTATGCACCTATTGGATTCAAATTTCACCTGTTCAGTTTGAATAATTGAACTAGTTCAGGTCTACAAATAGTAGGCCATTTTCCAGCAGTCACTCATTCCGAAAATTCATTTTTCTTGCCTTTATTTTGCTCTCTCGCATCCTTTATTCTTCATATTATTTTAGGAAAAATTCAAAGAGTTATGGAACACAAGGTTCTACTTCGCCGGACAAATTTTTTTGGAGTGCTACCACAAATTTGTGAAGATCATCGTATCCTGGAAGATAGACGCCACTTAACTGTAAGCACCGTAGCGGGACGAATCTGTCTTAAGGATAGAGTGTCACACACTCGACTTGGTCTTTAAATATTCATTCGGTTCGGTAAAAATAAATTCGGTATGTAATTTATTTTATTTGTTTGATTTGTTTCAATTTATTTATTTTTCACGGAAGATTGTTCCAACAGTCTTAAGACAGATTGAAATTATTCTGTTTACAGAATTTTTCGTTTATTTCTCTTTCTTCTTTCTTCATCTTACAGAAATTATTATCTGTGATTTTAGAAAATAATATTCTGGTTTGAAAACAAATAGTAGTAATATACTGTTTAACAGATAGTAGTAATACACTGTCTATTTTCTTTGACAACTAGTAGTAATATACTGGTATCATTAACAATTCAGAATATTTATTAGTGAAGTTTATCATAAATTAATTTTGGTTTTCATAAATAATTTCTGAGTGTTCATTAATTAAAATTCTATTTCAATATTTTAATTATTGAAGTGTTACAGAAATTTAATTTTCTGTGTGGAATTAATTTGGTTAAATAAAACTTATTTTATTTTCAAAATAATTGGAAATAAAAGTTACAATCTTGTTTCTTTCATTTTTACAAAATTTAATTTTGTGAATTTGGATTAATTTTTTGTGTAGTATAAATTCTAATTATAATTTTGTTTTATAATTTAGAATTCATGGCTACTGAAACAAATACTCAAACGAGTACTAGTGGCTATAATTGCGCCAACCCCCTCTCCTATTGTGGCAGTACCAGTAAATCACGGTGAGAAGCCAGAAAAGTTCGCAAGAACTGATTTTAAAAGATGGCAGCAAAAAATGTTGTTCTATCTTACAACTCTGAACCTGGCTCGTTTTCTCCGTGAGAATGCTCCTACTCTGAACGAGGATGAAACTGACCGGCAAGTGGTTGCTGCGGCCGATGCCTGGAAACATGTTGATTTCCTTTGCCAGAACTACATTTTGAACGGACTTGATAACACATTATACAACGTCTACAGTCCTATCAAAACAGCAAAGGAATTTTGGGAGTCTTTGGAGAAAAAGTACAAAAGGGAAGATGTCGGCTCAAAGAAATTTGTAATTGGCAAATTCCTGGACTTTGTGATGGTTGATTCTAAGACTGTGATCAACCAAGTTCAAGATCTCCAACTCTTTCTGCATGACATTCACGTTGCAGCATTAATTGAGAAATTACCACAAGGCTGGAAAGAATTCAAGAACTATCTCAAACACAAACGCAAAGAGATGTCTTTAGAGGAATCAATTGTGCGTTTTAGGATTGAGGAGGACAACCGCAATTCAAAGAAACGAGCTGGTAAGCATCCAATAGAGTCTAAAGCAAATGTTGTGGAACATGCTCCAAAAGCAAAGAAACGGAAGTTTTCTGGAGAAAGTTTATCACAAGGCTCTAAAGGAGGGGAAACTAAAAAGTACAAGTTTAATGGCAAATGTTACATCTGTGACAAAGAAGGACATCGGGCCAAAGATTGTTGTAGCAAAGGCAAAGGCAAAAGCAAAAGAAGAACAAGCAAGAAGCCTGCTCAAGCCCACATGACCAAAGTAGACAATATTTCCAATGGTGTAGATGACATCACTCTTTCTGCAGTTGTTTTCGAGACAAATCTCGTCGGAAATCCTAAAGAATAGTGGGTGGACACTGGTGCTACCGTCACATTTATGCCGACAAAAAGATGTTTACATCTTATTCTACAGTGGACAATGGTGAACAAATTTTTATGGGCAACTCCTCAACTTCCAAAGTTAAAGGACAAGGGAAGATTGTTCTCAAGATGACATCTGGAAAGGAACTCACTCTCAACAATGTGCTACATGTACCGGACATTCGCAAGAATCTTGTTTCCGGATCTTTGTTGAGTAAAAATGGGTTTAGGCTAGTGTTTGAGAGTGATAAATTTGTACTTACTAACAATGGAATGTATGTAGGAAAATGTTACATGTTTGATGGCCTTTTCAAGATGAATGTAATAACCGTTGTACCCTCAGTTATTAATAAAAATACAGCTTCTTCTTACTTGCTTGAGTCTTCAAATTTATGGCATGGTAGACTTGGACATGTTAATAATAGATCTTTGCGTAGATTAATTAATATGGAATGTTTACCTAAATTTGACATTGATTCAAATCATAAATATGAAATTTACGTTGAGGCAAAATTATCCAAACTCCTTTTCATTCAATTGAAAGACGTACGGAACCACTTGAATTAATTCATAGTGACATTTGTGATTTTAAATCAATTCAAACTAGAGGTGGGAAAAAATATTTTATCACTTTTATAGATGACTATACTAGATATAGTTATGTTTATTTAATTCGAACCAAAGATGAAGCTTTGGAAACTTTCATTCAATATAAGAATGAAGTTGAAAATCAACTTGGTAAGAAAATCAAAAAACTAAGAAGTGATAGAGGTGGTGAATATGAATCACCTTTTGGTGAGTTTTGTAAAGAACATGGAATAAATCATCAAACCACCGCTCCTTAGTCACCTCAGTAAAATGGAATTGCTGAAAGGAAAAATAAGACTCTAAAAGAAATGATGAATGCCATGTTAATAAGTTCTGGATTACCTCAGAACTTATGAGGGGAAGCAATACTTTCTGCTAATTATATTTTAAATAAAGTACCCCGAAAGAAAATGAATCAAACACCTTATGAATTGTGGCATGGAAGAGTACAGTCTTACAAATACTTAAAAGTGTGGAGTGTTTGGCTAAAGTGGTTATTCCTAGTCCTAAAAAGACTAAGATAGGTCCTAAAACCGTTTATTGCAATAGTAGTGCATATCGGTTTTTGATTCATAAATCAGAACATTCCGAAATGCATGTAAATACTATTATTGAATCTCGAAATGCATCTTTCTTTGAACATGTATTTCCAAATAAGACTAGATAAGAGACGAGTAACAATAAAAGATCTCATGATGCTATTACTAGTCAGGATCAAGAACATGATCAAGACCAAGACCAAGAGTTAGATCAAACTGAGGAAGATGAATCTAGGCGTAGTAAACGTACTAGAACCTCAAAATCTTTTGGTCCAAATTTTCTAACATTTTTGTTAGAAAATGAGCCTTTAACTTTTAAAGAGGCTATGTCCAGTCCCAAGACTCCTTTATGGAAAGAAGCTGTCAATAGTGAAGTTGAATCCATCTTGCAAAATCATACTTGGTAATTGGTGGATTTGCCACCAAGTTATAAACCTCTTGGGTACAAGTGGATTTTCAAAAGAAAAATGAAAGCGGGTGGATCAATTGACAAATACAAGGCAAGACTTGTGGTCAAAGGATTTAGACGAAAAGAAGGTCTTGATTACTTTGACACATACTCACCAGTTACTAGAATAACATCCATTAGAATGCTAATTGCTATTGCATCATTTACAATCTAGAAATTCGTCAAACGGATGTGAAAACCACTTTCTTAAATGGTGAGTTAGATGAAGAAATTTACATAGAATAACCAGAAGGTTTTTCTGTTCCAGGAAAAGAAAAGAAAGTGTGTAAATTGGTTAAATCATTATATGGTTTAAAATAAGCGCCAAAATAATGGCATGAGAAATTTGACAAGGCAATGATGTCAAATGGATTTAAAATTAATGAGTGTGATAAATGTGTTTATGTTAAAAACACAGACAAATGTTATGTCATTGTATGTCTTTATGTGGATGATATACTTATCATATGTAGTAATAATGAAATGATTAAAACTACTAAGAAAATGTTGAATAAACATTTTAATATGAAAGAGATGGGCATTGCTGATGTAATTCTTCGTATGAAAATTACCAAAACATCATAAGGTTATACTTTGTCACAATTTCATTACATTGAGAAAATACTTGACAAAATTAGCAAAGATGATGATCATCTTGCTAGAACACTTGTGGATGTTAATTTGTTTCTTTCTAAGAATGTACAAGAAACTATTTCTCAATTAAAGTATGCCCAAATTATTGGAAGCTTAATGTACTTAATGAACTGCACTCACCGGATATAGATTATGCAGTAAGTAATTAAGTAGATATACGAGTAACCCAAGAGTAAAACACTGGAAAGCAATTATAAGGGTTCTAAGATACCTCAGACTCGTAACATTGGGCTGAATTATACTAGATATCCAACAGTACTTGAAGGATCCTATGATGCAAATTGGATATCAGATACTAGAGACTCACAGTCCACCAGTGGGTATGTTTTTACTCTTGGTGGTGCGGCTGTATCGTGGAAATCTTCCAAACAGACTTGCATTGCTAGGTCTACTATGGAATCAGAATTCATAGCTTTAGATAAAGCTGGGGAAGAAGTAGAATGGTTTCACCACTTCCTTGAAGATATTCCAATGTGGCCAAAACAGGTGCCTGCTATATGCATACATTGTGATAGTCAATCAACAATTGGTAAAGCACAGAGTCATATGTATAACGGTAAGTCACGACACATTTATCGTCGACATAACACCATGAGACAACTACTCTCTAATGGAATTATTTCCATTGAATATGTGAAGTCTAAAGACAACATAGTGGATCTACTAACCAAAGGGTTAGCAAGAGAGTTAGTTGAGAATTCATCGAGGGGAATGGGACTTAAGCCTATTAAATAAGAGTTACCACAACGGCAACCCAAACTAGTTGACTGGAGATCCCAAGATCTAGGTTCAAAGGGACAACCGAGTTGTGTATGACTCAGAAGGATCATTGGGGAGTCTAACTCCTATCCATTTCTATGATGAAATAGTGATGTCTACAGCGTTTTAAGTTAAGTAATACTTTTAATGATTCTTATATCTAGGTAAACCTAGTGGAGTATGGCAGGATACTCTTCATAAGAATCACCTATGTAAGTGTGAATTGGGCCGGTTCTATGAGATTTGTGAAGGGCTACAATTCTCTAGAGCACTCATGAAGGACCAGGTTGTTCAGGGCCAAAATAAACAGAACTAAACTGTGTCTGATAATATACTGTGTGAGTTCTATTGTCTTGGTTTACACAAACGGCTGAACAGTTCAAGACATCATGTTCACTAGTTAGCTAGTAAATCCGATAACGTCTCACAAGGGAAGGTTCAAAGCCAAAAGCTACCTATCCTTTGCAGAATATTTCCAATTTTTGTACTCTCTGTATTTAGATCATGTTGTTGCATGTTCTCTCCGTCAAATTCCATTCATGTTGAGGATTGTTGGAAAATTGGTTTTTATAAGGCTTATTTTGGGCCAACTTTAAGCCCAAAATTGAGTAGGCCCCAAACGTCTTTCGGAGTGGGTCCAAAAAGGTGACATGTTCCTTGCCGCATGGCAAGTCACACGGTGAAGACGGTTCGTCAAAACCATTTATGAGTGAATGGGAAGTTGACGTCGTTTTCGGGTTCATGGAATGGGAAATTTAAAGAAGTAAACGTGGGTTTCCTTGAAATGGGTTGTCCCACATTGAAACTTTAAGAGAGCTTTTGTGGGTATATAATCTCTAGAGTACAATACTTAGGTTAGGCCCCAAGGGGCACCCCAAGTTTGTAGAAGGGAGGAATTATGGACAAATGGAACCTTAGCTCAAACCACCACACACGCACGTGCGCCGCTGCCGCCGTCTATCCGGCTAGGCCAAGCTGTGCCGGGCATGGGCGTGGGTCGGATCGGTTCTAATATTAATTTTTTGGATAAAATTTATTTGAATTTTTTCCAAATTTCTTGCGGGAAAAATTAATTTAAATTTT
This sequence comes from Camellia granthamiana, assembly GCA_036172215.1. NCBI lineage: Eukaryota > Viridiplantae > Streptophyta > Magnoliopsida > Ericales > Theaceae > Camellia > Camellia granthamiana. Next base: position 153,800,719 of record CM069903.1, read on the forward strand.
GCACTTTTTTAATTTGAATTTGAATTCAAATTTTTTGTCCAAAATTCTGTGCCTCTTTTCATATCCAAATTCCACAACGGGTTTAAACAATCTAAACAGGTTGCCAATCTGTTAAACCCCGGACAGATTTAATTTCTGCCCAGATAGATTCAAATCTGTTGCAGTTTTTCCAACATATATAAACTGCCCAGCAGTTTTCTGTTTAAACTGTTATGTACTTGTTGGATTCAAATTCCACCTGTTCAGTTTGAATAATTGAACCTGTTCAGGTCTATAAATAGCAGGCCATTTTCCAGCAGTCACTCATTCCGAAAATTCATTTTCCTTTCCTTCATTTTGCTCTCTTGCATCATTTATTCTTCATATTATTTTAGGAAAAATTCAGAGAGTTATAGAACACAAGGTTCTAGTTCGCTACAAAAATTTGTTTGGAGTGCCACTACAAATTTGTGAAGATCATTGTATCCTGGGAGATAGACGCCATTTAACCATAAGCACTATAGCGGGGCGAATCTTTCTTAATGACAAAGTGTCACACACTCGACTTGGTCTTTAAATATTCATTCGGTTTGGTAAAAATAAATTTGGTATGTAATTTATTTTAATTGTTTGATTTGTTTTAATTTATTTATTTTTCACAGAAGACTGTTCCAACAAGATATGGGTTTGCAGATCAAAAACACCATCATCCAAAGGTTTATTCCACTAATCATCCACTGGAATACAATCTAACATCATCCATTGCATCTCCACTACCAGGAACAATGTTGCGATAGCAACAAGAAAAAAACAAAAAACAAATAAAAGAAAAGAGAGAAAAATTTTATTTTTGGCCAACTTTCGGAGCTCCGACGGCATGTAAAAAGAGGTGAAACAAGGCATATGAGGGGTGGATAAAAACTAGGCTATGAGATAAATCCAACGACACAAAAATGAGGCAAAACAAAGTTACAACGAGAAAGACAAAAGTGTTTGAATATGTGGGTTTGAATCTTATTTTTGACCAACGTTCAGAGCTCTGACGACAAGTAAAAAGATGTGAAACAAAACGTATGAAGAGCGGAATGAATACTAAACCATGAGGTGAATCCAATGATGCAAAAATTAAGGCGAAATGGAATTATGATGAGAGAAATACAAATGTTTAAATGTGTGTTTGAATCTGAAATTCTGCTCAAATGTTTGTTAGTTTAATATGACGGAGATGGACAGAAGGAACAGATTAAAACACGGATGAAACTCTAGGATTTAATTTGTCGAAATTGAAATTTTAGGATTTAAATTTAAAAATACGTGAAACTCAGAGTTTTTTTTTTTTTTATAATTAACCTATAATCTAATTAACAAGTTCACATATATATATATATATTATATTTTTATACATTTATCAACACTAACAATTAGACATTTTCCTAAAAATAACTATTTCAAAGATTTTGACTATTTATATGATGTAAATATTGAGAATAATGATGTACAATTTTGTACATGGATTATATATATAAAATGATGTAGTTCTTGTGAACTCTTTATCCCTCATCATTTCAACAATGACATTTACACATTATTTTAATTTTTTATTTGCAACTTTATTTAATTTTTAAATTTTTGTTGGCAACTTAATTTTTGTATATTAAATAATAATAATAATAATAGTATTATCTAAGGAAAATTAGTGAAATATCCCTCTCCAACTTTATATGGTAAGAGAGGTCCAAAATGTTTTTTTTTTTTTTTATTAGTTAAGGTCCCTCAACATTTCACAGGGAAAATTTTTCAATGAAATCAGATAAATTTCTCTGTGAAAATTGAAATTTTTCTGAGTCGGATAAAATTTTTCTGAGTCAAATTTTCACTGTAAAAATGTTAAGGGACCTTAACTACTATAAAAATATTATATATTATTTATCTTATAAAATCTTAATATCAGAGATCTTTAAAAAAAAAAAATCTTTTTATCTAACAGTATTGATAAATTCTAATTACACACAAAGGCTATCCATTCAAAAAATATTTAAATGGTCCAAAATATAGGCAGATGGGAATAAAAATTCTTTATACGTTTATTTATTTATTTATTGATAATCAGGTGTCTAATCCAGATGTGCATTGGCCTTTGTGGGATTTTATAATGTAATATGAGGTTATAAGCCCTTTAATTGCCTCTTCTCTTAAGATTACATACATTTACTTAATGTCTTCTTATACTATTTATACACATTATAAATATTGTACTCCATACCAAATATAAAAAATAAAAATAAAAATTATGCAAATAAATGTTTTTAAAAAATAAATAAAATTGAATCTCCTCACTTCACGTATGAATCTTATTTGGGTATTTGTTGGGTTTTTCTCTCATTTTGAGAGTTTCTCTGTAATTTACATATTGTATTTGATATTAATTATAATGATTATAATTTGTTAAATTTAATATCACATATGAAGCAAATAAATAAAAAAATTAAAATGTGTATTAGGATCTTCATTACGAAGGTTGCTTTCTAAAATGATCAGACTGTATATTCATTGCACGCCATAGAACAAGGGTGATTATTCGGTATCGGCCCACGTCACGTGGTGTTCCAATGTAGGATTATGTATCCAGTCATGTGAGATGTCTCAATGACATTGGTGGATGTACATTGCCGGCTAATATAAAAATTTAGTATTTAATTTGTTCATGATGACCTTGTTTGGTAAATTAGCTATTTTAATTAGTTAGTTGCCTTTTTAATTATTTTAACTTGATTAAAATAGTTTTGTTTGGAAAGTTAGTTAATTTTTTTTATAATCAATTTGATGATTGTGAAATAAAAAGTAAAAATATTATGTGTTAAATATAAGTTTTGTTTTATTAATTATTTTAAATTATTTTATCTTTAATAAGCTATTTATCCCAACCGTCTTCTCAAAAACACCCCTGATATCTCAAATATTTAAAACTTTTTTTTTTTTTTCTTTCTCCTATTTAAGGCATCAAATGGTACCTGTATTGAAGACAACTATGGCTGTTAACGTAGGTACATAAAAAATAAAATATAAAATAAAAACATAATCTTAAGGAGCTCACAAAATTTGAGATGTCATATAGGAGTTATATGTCAAATTTTCATCCATTATGTCATGGATTTTAAATGAAAAGTTCACACTGATCCTAATTAGTTGTTTAATATTGAAAAATCTAAAATCTCTCGAGATATTAATTTGTGATTATAATTCAATTTAAACAACGAATAGTCATATCAATTAAACAATCAACGACAAATCGACACGACGAGTTAATGTAAAAAAAAAAAAAAAGACAATTGCACTCCTCCAATTATGATAAAAAAATCACGGGCTAAAATTACAAAATAATCCACTAAGAAAAAAAAAAAAGGAATTACGCATAGCATCCCTTAATTACTTAGCGAATCCACGTCCGAATTAAACCAAACTCGATGTGTTTCTTCCACCACCATCTTCACCTCAGAATTACTTTGCCCAATGTTGAATCCACAACGTTGATATTGAATCCGCGACGATGAACTACTCTAGAATCCACCAAAGCTTCAGGCTCAGGTTCTCCAGAATCCACCGATGAACACCTCTCTTCTTTGTGAATGAAAAAATAAAAACAATTCTTAATGATAGTCAATATAAAACTCGTTGATCAATTGATTACCCTCAAATCATCAAGGAAAACAATATATAAACACCCTCGAATAGGGAACACTTTTAATTTTGCTCCTCTCTGAGAATCTAGATAAGTTCTACCCTAAAAAGAGCAAAGAGCGCACTTTATACCAAACAGAGTCACGGTGACCACTCGAGTACACATTTTACTGCTCAAGCAGTGTGACTAGAGGCAGTTCTCACATATAGCCCAACCACTCTAGCGCAACATCCACCACTGAAGCGGTAAAACATCTTTCTTAGAAGTTCAGAACACAGGCACAGATACTGAATGAACTAATTCACCGCTCGAGCGCACAAATGACCGCTCGAACGATCAAACAACTTTTACTATCTTCTCCCCATACATAGTTAGCGAAGTGGCAAACAAGTATGCTCAAGTCAATATACAGAATGTCTGTACAGACACAACTCAGGTTGGATTTGTATCTCAACTCTCAAAACCTCATAGATACAATAGAGCAAATAAAATACAACCAAATGAAATTTTGTCCAACGGAATTGCCAATTACAAAAACTTAAAAAATATGATAAAACATGGTATTTTTTAATTGAGAAAGATTAAGTAATATTGAGTGATAGTTTAAAGGAGTAAAATATAATTTTTGCCTATAATTAAAAGGGTATTTCAGCTTAAGGTTTTTGACAGTAGTGACGCCAAAATAGAATTTTAGTGAGTTTAACTTTCATTCTTTGATGAAAGTTGATATATCGATTAACACACTCTAGAAAAAATGTTAGGTGTTCAAAAAAATAAAATAATTAGAAGAGTATTAATAAGTTGAATTTATTGTGTTACTTTAAACTTGACAAAATGTGAGCTACATTAATAAATAAAACTTTAAGAAAATAAAAATTAATTACACAATCAAACATAATCCTTTCTCATGAGATGAATCAAACATTTTCGTAGATCCCACACCCATGTGATCAAAAACTCAATAGACAATGATAAAAAACCATATACTATGTGGTTAAAAAAAAAAAAAAACTAGGATTATCACTTCTTTTCTTTTTTTTTATTAAACCAAACCAAACCAAACTAAATCAAACCTTAAGTCCCATCAAATAGGGTCGGTTACATAAATCCTCATTCTCCACACGGTTCTATCAAAGGCTATTTCGTTAGTCAAATTAAGTAGATTCATATCTCTATTTACAACGTTAGCCAACGATAATTTAGGCATACCCGGTCAGTATCGCCCCCAAAAAATTAGATAGGATATATTTATTTATACAACAAACCCACCTGATAAACAAACACATATATATAGTTAACTATTCCATACATCCATTTCCATTTAATCCCAAATACCAAATACATGTTGTTCACATCTCAATGCCCTAGTTCCAATCTCAAGCATGCATTTTACAACAAGTATGAAATGGAAGCCAAACAGATAATAAGTGTCCTACAGGCTTACAAATTTATCCAAGAACATTCTTGGATACACAAAATGGAGTTTCAACTTAACGTAAATACAGCCATGGGCTTACATTCAACAAATAATAAAACAAAAATGAAGCCTCAGCTCCAAGTCTTCCCAAGTCAGTGCCTTGGCGAAGGCATAGCACCTGTACCTGAAATGGTTTTCCTTATAGGGTGAGCCACAGCCCAGTAGAGATATACTACACAACATATAGACCAGGACAAGACTAAAGAAGAGTATGCTCATGCCATGCTCATGATAAAACAGTTTACCTCTCTTTTTATAAAGTACGCAATGCTAAGATGCAACAACAGATATAAAACCATTTCTATTTTAAACCATATTTGTTACATAAATACAGATTCTGTGAATCTCTAAGTGAGTGTCTGCAAGCAAGCCCTAATGCACTACCACTATCATTTTTACCAGTAAACTGGAAGGCTCAATACCTAACCACGCAGTTCTACACTCTCTTCCCAGATTCACCAAGTATTCATCTTTTCGGAAACAGATACATCTCCAAACATTTCTCAAAAACAGATACATTTCTAATGAAATGAATGTAATGCAATGTCCAATGTAACAAATGAGGAATGTGGTTCAATTTACCTAAGTCTCATACATTTCTACAACAATCATGGCTATCCTCCACCGATAGCCCAAAATAGATATTTCTAAACGGATATTTAAACAATTAAATTCCAAAACAATTCCGATAAATACAATCCATTTCACATCTCATCAAATATGAACAACTACACTAGTTTTCATATCACAATCACGTCCGGTAACCTCTCAAGGTCTATTTCTAACCGTGTCAGTTTTATTCCAACAGATATATTAAACAAAATAATACCATTAATACCCAAGAAAACATCGTTTTCTTTCCAAACTCATTCTCCAAGCATTATTCAATTATGATATTCTATTTTGATCGAAAGCCCCAAAAGTTAAACGTAATTCCTTTATTTTCTTTAAAAATGCTCTTTTGGTCACAAACCGGTAAAATTTTCCAAACCAATCAAATCGAAGTCCGTTTTTATTCAAATTTAAAACATAACTCTTTCATAACCTGACAAACATATTCCAAGTTTACACTTTCGTAATTTGGGCATCAACTTTTTATTTTTCTCAAAATTTCTCTTTTAAGCAAATAAATCACAAATTTTTCAAAAATTCTAATTAAATTATATAAAAGCTCCCTATAATCAAGTAAAAGTGCATAAAGAAGTGTAGGAAAAATTCCTACCTCAAACTAGAAGAGGAAACAAGCAAAACCCCCAAATTTTCGATTTTGCAAATTTTAATCTCTACCGGTCAAAACGTTGCTCTCACCAAGCTTTTCACTTTGGGCTCCAGAACATGGGTCTAAAACCTAATAGATTTTGGTAGATCATAGATTTTGTGTGATGAATGTTTAAGGAAAAAAAAATGAAAGAGAGATTCAACCGAGAGCACAGAGGCGGAAGAAGAAACGAAAAGAAAGAACAAGAAAAGAGAAAAAGAAATGAGGGAAAGGAGTGGAGAGGCAGCCCCCCACGTAGGTTGCCTCTCATTACATTAATATATATATATATATATATCAATTCAAGTATATTTTCACATCATCATAATATTTTGTAACATAAATGATAAAATGATATAATATTTTCTCACCACAAAATATATTTCGGTTAATGATACACACCATAAAATCAGCTATCAAATATTTATTATAATCGTATATAATAAATAATAACAACTCCCAAGGTGGTTATTACCAATCACATTTTAAAAGGACCAAACAGTTAAACGTGAGTCATTAAACAAACTCAATTTAAATTAAATCTAAGTCATGGGTCTCACCCATAAGTCAAATATGGTCCAATTATATACCAAAATAAACCCAACAAATTTATGTCATCCGAACACCCAAAACTCAATTTTAAATTCTGGTATAAATTAAACTGAACACCAATAGTCCATGAATTTTCATAAATAAATATTCATCATTAAATTCTGAAATTTTTATCCAACGTGCTAGACTCATATGGGAACAACATATAAAAATTTCATAATTTTCTGAGATCGGGAACTATTTTTAAAAAATACAAAACCGAACTATTTTCGCACAAAATTTACACAGCAATCAAATTCGAAAATTTGCTCAATTAAATTGTGCGCTGCCTATTTTTAAAAAAAATTTGGGTCATTACACGGTCCCCTAACACTTTCATCTACCGTCACTGTATCACATCTCTTCACTATTACCTCTATTGGTCTCCGTTGAATATGATCAAACCATCTCAATCAATTCTCTCTCAACTTATTTTAATACTACATTTTGTTTATTATTTTATGTGTAAATATTGCAATAACAGTAATGATAAAGACCCCCAAAAAACACAATCCCCACAATCTCTAAAATGATATGAACCATTCACATCACTGTCAGACACAATCCTTACAATAAATTCAAACACATCAATAATCAATTGTGGGGACATATTTTCTAGATAAAAACACGTAACCAAGGTGGCACCAGAGTGCAGCCGAGGTGCCACGTGTCCAGATCATAGCGCCGAGATGATCCCGGATAGGCCGAGGTTATCTGCAGAAATACCGGAATCCGAGATGAGCAGATAAAGGACAAGAGTCTTAGAATGAGGAAAAACTTCAGTTTGGATAAAGATAAGATTCTTAGGGAGCTTATCCCAATCTAGCTGGGAGTCCAGGATTAGCAGTAATCCAAAGTCCATTGAAGCTAGACTTCTACTGGGGTTAGGACAGTGTTGGCTATAAAAGAAAGGCACCGTCATAGGTCTAAGGTACACTTTTTGTATTCTGAATAGTGAGTTAAGCACTTTTGCTATCTTTGAGAGATAACTGACTTGATCGTCGGAGTGCCCCCGGGTGGACGAACCACCGCCGGAGTCCTCTTCTTTCTGTGGCAGGTTGTTCGAGCTTGATCAATTCTACCGGTGTTCTCCAGCTGAGTATCTGTTTGGCAGTGTGGTCAGAAATCGCCTCACCAAATTTGGCGCCGTCTGTGGGAAAGAAAGGAGAATAGATGGCCAACAACGGACAGATAGGAAAAGTTGGGAACGACATTCCTACTGGGAGTGGAAAACATATTGACCCTAACGCAGAGGAGGATAATTACAACGAGGAAACTCGGGATCAGAATCCCGGAGAGAAAGACGTCGGCCAGGAGGGCAACGTACCGAAAAAATTAGACCGAAGCGGGTATTATAACAAGGACGACCTCCAGGTATGGAAAGATAAATGCCTACAGAGGGATGACGAGATGAAGGGAATGGCGAACAAATTGGTGACCTATAAACGGTCGACAATTTCATAATTCAGAACAACGTCATGCAGCCACCGTTCCCGTTACAAGATACACCGATTCCAGCGGCCAAGAAAGATGCTCGAAAAGGGGGACAGAAAACAGTTCCTGCAACCCCTTAGCATGACAGGACCAAGGGACATTCTCACCGGCCTTCACGGGAGGTCGAGCATGGATAATCAATGAGAAAAGAATCCCAGAAGACATGTCGAACCAAAGAAGCCTACACCAAAGAACATTGAGATGTTTAGGGGAAGGAACTCTGTTTTGACATGACCAATAGAGGGAGGTCCAAAAGGACTCATAATGACACTGGAAGTAGTGCACCGAAAAGGCTGAAGTCAGGAGATAGCTGAGCTCCTGGACAGACCAAGGAGGATCTGAGGGATTACCTACAGAGGACGCGACAAGATGCTGAGGTAACTTTCCCGGTCAAGCCGAGAATGCCGTTCTCGGTAGAATTGGACAAATTCGAAGCCCCGAAGAGGTTTAACATGCCGAGATTCCAGATATACGACGGTAAATCGGACCCCAACTTTCACGTCGGCCTGTACCTGAACTTGATGACATTGTACACCGGGATAAGCCGTTACTTTGCAAGGTGTTCCCCTCGTCCTTCGGAGAAATTGCATCGGACTGGTTTCACAAGTTGCCGAAAGGGACAGTGAAAACCTAGGAGGGCCTGGCCGAGATGTTCGTGGCCAGGTTTGTGACAAACAAACTACAGCCGTTGAGGGTGGACTCCCTGATGGCTTTGAGAATCAGTGAGGATGAAATCCTTAGGGCCTATGCCAAGAGGTAATATGAGGTGTTCAACCGAATACCAAGGTACAACCAAGAGGTAGCGGTCATGTCTTTTAAGAACGGCGTAAATGATGACTGTCAGCTCCAGAAATCATTGGCAAAGACACTACCAAAAAGTATGGAGGAGCTTATGGCCAGAATTGAGAAGTACGCAAGAGCCGAGGAAGACACGCTGGAGACAAAGGCGTCGAAACAAGAGAAGGGAAACGGCTCGCCAAAGCGAGGCCGAGGTAACTCTAGGTACAGCAAGCAAGAGACAGGATTAAGGGCTGCACAGGCAATCACAACCATATTCCGAATCCCGGTTTACAAAGTCTTGGAGAAAATCTTAAATCAGCCCTATTATAGAGCACCCGCAAGGGTACCGAGCGAATTTATGGGAAGAAGCCTTGGCAAGCAGTGTGCTTACCATAATGAAGCTGGACATTTGACTCAAGGGTGCTGAGCCCTAAAGGCACATCTGGAAGACCTAGTAAAACAGGGCCATTTAAGGGACCTAGTAGACGAGGCCAGGACAAGGAAAGAGCAGGCAAGACTACCCCAGGCACCGGCAGCACTGCCTTCCCCAGCACCGCAACCGCAGGCAAGCGGACCTCGAGTGATCAATGTGATCCACTCGAAGATCAATGAGAACGAAATACGTGGAGAGACTTAGAAGGTAAAGCACTTGCAGCATGTGTACCAGGTTCGGCAGAAAAGACCAAGGGCAGACGAGTGCTAGGGACCAGTGGTATCCTTCATTGAAGACGACCTAGAGATGATGCAGCATCCACACAATGATGCCTTGGTAATATCCCTCCAGATTGGAGAGTGCCAAGTGAAGCTCATCTTAGTTGACTAGGGCAGCTCTTGTGACATCATGTATGTCAGATGTTACAAGGAGCTTAGCCTTTACCAAGATGATCTGGAGCAGTCCAATGACCCAATGGTAGGGTTCAACGGCACGCCAACGTGGCCCCTGGGAGCAGTAAGTTTGGAGGTGCAGGCTGGCACCAAGAAGATAAAAACAGAGTTCACCATAATCGACACCCCCTCCCCTTACAATGTTATCCTAGGAAGGATATGGCTGCATGCAATGGGAGTTGTTCCCTCAACATTGCATCGGCTATTGCGGTTCCCAACAGAGCATAGAATAGAGGAGGTCAGAGGGGATCAGGTGCAGGCAAAGAATTGCTCCATGGCAGTAATGAAATCTACCTGTAACATACGAAAAGCAGAAAAAGCAAAGATAAAGGAAAAGGACATAGAGGTCTTGGAGGAAGTTGGCAAAGAGCCAGCCGAGAAGAGTGAAGAAGCCCTAAAAAAAATCCTTATCCATCAAGGGGATGAAGAACGCTTCTTCCTTCTCGGCTCGGGCTTGGCCAAGGAAGAGGAAAAAGAGCTAGAGACGTTCCTGAGAGCAAACATTAAGGTGTTTGCCTGGACACCATACGAGATGCATGGCATTGACCCCAAGGTCACTTGCCATAGATTAAATGTGGACAGGTCAGCCAAACCTGTAATCTAGCAAGCAAGGAGGCCGACGTTGATGCATGTTGAGGAGATAGAAGAAGAAGTGACCAAATTTCTAGAGGCCAGAGCCATTCAAGAGGTAAACTACCCAACATGGCTATCAAACACGATCATCGTGAAGAAAAAGAATGGGAAGTGGAGGGTCTGTGTGGACTTCACCAGCCTGAACAAGGCTTGTCCCAAAGACAGTTTCCTATTACCCAAGATTGACCAATTGGTGGATGCCACTTCAGGGCAGCGAAGGATGAGCTTCCTGGATGCCTACAGGGGGTACCATCAGATAACTATGTACCCCCCAGATGAGGAAAAAACTGCATTTATCACCCTAAAAGGGTTGTGTTGCTATAGAGTGATGCCTTTCAAGTTGAAAAATGTAGGAGCAACTTACCAGAGACTGGTGACCAAGATGTTCAAACATCTAATAGGCAAAACAGTGGAGGTATACATAGGTGACATGGTCGTGAAGACCGAGGAACTTGAGGATCATCTGGGAGACTTAAAGGCAGTTTTTGACATCCTTAAAACATATCGGCTCTGACTCAATGCATCGAAGTGCGCATTTAGAGTTGGGTCTGGTATGTTCTTAGGATACTTGGTAACCAAAAGGGGCATTGAAGCAAGCCCCGATCAGATCAAAGCCATCTTAGAACTGAAGAGCCCAACATCGGCAAAACAAGTGCAGATGTTGAATGGAAGGGCGGCAGCCCTGTACAGATTCATAAGCAGAAGCTCTGATAAATGTAAACCTTTCTTCAGCTTAGTGAAGAAAGCCACAGACTTCTTATGGATCGAAGAGTGTGAAATCGCCTTGGCCGACTTGAAGAAGTATTTGACCACAACTCCAGTTCTCTCAAATCCAGTACCAGGAGAAGAGTTGTTCTTATTCTTGGTAGTTTCAAAACATGCAGTGAGTGCAGTAGTAATCAGAGAAGAAAATGGAAAGCAAAAGGCAGTTTATTACGTGAGTAAAACCCTAGCAGATGCTAAGACCAGATACTTTCCCTTGGAGAAGCTGACCCTGGCTTTAGTAATGGCTTCCAAGAAGCTGAATCATTACTTTCAAGCCCACAAAATTGTGGTGTTAATTGAACATCCTTTGAGGTCCCTATTGCCGCAGGGAGATCTGATGGGCAGAATAGCCAGATGGGCAGTGGCCTTGGGCCAATATGACCTGGAATTCAGACCCAGAACAGCAATCAAAGGCCAAGTCTTGGCTAACTTCGTGGCCGAGTTCACACCAGACGCCGTCATACATCGGGCTCCGTTGAGCCGACGTATACGATGTCCAAGTGAACCAGAAGAAACCTAGCTGGGGATAGCAAAGCAAAGGAAGGAAGAGAAACTCAGGCCCTGCAGCATTTACATCGGTGACTCCTTCCGGTTATTTGAGTTCAAGCCGACAAAGAGCGGGGGCAGGAGTAGTGCTAGTATCGCCAGATGGGCAGATACTGGAACAATCCATTCGTTTGGGGTTTAAGGCCTCAAACAATGAAGCAGAGTATGAAGCACTAATCGTAGGATTAAAGCTGGTAGTAGCAATGGAAGCTGACGAGGTAATAGTCTTCTGTGACTCCCAACTTATAGTCAACCAGGCAATAGGCGAATATGCAGCTAGAGATGAAAGGATGTCGGCCTATGTAAAGGAGGTGGGCAAACTGATAGCCTTATTTCAAAATTGCCAACTACAGCTGGTTAGCCGAGATGACAATAGCCATGCTGATGCTCTAGCCAACCTGGCTAGTGCTATGAAGCTTGGAGAGGCAAGGACGATAATGGTTGACTACTTGTTAGGTCCAAGCATAGAACCACTGAACACAAAGCATGAAGCAATGTGTGTGGAGTTGGGACCAAGTTGGATGGATGAGATAATAGTATACCTTAGAGATAGGAAACTGTCTGATGATCACAAAGAGGCACATAAGATCAGACTAAAGTCGGCAAGGTTCAGTCTAACAACAGAAGGACATCTTTACAAAAGGTCTTTTACTAGACCCCTTTTGAGCTGTGTGCATCCTTCACAAGTTAAAGACTTTCTATATGAAATACACAAAGGAGTATGTGGAAGCCACACCAGGGCCAGGTCACTTGCTCATAGGGCCATCAGTCAGGGGTATTGGTGGCCCTACATGCAGAAAGACGCTAAAACTTATGTCAAAAAGTGTGAGAAGTGCCAGAGGTTTGCACCTTTGATACATCAACCAGCAGCAGCCTTGAACCCAGTGTCCAGCCCTTGGCCATTTGCCCAATGGGGCATGGATCTTGTTAGATAACTGCCTCAAGCAATTGGACAAAGGAAGTACATGCTGGTGGCAACAGATTACTTCACCAAATGGGTAGAAGCTGAACCCCTTGCAAAAATTCGGGACGTTGATGTGAAGAACTTCATATGGAAGAACATCATCACCAGGTTTGGGATCCCAAGGTCAATAATAGCAGACAATGGTACACAGTTTGACAATAAGCTAATCAAGAGCTTTTGTGCAAAGTACAAAATCAAGAATTATTACTCTACCCCAAGCTTTCCTCAGAGTAATGGTCAAGCAGAAGCCTCTAATAAGGTTATCTTGGATGGGATCAAGAAAAGGCTGGAAGCTGCAAAGGGAAAGTGGGTGGAAGAGCTGCCCAATGTACTTTGGGCATATCGGACTATACCGAGAAGATCAACTGGGGAGTCCCCATTTGCCATGGCTTATGGCACAGAAGCAGTCATTCCACTGGAGGTCAGCATCCCAGGGATCAGAACCCAGGGAGTGGAAAATGGGACCAATGAGGCATTCTTGGCCCGAGATCTGGATCTGCTAGAAGAAAGAAAGGAGAAAACGACAATTCAGCTGGGGGCATACCAACAGTAGCTTGCCAGGGCTTATAATAGAAAGGTCAACTCACGAGAGTTTCAAGTTGGTGACCTCGTCTTGAGAAAGGTCGTTGGCAACAAGATGGATCCCAGAGAGGGCAAGCTTGGCCCGAATTGGGAGGGACCCTATAGAATCATCTCGGTCTTGGGCAATGGGGCATATCGGCTTGAGGATAGTAAAGGCAAAGAGTGGCCAAGACCCTGGAATACTTGCAATCTGAAGTTTTTCTATCATTAGATTTTCTTGTTTTTTAAGTTTTTTTATTAGCCGAAGTAATAATAAAGTTTTAGATTGATTTTTAAACTTGTGTAGTGTGACTGACCGGACACTTGACGATGTTTCTGATTGAAACATGACAAATAACTTAGACTTATTATATGGTAGAGTTGAATTATACTTGCATATAATAGAGTTGAACTAAGTTGGCGATGTTTCTGATTGAAACATGACGAATAACTTAGACTTATTATATGGCAGAGTTGAATTATACTTGCATATAATAGAGTTGAACTAAGTTGGCGATGTTTCTGATTGAAACATGACGAACAACTTAAACTTATTATATGGCAGAGTTGTATTATACTTGTATATAATAGAGTTGAACTAAGTTGGCGATGTTTCTGATTACAACATGACGAATAACTTAGACTTATTGTATGGCAAAGTTGAATTATACTTGCATATAATAGAGTTGAACTAAGTTGGATTAACCTGGACTTGTCATATCGGCAGAGTCAAACACAGATTGGTACTAAGTACATTTTAGTCAGATTAACAGAGAGACCAAGGTTGGTAACCTCGGCCAGTCTTTGTTTGAATCTGACCTCGGCGACGAGGTCAAAGCGGCATGCTTAATGAGAACCCAAGTGGAACTTAAGTTCACATTAGGGGGCAGAGGGCTGGAAAATAATACTTGGGAGTTAGAATTTGCAAGCTAAGGTTGGAATAACACTTGTTGAAATTTTATGAAAAATTTACAAGTTGAAGTTAAGCCGAGGTTATGTTAAAAGAAGATTGGTTTAACACTTGTTGAAATTTTTTATGAAAAATTTACAAGTTAAAATCAAGCCAACGTTGTGTTCAATGAAGTACCTACGTACTCGCTGAGATTACCATTTTGCCAAGACCTAGAAGATATTGAAAGACAGAAGTTTTGATAAATAAAAGTAAAGTGGCAAGTTTTAAGTAACACTTGTGAAAATATTATTGCAATATTTTAAAGTGTTAAGCCAAGGCCGAGATAAACAGTCAAAGTGTATATCCGAGGTATTCTACCCTGAGGAGATTGCACAATTAAGGTGTACTTTGAAGACATACAAAGTATTCTAAGTATAGTGTCATATAAAGAAAAGGCATACATCCAAGCACTCAAAAGAAATGCGAAAAGAAAGTTATACTTGCATTCAGATAAGGAAGTTCAAATACAAGAAGGCACTTTAGCCTAACATTGAAGAAAAGTATACTTGTTCAGATTACAAAGTGGCACGTTGGCCAAATTAAAGCTAAACATTGTTTCAAAAGCAAGAAAAAAGTACAAGGTACAAGGAATAAAGAAGAACATCAAACTAGACTATTTGGCGTCATTGGCTGGTTGGGTTTGGGGTTTAGAGGACATCTGGGAACTCTTCTCGGCAGCCTTCTCAGCCGCGAGCTCGACGTCGATCTCTTCAAGAGTTTGGTCAAGGCTCTTCTCGGCGATAGGCGCCTTGGATTATGTCTTCTCGGCAGAGGCACCCTTTGAGACCTCGTCCTCCTCATCTTGAGTCAAGTTCAGGACTTGCTCATTCAGAGTTGGAGACTTGGTCCCAACAGCCTCGTCCGTCTCAGTCCCTTTGGCCTCAACTTCCTCCTCGGACTCACTCTCGTCCTCGAACTAGCTTAGAGTAGGAGGAAATGGCAGGTCAAGGTTGCTTGCATTCTTGAGAGGAGAGTCCTCAAGGACAGCCAACTCCTTCAGAGCAGCCATCCAACCAAGGTTAAAACCCTTGTTGCATGCCTATCTGACTTGTTTCTTGTAGTCTTCTTTGACGTCGGCTGCCCCCTCGGCGTACGCCTTCTCGTCAGCCGTCTTGATCTCAGCTTCTTTTGTGGCCAAGGCAGCCTAGAGCTTGGCCTAGGCTTCTGTAGTTTTCACTTGGGCCTCATTCTTTTCGGCCTCAAGGACCTTGGCAATGGCCTCTGCAGCATCTACCTTTTTCTCGGCGTCATCCTGAGCTATCTTGGCTGCCTTGACCTGGTCTATCAAGGCCTTCATTTTGCCCTCGGCCTTGTTAAAGGACTTGGACAAATTGGCAACCTCCTTTGTCTTTTAGACCAACTCTTTCTTGATGGCAAAGGACTACATCGCGAAGAAGCGGCCGTGCTAGATTGCCTAAAAGAAATGAAAAAACACACATGTTAGTAAAACTCTCTAAGTATGGAAAAACAGAGAGTGGAGAGTACCAAGTAATGGGGGCTTACCTGTACGGAATGCTGCAACATCAAAGCAAAATTTGCGTACTCGCTTATCTCGGCGTTGCAGTCGAGATCTTTGGGAAGGAGCAAGGCGGTAGAGAGGACAACGCCAACTTCAATGTCATCGGCGCTGTCGCCAGCCCTGATCGGCTTGTCCTCAATTGTAATTGGAGGAGCCCAGGGGGCATCAGACTTCAGAGAACCCGAGGTTGTTACCGACGCGGACCTCTGTTTCCTTGACCTGGTTGATTCAGAGGGTGCGGCCTCAGCGGGCCTCTTCTCGGCAACAGAGGAGCTCTTCTCACCCTCGGCGAATTTTGAGATCGGCAAGGTGTCCTCAGTGTCAATCTGAGTCACCGTTGCCTTTGGTTAGGCTTTCTTTAGCCTTTTTAGCTTTGGCTTTGGCTGAGACTGAGATGGTGATGGTTGTGCGGTGATAGTGTTAGGGATGTCGACTAGAAGGGCGTCTACTACAGCCTTCTTACAACCCATCTCGGAGGCGACTACAGTTCGACGTCGGCGTTTGCGTTCAAAAGATGGGATTAGTTGTGGAGCCGAGGTTGATGGCTGTTCCACAGGACCAAATGTTGATCCTTGGTCAGGCCTTGATGATGCGGCTTGGGGAGTTGTAGCTGATGGAGGAGACTTGCTTTTCCTTTTTCTTGGGATGTTGGGAAGAACAGATTTGTACGTCGGGATAAAGTTGAGCAACAAAGGAGCCTTGCGCTGATTAACAGGCAAGTCCAGCAACTTCTTATAGTCTTTACTGGGAAAGAAGTTTTTGTGGAAGTCCTTTGGGGGCTGGGGAAGAACTGCAAAACAAAACGAAACAGACGTTAGAGCATACAAAAATATCCAAGTAAAAAAGACTTGAAAGCAAGTAAAAATAACACTTGGCTTTTACCATCTCCCTTTCTGAACAGTGTACGGCTTAAAGAGTAGAGGTGGAGATCGTCATTTGGAAGGAACTCCCAGTTGCCTGAGACGATGAAATAATTGTCCCCGGTGCCCTTGTTGGAATCAGGGAGATCGGCAATGAGTTTGTATTCTGTTGACCTCAGCTTAAGGTAGTAAATATAGCATTTTTCCGACTTAAGGCCGCACATGGTGTAGTAGTACTGGATGTCGGCAAGGGTAACCCTAGCATACTCCCTTTTGGCTAAGGCAATTATACCATTGATAACTTGGTAGGAGTTAATGGCAAGCTGCATTGGGTTCAGTTTGTAGTAGTGTAGGACTTCTCGGAAGAGAATATCAAGAGTAAGCCTAAGTCCACATTCTACGAAGGCTACAACTGGAAAGGGCATGGAATCGTCCTTAGGCATAATAGAGTCCTCCTCTCCAGCCAACCTGAGATGGACATCGACAGGGATGGCGAACTCCTACCTGAAATATTCTAGCTTAATTGGGGTGTCTACCTTCCACCTCCACATACCCATGACGTCGGCTTAAGGGGAAAAGTATTGGGTTGCAAGGGGAAATGGTTTGTTAGGGTTTTAAGGACCTCGGCAAAACCAAAACAAATGTTGGGGCAAGGGTTTTTCAAGATGTAAATGGAATTTGTTTCAATTTTTCCTAGAGTTTGGAGTTCTAAAGCAAATCCAGATCCTAGAGTTACTACAACAAGAGGATTAAAGGCAAGAATCTAGAAAAAAAAAAAAAAAAAAAAAAAAAAAAAACAGCAAGAAAACATAAACAAAAACATGATTCAGAGTCAAGAAAAGTGATGAACTATCAAGAACACTGTGACAGAGTGTGTACAAGGGTGCAAGACCAAAAACAGTGGCAAAAAAACCAAGTGTATGAATAGATTGTGTATACGTGTGTATACCTAGAAACAAATTGCAAGCAAGGAAAAATTTTCAACATAAATGAGAATTCAAGAACATGAATGAAGTCACAGTAGCAGTATACGAACGTAACAGTTTGAAGTAAAACAAGAAGTTAAATCGAAGAGAAGCAGTAACTCACCGAAAAAAATGAAGCCGGTGTTGAGTACGCTGGAGTCAGATGATGGCAGCAATCGAAAAAGATCAGCAAAAAGCTTCGCCGGAGGGGAAGAATGGAAATAGTTGCAGAGCTTGAGAGCTGGAAACTATGGCGGATTTGGGAGAGTAGAGAGAGAGAGTTTGCATGAAAATGATGTTGAAAAAGTGAAAAGGCGAAGAGAGAGATATGGTTTTGATTAAACACATGAAATGGCGGCAAAATCGTAATTAATATGTCTAGGACGACATGCTTGTCAGACGATGCACGCAAGTGCGATGCGACTTAATGGCGCGTGTCAAGTACGGCTCAGTAGGGAAAAGACGCGTGGCAGAAACTGTTGAAAAACTGTGCGTGACAGCTCATACACGTGAAGAAACCCTTGGAGTTCTTGATTTAATGGAGCAGGACCTCGGGTAGGGAGACGGTTTCAGCTGAGAAACTTGAACAAACTTGGTTATAGGTTCTAGAGCATTGATGAAAACGGACTATAAATCTTGGTCGTATTGAGTCGACGAATGATGACCTCGGTAATAAAGGATAGAACAAGCTTAGTTAACATGCTATATGACTAAAAGATATAGGTTCCATCACCTCAAGATACCGAGGTAATAGAACCTAGGAGGTAGTTATGGGGACATATTTTTCTGGATAAAAACGTGTGGCCAAGGTGGCACCGGAGTGCAGCCGAGGTGCCACATGTCCAGGTCATAGCACCGAGATGATCTCAGATAGGCCGAGGTTATCTGCGGAAATACCGGGATCCGAGATGAGCGGATAAAGGACAAAAGTCTTAGAATGGAGAAAAACTTCAGTTTGGATAAAGATAAGACTTTTAGAGAGCTTATCCCAATATAACTGGGAGTCCAGGATTAGCAGTAATCCAAAGTCCATTGAAGCTAGACTTCTACTGGGATTAGGACAGTGTTGGCTATAAAAGAAAGGCACCCTCATGGGTGTAAGATATACTTTTTGTATTTTGAATAGTGAGTTAAGCACTTTTGTTATCGTTGAGAGATAACTGACTTGATCATCGGAGTGCCCCCGGATGGACGAACCACCACCAGAGTCCTCTTCTTTCTATGACAGGTTGTTCAGACTTGATCAATTCTGCCGATGTTCTCCAGCTGAATATTTATTTAGCAGTGTGGTCAAAAATCAACTTACACATCAATATATCAATGAAGATCGTAAAATCTTTTTTTGTACGAGTCCTAAACATTTTCCATTAACATAATAAGTTTTTCCGCTCATATTTATTTTTAGGAAAATGATTGGTGGCCCTAAAAACTGTGGCCCAAATGCCCCTAATTGTCAGTTTTGGTAACTTTGTTTTTTTTTTTTTTTTTTTTTTTTTTTTACCTGATAGGGAAATTCGGGGCATTAGGGGCACCCAAATTCGGGCCCCCTAGCATTGCCGTTATTTTTAACGTTGAGCTAACAAGAAAAAAGTTACTATCTTAACATTACTGGGGAGAAAAAACACGTAAAAGCATGATGTGAATGTGTGGCAGTGTAAAATAGTCAAATCCAAAGTTCCAAACAAAAGGAAGATGGTTCAGGAGCAAAAATTAGTGGGATCAGATAGGAGCACATCACTGACTTCCACTGTTAAAACATTACACGTCTACTATTGTTTTTCAAAAGACTTAAGATTGGGAGTTTTAATTTTAGAGTTCTAAAAAGAATTTTAGTGATGTGATAAAGAATGGGATCTATATATAATGTAATATATGTGTCTATATTTTTGTTTTTGTTTTTATTTTTGTTTTTGGTTTTTTTTTACCACATCATTAAAATTCTCTTTAAGATTTTAAAATTAAAACCCTCTATCATTATTTCCAAAATTTAGGGGGTTCGACCTAGTGTCGCCCCTGGTTTTAGATTGCAGAAATTAATAAATGAGGTTTAGTGTTATTGCAATTTTTAATTCAGGAGTAAAGCGACATTGGACAATAGTTGAGGGCTAAAGTGTAATTTTATTTTATATATATATTTATTACATTTTTTATTTATTAGGTTAAATTACACTTTTACCATTCCACTTTAGCGAAATTTTATTTTAATCTCTTTTTTGAGTTCAACTCAAGTTTCAATGTGATATCTTTATCACCCTGCCGTTTAAAATTCGAGTGAAAATTGAAATATAAATGATCAAAGTAAAATTTGTACAAGGTTAGAGGGTTAAAGTATAATTTTTCATAATTTTTTGTTTTTTTAATGTACTTAAAATGTGCTCATGTGGCCATCATAC
Source organism: Camellia granthamiana (assembly GCA_036172215.1). Taxonomy (NCBI): domain Eukaryota; kingdom Viridiplantae; phylum Streptophyta; class Magnoliopsida; order Ericales; family Theaceae; genus Camellia; species Camellia granthamiana. Next base: position 153,821,020 of record CM069903.1, read on the forward strand.
AAGCATTTTTTTGTCCATTTTTACAAAAATATTTGAGACCTCTAAATGAGGACCTTTAAAGGCAGTGACGGAGTCAGAAAATTAAATTAAATGGAATACTTATTAATTACAATATCGAAAATTTTTACAAAAATATTTCACGCAAGTTTTTATTATTGATTTCGAGAAACATCAAAAAATAATGTCATTTATAACTAGTGTATCATGGACAATACAAAAAAATATGAATATAAGTCTTAAAATAAATTATATAATGATAAAAAAAAAATTATACAAAATTTGATTAAAAATTCAATGGTACTACCACGTCATCATTAATATGTGATATCACCAACTAATAGTTTATAAACACATAGAGAATGAACCTCACATGTCAAATGTAACTAACAATTCAATAAATTTCATGTATTTATAGTGAGATTACTAGTTGCATGTCAATAATAATGGTATTACCGTTATATTCAAAAATTTTCATAAATAATATGATTTATAGTAGTCTTTTCATTTTCAATTAAAACAACCATTATTGTTCTCATAATTTTTAAAATCTCGTGACATTTGATTCTAATAATAGTTTTGTAATTTTTTTAATTTAAAATATTTTCTTTATCTTTGCAAAATTTTTATAAAAAAAAAAATTCCAAAATTCAGGGGGGCACGTGACCCCCCTGCGCTTTACTCCCTCTACCACTGTCTAGAGGTAGACCCCACTTTATGATTTGATATTTTGGCTTGTGATGTTGTATTTTTTTTTTTTTTTTTATTTATGTATTACAACATTATTAGAGTTGGCATTAAAGTTCTAACTCTTGTGCTCTCTATCATCATTCTATTTTTACAGTGAATGACAAGATAACTACATTGAAGCAAATGTCAAAATTCGAAGAATTAATTATTTACTGAAGGTTGTAATTTATGACTTTGAGACTTTGAGTGAGTTTGACGAACACTTTTTTAGTAGTTTTTTTTTTTTTGTTAATTTTTTTTTTTCATTTTTCGTGAACTTGATTTTAAAAGGTTTTCATTTTAGGTTATATTAAACTAGATGGACATTTAGGTAAAAACTTTTGAAAAAAAAAAAATTATTAAAATTGTCACTCCTTTTTGCTTCAACAAACTTTCTAAAAAAAGTTAAAATTTATTTTAGAATAAACGGACTTGAAAATTAGAAAAATTTCACATAAATTAAAAAAAAAAAATCATTAAATTAAAAAAAAAATGAAAAATACTTATTACTCTTTTTAGCTATGGCCAAAGATTGGGCAAGTGGCAATGACCTTTAAAAGCAAAGGTCCTTATGGATAGTAATTTAAGGGGTTTGAATTCTTTCAATTTAGTCATTCAATTTGATAAAATAATTTAGGTTTAGCGAGTATATTTTGAGATCAATTTTAATAATTTGAATCATTTACTTTTTAAAATAATTGAAATAATTGAATATCAACAATTATATGTTTGAATCATGTTTGTATTATAAAAAATAGATGACTATTTTGAAAATTATATTTTTAATTTATTTTTATTTTTTTAAAACAAAAGTGAATGAATGTTAGAAAGTGAACAATTCGGATCACTGAAATTATCTTCAAAATGAACCTACAAAATTCAAACGCTTTATTAATCATTCAACTTGAGATAATTCAAACCCTAATTTGAACAAGTTGATGTGCTATCAAAGGTTTTCATAATCGTTTGGCTTCCCATCAATTATCAATGTAATCTCTCTCATTAATGTAATATATAAATTTCTCGTTAGTAATATTTGTTGAAAAAATTATTTTATAGGTTTATTTTGAATCAATTTTGAGCCCAAATTTAAATGGGACCCACAAGTCTTTTGAGGCGGATCTGAGTGGTGACGTGTTCCTTGACTCATGGTAAGCCACACGTTGAAATCGATTTGTCAGAACAATTTATGGATGAATGTGAAGTTGAGGTCATTTTTAACTTGGTGAAGCTAGAATTTGTAGAGTCAAATATGGGTTGTCTCACATTGAAATAATGGGAGAGTTTATAAGAGCTCTAGGTTTGCATACTTGGAATAGGCCCCAATGGGCACCCAAGTTTTGTGAAAGGGAGAGTTGTGGACCAAGCATGCTTTGCATTCAAACCCCACACATGACAAGGAACATGGTGTGGGTCGGGTCCTAACTTTAATTTTTTGGACAAAATTTTTTCAAATTCTTGCAGGAAATTTTAATTTTCAAAATGAATTAATTCAAAATCTTGTGGGAAAATTCAAATTCAAATTCTTTTCCGAACCAATGCCTTCTCCGATCACTTCCCTTCTTCTTCTCTAGCAGTTCAAATTCACACCTGTTCGAAGGGTATTTCTACCCTTCCGAACAAACACCATGTTGTCTATAAATACAGGCTTCTCCAACAAGTTCAAACCATTCATTTGCTTCCCCATTTTCTTCTCTTATGCATTTGCTCTTCATATTAGTTTCTAGAGATTTAATAGAGTTACATAACTCAGGTTCTGGTTCGATAGACAGATTGTTTGAAGTGCTACTACAATCTGTGTTCTTCATCATTGCATATAGATGCCATTAAATAATTGAGCACTTGAGCGGCGGCGAATCTGTCTTAAAAATAGAGTGTTACACACTCAACTTCATCATCATTTTGTTGTTCCATTTTCCAATGCAAGAAAATTCTGTAAATATTTTAATTTGGTTGTTTCAGTTCTTATTATTGTATACAGAAGATTGCTCTAACAATCTTAAGACAAATACAAATTATTCTGTATATACAAAAAAAATTCGTTTATTTCCTTTTCAAATTTCCTTTTGGTTTTGTTACATAAATTATTTTTTGTGTTAAGTCTTCAGAAATAAAATTCTGAATTTTTCAGAAATAAAATTATGGGTCTTCACTAATTAAAATTCTAATTTTTCAGTACTATAATTACTGAAGTTTTACAGAAGTAATATTCTGTGTGGAATTAATTTGTGTAAATCAAATTTTATTTCCAAATTAATTTCAAATAAAAGTTACAATTTTGTTTCTTTTATTTTTTACAGAATTATATTATGTGGTTATAATTTTCTGTATAGTATAAAATTCTAATTATAATTGTGTTTTATAATTTAGAATTCATGGCAATTAAAACTACTCAAACTAGTGTTTCAACTAGTGCTGTTACTGGTACTACGATTGCCCACATCCCTCCTACTGTTATGGTAGTGCCGATCAATCACGGGGAAAAACTAGAAAAGTTCTTAGGAACTGACTTCAAAATATGGCAGTAGAAAATGATGTTTTATCTTACTACTTTAAATTTAGCTCGTTTCCTTCATGAAGATGCTCCTATTCTGAAAGATGATGAAATCGACCGACAAATGGTTACTGCAGTCAATACTTGGAAACATGTGGATTTTATTTGTCGTAACTATATCTTGAATGGGCTTGATGATACATTGTATAACGTTTATAGCCCTATCAAGATGGCAAAGGAACTATTGGAGCCGTTGGAGAAAAAATACAAAACAGGAGATGCTGACTCGAAGAAATTTGTGGTGGGCAAATTTTTGGATTTTGTAATGGTTGATTCTGTTGGAAAAATGGTTTAATATAGGCATATTTTTTAGCCCAAATTTGAGTGGGCCCCAAACGTTGTTTCGAGTGGGTCCGAAGATGTGTCGTGTTCCTTGCCGCGTGGCAAGTCACACGGTGAAGACGGAACGTCAAAACCATTTATGAGTGAATGGGAAGTTGACGTCGTTTTCGGGTCTAACATTAATTTTTTAGATGAAATTCATTTGAATTTTTTCAATAAAAATTATTGTGGGAATTTAATTTTATTCTAAATTCAAATTTTGGGTTCCTAAGTGGTTTTCTAAAATTTGTAATTGTGAAAATTTAATTTAATTCTAAATTCAAATTTTAGGTTCCTAAAAAGTTTCCTAAAATTTATACCTCTTTATTTATTTATTTATTTAACTATTTCAATAGTTTAATATATATATATATATAATTAGTTTAATATATATATATATTTGAAATAGTTTGAATAATAATAAAGTTCTACTGGTTTGGAAATCTGTTCCATCAACCCACCAACGGCTACTTTTCAAAATTGTTTGGCAGGAATTCAGTTCCATGTGCAATGGGCTTAAATCAATTTTGAATAGTGTTGCACCTTTTCACTTCTTTGTGAAACCTATGCGGGGCTTAGGATTTTTGCCTATATATACTGTCTTAATTCCAGCAGTTTGGGGTGGAAAAAAATCAATCGAAATAATCCGAAAATGAGTCTGCAGATTGTCTAAATTGCTGTCCAGATTTTATTTGTGCATTATTCTTCATTTTAGTTTTAGAATAAAATTCAGAGAGTAAGAACACAATGTTTGGTTCCCCGAACAAATTGTTTGGAGTACTACTACAATTTGTGAAGATCATTGTATCCTAGGAGATAGACGCCACTCAACCGTAAGTACCGTAGCGGGGCGAATCTGTCTTAAGGACAGAGTGTCACGCACTCGACTTGGTCTTAATTTTAATTTGGTTCAATAAATAAATCTGGTATGTTATTTATTTATTTTGTTTGAATTTATTTCAAGTTATTTTATATACACAAAAGATTGTTCCAACAATCTTAAGACAGACTCGAATTTATTCTGTTTACAGAATTTTTTCGTTTGTTTCCTTTTCTCTTTCTTCTTTTAAGAAAATTATTTTCTGTGAATTTACAAAATAATATTCTGGTTGGAAAAACAAATAGTGATTATATGCTATTTGACAGATAGTAGTAATATACTGTCTCTTTTCTTTGACAACTAGTAGTACGATACTAGTGTCATTAACAATTCAGAATATATTTTTGTAAAATTTGTCATAAATTAATTTTGGGTTTTAGAAATTATTTTCTGAGTTTTCATTACTTAAAATTCTGTTTCAGTATTTTTATTATTGGAGTGTTACCAGAAATTTAAGTTTCTGTGTGAAATTAATTTGGTTAAATAAAATTTTATTTTATTTCCAAATTAATTAAAAAATAAAAGTTATATTCTTATTTCTTTTATTTTACAGAATTTAATTTCTTGTGTGGAATTAATTTGGTTAAATAAAATTTTATTTTATTTCCAAATTAATTGAAAAATAAAAGTTATAGTTGTTTATTTCTTTTATTTTACAGAATTTAATTTTCTGTGTGGAATTAATTTGTTTAAATAAAATTTTATTTTATTTTCAAATTATTTGGAAAATAAAAGTTACATTCTTGTTTCTTTTATTTTTACAGAATTTAATTTTGTGAATTTGGTTTAATTTTCTGTGTAGTGTAAATTCTAATTATAATTTTGTTTTATATATTAAAATTGATGGCTACTGAAACTAATGCCCAAACAAGTACTACAGTGGTGGCTGCGATTGCACCAACCCCCTCTCCTGTGATGACAGTACCGGTAAATCACAGTGAAAAGCCAGAAAAGTTCTCAGGAACTGATTTTAAAATATGGCAACAAAAAATGTTGTTCTATCTTACAACTCTGAACCTAGCTCGTTTCCTCCGTGAAGATGGTCCTATCCTGAAAGAGGATGAAACCAACCGGCAAGTGGTTGCTGCGGTTAATGCCTGGAAACATGCCGATTTCCTTTGTCGGAATTACATCTTGAACGGACTTGACAACACATTGTACAACGTCTACAGTCCAATCAAGACAGCAAAGGAACTTTGGGAATCGTTGGAGAAAAAGTACAAAACGGAAGATGCCGACTCAAAGAAATTTGTGGTTGGTAGATTCCTGGATTTTGTAATGGTTGATTCAAAAACTGTGATCAGCCAAGCTCAAGATTTCCAACTCATTCTGCATGACATTCACGCAGAAGGTATGTCTCTCAGTGAATCCTTCCAAGTTGCAGCCTTAATTGAAAATTTACCAAAAGGCTGGAAGGAATTCAAGAACTACCTCAAACACAAGCGCAAAGAAATTTTTATGGACGAGTTAATTGTGCATTTGAGGATTGAGGAGGACAACCGCAATTCTGAAAAGCGGGCTGGTAAGCTTCCTATGGAGTCTAAGGCAAATGTGGTGGAACATGCTTTAAAAACCAAGAAACGAAAGTCTTTTGGAGAAAGTTCATCACAAGGCTCTAAAGGGGGGGAAAATAAAAAGAACAAGTTTAATGGCAAATGTTACATTTGTGACAAAGAGGGACATCGGGCCAAAGATTGTCGTAGCAAAGGCAAAAGCAAAAGAAGAACAAGCAAGAAGCCTGCTCAAGCCCACATGACTGAAGTGGACAATATTTCCAATGGTATAGATGACATCAATCTTTCTGCAGTTGTTTCCGAGGTAAATCTTGTCGGAAATTCTAAAGAATGGTGGGTGGACACTGGTGCTACTCGCCATATTTGTGCCGACAAAAAGATGTTCACATCTTATTCTACAGTAGACAATGGTGAACAACTTTTTATGAGCAACTCCTCAACTTCCAAAGTTGAAGGATAAGGAAAGATTGTACTTAAGATGACATCTAGAAAGGAACTCACTCTCAACAATGTGCTGCATGTACCGGACATTTGCAAGAATTTAGTTTCCGGATCTTTGTTGAGTAAGAATGGGTTTAGGCTAGTTTTTGAAAGTGACAAGTTTGTACTTACTAAAAATGGGATGTATGTAGGAAAAGGTTACATGTCTGATGGCCTTTTCAAGTTAAATGTAATGACCATTGTACCCTCAGTTATTAATAATACTACATCTTCTTCTTACTTACTTGAGTCTTCAAATTTATGGCATGGTAGACTAGGACATGTTAATTTTGGATCTTTGCGTAGATTAATTAATATGGATTGTTTACCTAAATTTGACATTGATTCAAATCATAAATGTGAAATTTGTGTTGAGGCAAAATTATCTAAAACTCCTTTTCATTCAATTGAAAGAAGTACGGAACCACTTGAATTAATTCATAGTAACATTTGTGATTTTAAATCAATTCAAACCAGAGGTGGGAAAAGGTATGTAATCACTTTTATAGATGACTATACTAGATATAGTTATGTTTATTTAATTCGAACCAAGGATGAAGCTTTAGAAACTTTCATTCAATATAAGAATGAAGTTGAAAATCAACTTGGTAAGAAAATTAAGAAACTGAGAAATGATAAAGGTGGTGAATATGAATCACCTTTTGGTGAGTTTTGTAAAGAACATGGAATAATTCATCAAACTACTGCTCCTTACTCACCTCAACAAAATGGAATTGCTGAAAGGAAAAATAGGACTTTAAAAGAAATGATGAATGCCATGTTAATCAGTTCTGGATTACCTCAGAACTTGTGGGGGGAAGCAATACTTTCTGCTAATTATATACTTAATAAAGTACCCCGAAAGAAAGTGAATCAAACACCTTATGAACTGTGGCATGGAAGAGTACTATCCTACAAATACTTAAAAGTGTGGGGGTGTTTGGCTAAAGTGGCTATTCCTAGTCCCAAAAAGACTAAGATAGGTCCTAAGACCATTGATTGCATTTTCATTGGTTATGCCAAGAATAGTAGTGCATATCGGTTTTTGATTCATAGATCAGAACATTCCGAAATGCATGTAAATACTATTATTGAATCTCGGAATGCATCTTTCTTTGAACATGTATTTCCAAATAAGACTGGACAAGAGACTAATAACAATAAAAGATCTCATAATGCTATTACTAGTCAGGATCATGAACATGATCAAGAATAAGAGTTAGATCAAAATGAGGAAGAGGAACTTAGGCGTAGTAAACGTGCTAGAACCTCAAAATCTTTTGGTCCAGATTTTCTAACATATTTGTTAGAAAATGAGCCTTTAACTTTTAAAGAGGCTATGTCCAGTCCTGAAGCTCCTTTATGGAAAGAAACTGTCAACAGTGAAGTTGAATCTATCTTGCAAAATCACACTTGGGAATTAGTGGACTTGCCACCAGGTTGTAAACCTCTTGGGTACAAGTGGATTTTCAAAAGGAAATTGAAAACAGATGGATCAATTGACAAATACAAGGCAAGACTTGTGGTCAAAGGTTTTAAACAAAAAGAAGGTCTTGATTACTTTGACACATACTCACCGGTTACTAGAATAACATCCATTAGAATGCTAATTGCCATTGCATCTCTATACAATCTAGAAATTCATCAAATGGATGTGAAAACCGCTTTCTTAAATGGTGAGTTAGAGGAAGAAATTTACATGGAACAACCAGAAGGGTTTTTTGTTCCAGGGAAAGAAAAGAAAGTGTGTAAATTTGTTAAATCATTATATGGTTTAAAACAAGCGCCAAAGCAATGGCATGAGAAATTTGACAAGGCAATGATGTCAAATGGATTTAAAATTAATGAGTGACAAATGTGTTTATATTAAAAACACAGATAAAGGTTATGTCATTGTATGTCTTTATGTAGATGATATGCTCATCATTGGTAGTAATAATGACATGAATAAAACTACCAAGAAAATGTTGAATAAACATTTTGACATGAAGGACATGGGCATTGCTAATGTAATTCTTGGTATGAAAATTACCAAAACTTCAGAAGGATATGCTTTGTCACAATCTCATTACATTGAGAAAATACTTGACAAATTCAGCAAATATGATGATCATCTTGCTAGAACACCTGTAGATGTTAATTTGTATCTTTCTAAGAATGTACAGGAAAGTATTTCTCAATTAGAGTATGCCCAAATTATTGGAAGCTTAATGTACTTGATGAACTGCACTTGCCCTGATATAGCTTATGCAGTAAGTAAATTAAGTAGATATACGAGTAATCCGGGAGTAGAACACTGGAAAGCAATTATAAGGGTTCTAAGATATCTCTGATTTACTCGTAACATTGGGCTTAATTATACTAGATATCCAGCAATACTTGAAGGATACTGTGATGCAAATTGGATATCGGATACTAGGGACTCGAAGTCCACCAGTGGGTATGTCTTTACTCTTGGTGGGGCGGCTGTATCTTGGAAATCTTCCAAACAGACTTGTATTGCTAGGTCTACTATGGAATCTGAATTCATAGCTTTAGACAAAGCAGGGGAAGAGGCAGAATGGCTTCGCTACTTCCTTGAAGATATTCTAATATGGCCAAAACCGGTGCCTGCTATATGCATACATTGTGATAGTCAATCAACTATAGGTAGAGCACAGAGTCATATGTATAACGGTAAGTCACGACACATTCGTCGTCGACATAACATCGTAAGACAACTACTCTCTAATGGAATTATTTCCATAGTATATGTTAAGTCTAAAGACAACATAGCGGATCCACTAACCAAAGGGTTAGCAAGAGAGTTAGTTGAGAATTCATCGAAGGGAATGGGACTTAAGCCTATTAAATAAGAGTTACCACAACGGCAACCCAACCTAGTTGACTGGACATCCCAAGATCTAGGTTCAAAGGGACAACCGAGTTGTGATTGACTCAGAAGGATCACTGGGGAGTCTAACTCCTACCCATTTCTTTGATGAAATAGTGATGTCTTCAGCGTTAAAGGTTAAGTAAAATTTTAATGATTCTTATATCTAGGTAAACCTAGTGGAGTATGGCAGGATACTCTTCATGAGAATCACCTATGTGAGTGTGAACTGGGCCGGTTCTATGAGATTTGTGAAGGGCTACAATTCTCTAGAGCACTCATGAAAGACCAGGTTGTTCAGGGCCAAAATGAACACAATAGTGAGAACTAAACTGTGTTTGGGAATATACTATGGGAGTTCTATTGTCTTGGTTTACACAAACGGCTGAACAGTTCAAGACATCATGTTCACTGGTTAGCTAGTAAATCCGATAGTGTCTCACAAGGGAAGATTCAAAACCAAAAGCTACTTATCCTTTGACGCTGCAGACATCACTATTTCATCAAAGAAATGGGTAGGAGTTAGACTCCCCAGTGATCCTTCTAAGTCAATCACAACTCGGTTGTCCCTTTGAACCTAGATCTTGAGATCTCCAGTCAACTAGGTTGGGTTACAAGTGTGGTAACTCTTATTTAATAGGCTTAAGTCCCATTCCCCTCGATGAATTCTCAACTAACTCTCTTGCTAACCCTTTGGTTAGTGGATCCGCTATGGAGATCCCAAGATCAGGGTTCAAAGGGACAACCGAGTTGTGATTGACTCAGAAGGATCACTGGGGAGTCTAACTCCTACCTATTTCTTTGATGAAATAGTGATGTCTGCAGCGTTAAAGGTTAAGTAAAATTTTAATGATTCTTATATCTAGGTAAACCTAGTGGAGTATGGCAGGATACTCTTTATAAGAATCACTGATGTGAGTGTGAACTGGGCCGGTTCTATGAGATTTGTGAAGGGCTACAATTCTCTAGAGCACTCATGAAAGACCAGGTTGTTCAGGGCCAAAATGAACACAATAGTGAGAACTAAACTGTGTCTGGGAATATACTGTGTGAGTTCTATTGTCTTGGTTTACACAAACGGCTGAGCAGTTCAAGACATCATGTTCACTGGTTAGCTAGTAAATCCGATAGTGTCTCACAAGGGAAAGTTCAAAGCCAAAAGCTACTTATCCTTTGCAGAATATTTCCAATTTCTGTACTCTCTGAAATTAGATCATGTTGTTGCATTTTCTCTCCATCAAATTCCATTCATGTGGGGGATTGTTGGAAAAATGGTTTAATATAGGCATATTTTTTAGCCCAAATTTGAGTGGGCCCCAAACGTTGTTTGGGGTGGGTCCGAAGAGGTGTCGTGTTCCTTGCCGCGTGGCAAGTCACACGGTGAAGACGGAACGTCAAAACCATTTATGAGTGAATGAAAGTTGACATCGTTTTCGGGTCTAACATTAATTTTTTAGATAAAATTCATTTGAATTTTTTCAATAAAAATTATTGTGGGAATTTAATTTTATTCTAAATTCAAATTTTGGGTTCCTAAGTGGTTTCCTAAAATTTGTAATTATGAAAATTTAATTTAATTCTAAATTCAAATTTTAGGTTCCTAAAAAGTTTCCTAAAGTTTGTACCTCTTCATTTATTTATTTATTTAACTATTTCAATAGTTTAATATATATATATATATATATTTAATTAGTTTAATATATATATATATTTGAAATAGTTTAAATAATAATAAAGTTCTACAGGTTTGGAAATCTGTTCCATCAACCCACCAACGGCTACTTTTCAAAATTGTTTGGCAGGAATTCAGTTTCATGTGCAACGGGCTTAAATCAATTTTGAATAGTGTTGCACCTTTTCACTTCTTTGTGAAACCTGTTCAGGGCTTAGGATTTTTGCCTATATATACTGTCTTAATTCCAGCAGTTTGGGGTGGAAAAAAATCAGTCGAAACAATCCGAAAATGAGTCTGCAAATTGTCTAAATTGCTGTCCAGATTTTATTTGTGCATTATTCTTCATTTTAGTTTTAGAATAAAATTTGGAGAGTAAGAACACAATGTTTGGTTCCCCGAACAAATTGTTTGGAGTACTATTACAATTTGTGAAGATCATTGTATCCTGGGAGATAGACGCCACTCAACCGTAAGTACCGTAGCGGGGCGAATCTGTCTTAAGGACAGAGTGTCACACACTCGACTTGGTCTTAATTTTAATTCGGTTCGATAAATAAATCTGGTATGTTATTTATTTATTTTGTTTGAATTTATTTCAAGTTATTTTATATGCACAGAAGATTGTTCCAACAGATTCAAAGACCGTGAACAGCTAAGTTCGAAATCTCCAACTTATTTTGCATGATATTCAAGCAGAAGACATGTCACTGAGTGAATCCTTCCAAGCTGCTACCTTAATTGAAAAATCACCATAAGGCTTGAAGGAATTCAAGAACTATCTCAAGCACAAGCACAAAGAAATGACTTTGGAGAAATTGATTGTGCGATTGAGAATTAAGGAAGACAAGCGAACTTCTGAAAAAAGGGTTGGAAAGCATCCTATGGAGTCAAAGGCTAATGTGGTGGAACATGCACCACAAACAAAGAAATGCAAATTTGCCAGAGAAAGTTCCTCACAAGGATCTAAAGGAAGGGACACAAAAAAGTTCAAATTCAATGGCAAATGCTACATCTGTGAGAAAGAGGGACATTAGGCCAAAGATTGTCATAGCAAGGGCAAAGGCAAAGGAAATTCAAGTCAGAAACCTTCTCAAGCCAATATCACCGAAATGGACAAAATCTCCAATGGTGTTGATGAAATAAACATTTCAGTCGTTGTCTCTAAGACTAACCTAGTCAGAAATCTGAAAAAGTGGTGGATGGACACTAGAGCCACTCGTCACATCTGTGCCGACAACAAGATCTTGGCCTCCTATTCTGTGGTGAACAACGGAGAATAACTATTCATGGACAACTCCTCGATTTCTAAAGTCAAAGGAAAAGGAAAGGTTATTCTAAAGATGACATCTGAAAAGGAATTCACCATCAACAATGTGCAGCATGTACCAAACATTCGCAAGAATCTTATTTCCGAATCTCTATTAAGTAAGAATTCGTTTAGGCTAGTTTTTAGAATGAAAATTTTGTACTTACCAAAAACGAGATGTATGTAGAAAAAGGTTACATAGCTTATGGCCTTTTCAAAATGAATATAATGACTGTTGTACCTTCTATTATTAATAAAAACATATCTTTTTCTTACGTGTTTGAGTCTTCAAATTTATGGCATGGTAGATTAGGACATGTTAATTATAGATCTTTGCATAGATTACTTAAAGTGGAATGTTTACCTAAATTTAAAATTGATCCAAATTATAAATGTGAAATTTGTGTTGAAACAAAATTAACTAAAACTCCTTTTCATTCAATTGAAATAAGTACAGAACCACTTGAATTAATTCATAGTGATATTTGTGATTTTAAATTAATTCAGACTAGAGGTGGGAGAAAAATATTTTATTACTTTCATAGATGACTATACTAGATGTGGTTATATTTATTCAATTCGAACTAGGGATGAAATTTTGGAAACTTTTATTCAATATAAGAATAAAGTTGAAAATATTTTCAACTTAGTAAGAAAATTAAAATTTTAATAGAGGTGGTGAATATGAATCACCTTTTGGCAATTTCTATAAACAATATGGAATAATTCATCAAGTCACTGCTCCTTATTCATCCCAACAAAATGGTATTGATGAAAAAAAAAAAAACTTTAAAGAAATAATAAATGTCATGTTGATTAGTTATGGATTATTTCAGAACTTGTAGGGGGAAGCAATGCTTTCTACTAATTATATTCTTAATAAAGTACCCAAAAGAAAGTAAATCAAACACCTTATGAAATGTGGCATAAGAAAGTATTATCTTACAAATACTTAAAAGTGTGGGAGTGTTTGGCTAAAGTGACTATTCCTACTCCTAAAAGGACTAAGATAGGTCCAAAAATTGTTAATTGCATATTCATCAGTTATGCTAATAATAGTAGTGCATATCAGTTCTTGATTTATAAATCAGAACACTGAGAAATGCATGTAAATACTATCATTGAGTCAAGGAATGCATCATTTTTTGAACATGTATTTCCTAACCAAACTGGGCAAGAGACGAGCACTAACAAAATATCTTATGATTATATTGCTAGTAATGATCAAGAACAATGTCAAGTACAAGAGTAAGAGGTAGATCAAAATGAAGAAGAAGAACTTAGGCGTAGTAAACATGCTATAACCTCAAAATCTTTTGGTCCAGATTTTCTGACTTTTTTGTTAGAAAATGAGCCTTCAACTTTTAAAGAAGTTATGTCTAGTCTAGAGGTTCCTTTATGGAAAGATAGTGAAGTTAAATCCATCTTGCAAAATCACAGATGGGAACTGGTGGATTTGTCACTGGGTTGTAAACCGCTTGGATACAAGTGGATTTTCAAGAGAAAAATAAAAGCATATGGATTAATTGACAAATACAAGGCGAGACTTGTAATTAAAGGATACTAACCAAAAAAAAGGTATTGATTACCTTGATACATACTCACCAATTATCAGAATAACATCTATTAGAATGCTAATTACTATTGCAACTTTGTATAATCTTGAAATTTATCAAATGGATATGAAAATAGCTTTCTTAAATAGTGATTTAAATGGGGCAAAAAAATATACAGGGAGCAACCAGAAGGATTTTCTATTCTATGAAAAGAAAGGAAGAAAGTATGTAAAATGGTTTAATCATTTTATGGTTTAAAACAAGCGCCAAAGCAGTGGCATGAGATATTTGACAATGTAAAAAGCTCAAATGGATTTAAAATTAATAAATATGACAAAGGTGTTTATATTAAGAACACAAACAAACAAAGGGTATGTTATAGTATGTCTTTATGTTGATGATATGCTGATCATAGGTAGCAATAATGTCATGATTAAAACTACTAAGAAAACAATGAATAAACATTTTGACATGAAGGATATGGTAATTGCTGATGTAATTCTTGGTATGAAAATTACCAAAACATCAGAAGGATATGGTTTGTTACAGTCACACTACATTGAGAAAATACTTGAGAAATTTAGCAAAGATGACAAGTAAATTATGCTTAAGTCCATCTACAAGAAAAACATTCTCAATAGTAGGGTTAGAAGAGAGAGAGAGAGAGAGAGAGAGAGAGAACGCCGAATAAACATTTTGACATGAAAGATATGGTAATTGCTGATATAATTCTTGGTATGAAAATTATCAAAACCTCAGAAAGATATACTTCGTCACAGTCACATTACATTGAGAAAATACTTGAGAAATTTAGCAAAGATGATAAGTAAATTATGCTTAAGCCCGTCTACAAGAAGAACATTCTACCAGTGCTACCAATAGCAATAATTTTTCCTTTCTTGTTGTCTCTAAAAGTAATAAATCCTCCATCTTTGGGAGATAGAGTAGTGAAGAATGATTTGTCTACAGTCAAGTGTCTAGAGCATCCACTATCAAGGTATCACCTCCCGTCTTTAGCCTTAAGGCATACCTACAAAAGGACAACCAAATGTTGGATTTTGATACTCATGATTTTTTAGGTCCTTCTTGGTTAGTATTGTTAGTTCCCTTTACAATCCAAATCTAATTCCTATGTTCATATTCTTGTTGAATGGACAAGAAGATATATAATGATCTTTCTTTCTACATTAATGACAAATAATATGAGGATGTGTCATAGGAAGTGCTTTTTCAAAAATTATTTCGAGATTCTTTTATTTCTTAATAGGATCATATCGTATCAAGGTATAGTTTAGGTTTCACTTGTTGGTTAAGACCTTTTCTCCTTTACCCGGTTGAAACTAGCCCCCTATTTCATATCGAGGTGCGGTATAGATTTTGCTTGTTGGTTAAAACACTATTTCCTCCTCTCATGTGAACGTGTTTGGATTATACCCCTTGTTATGCTTCATTTGCACGGGGCTTGCCTCATGTATTACTCATTCCATTGCATTGCATTACATAAATCATGAACTTTCATTTTCAATTGCATTTCGAGCTTTTCATTTATATTCTGCCCCTGAACTACGCTAATTTGATTCCGTACAAAGAGATACGTAGACAACCTTCGGGTTCTACCAACTGTATCTATATCTTGTTTATTTGGCCAAGTCTTACGGCTTTGTCAAAATGGTAGTCTTCAGGCTTTGACATTCATTCATGTCATGAAATAATGTATCGAGTTCTATCAAAAAGTGGCAATTGTAGACACCCTATTTTGACTGACTTTAAAACTTGGGCGCTTTCTTCCAAACACTCAATGATGAAAATTAGAATATACTATTTTATGAATTTCTCAGTAGAAAAATCGAGTTTAAACTTTAATCCCAACCTTCATCCATTTTGGTCAAATTATTTTAGATAGCTAAAATATATTTATTAGTTTATTAATTTGTGGTGTTTTATAATTTTACGTGATTTTATGTGTCTTTACATATTTTAGGAATATTTTTTACATAAATTAATTTCAATAATATATTTTACTTATTTTATATATTATTAAAAATAAATTAAATAAGAAAATTAATTAATAAAAAAATCAATTGAGGCCGGCACAGCCGACCTCAAGGTTGCAAATTGCATATATATATAATAATAATAGATATTCGTTAGATATTTAGATATATATGTATATATTATTTTAATTTTTTTGGTTTGTTTGGCATGCCAAGGCTATAAAAGCCAAGGCTGGGGGAGAACTGGGGAGGGGCTAAAAACGTGAGTAACGAAAGGCTGGGAGGAAATCAAACAAAGAAACGAAAAAAAAAAAAAAAAAGAGGAAGATTATTTTTAAAAATCTTGAGGGAATTGAATTGATTTTCAAAAATCAAAAAAAAAAAAAAAAAAAAAATCAACTAACCTGTCTATCCATTGATATATATACCATCGACAACTCCAATAAAGCTAAAACTTGAAATTTCTTACTGAGATTCCAAACCGTACCCTATAATTGTGAGAGTGTAAAGAAGAAAGTTTGATAACAAAAAATTCATTCTTTTCTACAAAAGGTGAATTTTTGCAATCTTCGCATTTATTTTCTTACACTTTCTTTAATGTCTTAAATATGTGTTATTTAGATTGTGAAAGTGGAAGACCGAACGTCTGTTCCTTAGATTTTTTATTTTTTTTAGAATATTTAATTATGTAATGTAATTTCTTTCAATTTTTTTTATATATACACTTTCTCATCATCTATCCCATTATCCAAACATGTTGGCTCATTTACTTCAATCCATACTCAATTCTAATGGGTAGTGATGGTTGTTGCTTGGAGCTAGTTGAATGAGTCTTGAGATTTGGTGTTAAGGAGGTTGTTGGCTTTTATTTTGTTGATATTATTTTCCTTGGAAGTAGTAAGAGATTTTTGGTCAAAGATGTTGAAAACTCTCTTCTCAACCATTTTGAACATGGAAAGGGATGGAAACATTCTTATTCCATGAGATGAAGAGGAGTCGTCAATAAATTTGTTGAACCTTACTTTCAAAGCAAAACTTCCACTAAGAAATGATATGCACTAATCCATGCTCTCCACTCAATAGTATGGATTTGGGTATTAATTAATTTTCCCTTATTCACAAAGAGATTGACGTAGGTTCCCATCTATTTCTTAGGCTTGAATTTGTTCTTGTTTTAATTCATTTAATTTGATAGATTGTAATAAACATGACGTTGGGTTTCCATCTATTTCTTTATTTTGGTGTTTTCTAGCCTCAATTCCCATACTTGCCAGATTTTCCATTTAATATTTTTTGTACATATGATATAGCATTTCTTGGAAAGGTTTTGTTTGCTTTGTTTTGGTTTTGCTACATGAAAAATAGGAATTTCCAGATGAGCAAAACAGAGCAGTTTCCAAGCAACAAATAACGCAATTTTGAACAAATGATTGTAGTTTTCTATTGAATCATTTCTGTATATTCTTATGATTTTGTTGTAATAATTTTTAACCCCATGTCTTTTATTTTTCTTTTATTCAGTGTTGGAATAATTTTCTGCCCTACTTCTCTCTATCCCTTTCATTTACTTGCTTTCCATATCTGTAAATATGCATCATGTTTTCTTTTTCATCATATTTTGCTTTCATGCATTCGGATTCGGCTCATTTGCATATGTGGATTTAATCAATTATTATGTGATTATGTGCGTTATCTCATGTCTTGAGATGATTCACATGTCATATATTAGTAGCCGAATCTATAGTTGAATTCTTGTGTATGTATTGCATTAGGATTTTATATATAAGATCATGCATATTTTCTAACTTTGTTTTGCAACTTTCTGCGGGATGCCAATACATACTAGGTGTAGCACGACTTTTTTCGCGCCCCCTTTTCGAAAGTTCAAAATATAAGCACTACAGTTCGGACTCCCGCAGTTCTAAATCTAATCTCACAAGTGCAATGTGAAATTGATAAACACCGAAGAGTCCAAATCCGGCAAATCTTTTGAAAAATCAATTTTGAATCAAATTGCCAAAATTAGACTACTTTGCCAGATACAGAATCGCCACCTAAATATTTTTGAAAAATTTAGGAAACCCATGACTCGTGCCAAAGGCCACATGTTCGTCATCACTAAGAATGTCTCAACTCGAGAACTTAGGTACAAGAGAGGAAGGTCATGAATACATTTGAGCACCCCCGCTCGCCCGATCAAAGATCGGCCTCTACTAATCATGATATGATTCTTATCTACATTATATGCTTTTGTTCCGATTTATTAAGCTAGCATTACTATGTGATGTGCGCACACAAGGTATAGACTAGTTTGCCCGAATTGGAACAATTCAATTTCATGTTTGTTTTTCAAAAAGGGTTTGAATTTTCCACTTGACAAAGTGGGCTTAAAGCTCATGAATTTGCCACTTAACAAAATGGGCTTAAACGTACGTTCATTGAATCATTCCAATTCAACAACAAGCCTTCATCCACAGGCATTCAAACATTTTAACAAGTAAGCATTTAGCCTCATGGAAAGCATGATAGTCATGGTAGTCACTCGCACTCATGCAAGTATGCTAAAGCACTAAAAACTCACCTAGTACTCAAGCTAAGATAAAATAAAAGAGTTAGAAAAAATATGCATGATTCCTAACTATAAGAGATGGCTAATGCAACGCATGCAACTAAAATAGGCTCGGCTACTTAACACGTTATTTGCAACAATTTCAACATGCGTTTAAACACGTATTCAACAAGGTAATAAACGACAATGCAAGTGTAATTGATGAACCGAGCCTCAGTGTATGTAAGACAAATGAATGAATGCAAATATGCGATATGCTAATTGAAACATGATGCCCCTAATCTAACCATCAAAAGCGGATAAATAAAAGGGAGAAAGACGTGGGGTTGGAAGCCATGCACATTATTACAACATTGATGCCCTTGCGCAGGAGAGTGCGAATGAATAAAAGTTAAGCTACACTACTTAACTAATTATTACAAACCAAATAAAATAAATTAACTAACTATTCTAAGCTAATTAATTAATTATTACAACAAATTAATTAACTAATTAATTAACTATTCTAGCTAACTAATTAAACAATTACAACAACAAACTAACTAATTAATTACGTACAAGAAATTAACTAATTACAACAATGAAATACTATGCTAAACTGGCTATTTCGTCTTGGGAAATGAGGAATGCACAAGGATGCAAGGTTTTCCACCCGAAAACAGCCACTGTCTTGCTGCTGTATGCCTCTGTTACATAAAACTTACATTGTTTTCCTTCTCCAGATCAATTCTGCTGTGCTTCAAAAGCACATTGTTGAATTTTTCACTGGTGGCCGGCAGGCTAAAAGTGAGGGGTTGCCGGCCATTAGAGGTGGCTTGCCGGCCGTTGCTGAGGGGTTGCCGGCTACTGAAGCCAAGTCCTTCCTTGCTGTAACAGAGGACAAACAGAGCAAGAATAGGGTATTCTCAAGGGTAGTCTTATTAGCAAACAGGTCAAAGGAGGGACAAAATTTGGTTCACAAACCATCAATCAAGCAATTTCATTGCATGATGGCTTATGGACCAAAATGTAAGTTCAATAAATGCAACAAAACAAGACTCCAAAAACCACCTCCCTATCATGAATGATCAAAGGAAGTAGTTAACAATGAATCTTGAGTTGTTTTTATCACTAGTGAGTATGAAACAACTCAAGACTCAAGGGTTCAATTAACGTCTGATTGAACCCTACCAAATTGATTATCTTACACCATTTTAGTCCATATGACTCCATTTTAATTACCAACCATCATTTAATTCATTAAGTCCAAGAATGAGTTAAAGTCCCCTAAGGGAGTAAAGTACCAAACCAAGAGTTAACTTAAGACATGAAAGAGATGTCATGCCGTTGATAATGAACCCCTAAATGGGATTAAACCATTAAGCAAGACAACCTCAATCTCATGCTTAAAAGAACAAGAGGTTTGAAACAACTCTCAAAGCAAAACAAAAGCCAAGAAATGGGGGGATTGCAGAGATTATTAGTGCTGAAAATAAGTGAGAAAAGCACTAAAACATGCAATCAACTCAAACAAGTGGTGTTTAGAGGCCTAAAACACCGAGCTTGTGAGGACAATTACACTAGAAGCATGCTATACAAAGCTCAAATGCAACTAACAACAAAAAATAGTCCTAAAATAGTCTAAAAATAGTCCTAAAACATATTGGAATTAAGACAAAAATATCTAGAATAATAAGCTAACACATAGAGCAAACTAGACTAACAAGCAAGACACGAGGATAGGAGGCTAACCCCTCCAATTTTGGACTTCAAAACATGATTTTAGCCACTGAAATGAGTGAAAAATAGTGTTTAAAAGCTCAAAAAAAAGATAATGCAAAGGTGGGAAACACGAGGGTAAAGGCCTTGAGAGCAAGGTGTAAAGAAGAATGAACCACCCCTCAACCTTTATTGGCCCTAAAACCTACAACCCAAGTTTTAGCCCAAAAATTAGTAGAAAATATGGAAAACAAGTGGTGTAAAGATGGTACAAAAGCAAGAGAAGGTATACCTCTTGAAGAAGAATGAACCCTTAAGTTACAAACCACCAATTTCACACTCTCAAGTGCTTCAAGAGCTCAAATTTAAGCTCAAATCATCTCAGCAAGAAGTCCTCTAGGTTTGGTTTAGAGTGTTTGGGCTAAGGCTATGCAAGTTACAAAAGAGAGAGAGAATTGTAGAGAGAGAGATATTGTAGAGAGAGAGAGAGAGAGAGAGAGAGAATTTTAACTCCCAAAGTTTTCTAACCTTCAAAACAAGAAGAGAGGTCCTCTATATATATAAAACAAGAGCCTCATGTTGAAATATCTATATAGGGACAGGTGGAGCAATCTGGAAACAGCTGGCAACAGTTGGCACGAAAATATCTATTTTTTTGCACCAGTGGTCGGCAAGCCACTAATGGTGGTCAGCACATCACTAGTGGCCAGTACATCACTAGGGGGGTCAAGGGGGTCAAACCACTCAAAAAGGCCAAAATTACCAGTGGCCTGCCGTCCACAAAATGGGGCATGCCATCCACAAAAATCTGCTCTCCAGATCCAACTTCAAACGGACATATCTCCCTCATCCAGACTTGATTTTAGGTCATTCTTGAGTCTAAATTGAAGCCCTGAAAGTCTACTTTCCAATGGTGCAGCCTCACATCTAAATTCTAAGTGTGCAAAGAGATATGATTATTTTAGTGAAGGTTGCTCAGTTCTCCCTAACGAATTGATGCATTGTAGCGATCCCAATTATGCCATTTCGCTGAATATGTCGGGGATCGAGCTGCCTGATCAGCTCGCGGGAGTCCAGGGGGCAGTGCCCCTTGGCGGGTCCTAGGGCAGCGCCCTGGCGGGGATCGCGCTGCCCGATCAGCTTGCAAGGGTCCAGAGGGTAGCGCCCCTTGGCGGGTCCTAGGGCAAGGGTCCTAGGGCAACGCCCTGACGGGGTTTAGGGGCAACGCCCCTGAAGCAAAAATGAAAAATGCATTAGAAGTTGCTTGTCCGCTCGAGCGGTCATTATGCGCTCAAGCGAAGAATGATTGGTTCCAGAAGTTTGACCTGTCTGCAAAAATACTAGAAAAGTGTATTTGACGCTCGAGCGAGGCTTTCCACGCTCGAGCGGACCATGTTATATCAGTTCGTGAATCTAATATTTCATATCACTTTTGTATATCTCTCTCTCTCTCTAAAAACCCTTTCCTCTCCCTTCTCTCTACATTTTCCTACGCCAAATTGGATCAAAACCTTGATTTCTCAAGATCCATTAGATTTCTGCCACAGGTTCTTCATCAAAGTTGGTTAACTTCTCGAAGGCTTCATTGTGTGCGGTGAAGATCAAGTTTCGACACCGTTGATTTTGGGGGTTTCATCTCATTTCTTCTTCAAAACTTCAGGTAAGGATTTTCTTAGAGTTATATATATATTTTTGCAAGATCTATATAATTTTCGAAATCATCTTTTGATAACTTTGAAAATTGATTGTTGATTCAAGAAGTTGAGCAATTTTGAAAATTGATTTGTCTCTTGTTCTTTTAAAATGATCTTATGGGTTTTGATCTTCGTTGATTGAAGAAACTATGATTTTGGAAAGTTTTGTTTCAAAAGATTTGAGTTGTATAGTTTTGGTGAGAAAATATAGAATTTGGGAATTTTTTTAAGAAGACTGAAAATCCATGAATAATATTGTTACAAAATAAATGGATGTTTGGAAATTTTCTTATTTATATTTATATAAATGATGAATTTCAGGGAGCATAAGAATTGTTGTTCATTTTGAAAATTATTGTTCAAAACGTTGAAATAGTCTTGAAATAACTAATTGTTAAGGATACTTGAGAAGAGGGAATTGTGTTATTCCTTAGATGATGAATTGGAATAAAAGTATTTATATTCATCTTGTGTTATTGGCATATCAATTCATTTGATTACAATAAACTTTGAAAGTTGATTTGAAAACTTGCATTGAGAAAAGAATGTTAAGAAACAAGTTTTCATGGAATGGTTTTGGGGTAAATACGTTGGTAAGTCTTGATAGGTAGTGTAGATGATATTGAATAAGTTAGCCTGAGAGTCTAGGGTGAAAGACCGAAAACCCGCGCGAATAAGTGTCGAGCCTTCTGGTTAATACCGATAAAAATGACAAATTGGTAGTACTTATATAGTCTATTTGCAGACACCGACCTAGGGATTACCAGAGTCGTATTTACCGCCCTTGAAATAAATTGTTAAGTTTTGAACAATTGAAATTGCATGATATCATTGAGCATGATTGTTTTCAAAAGATGAAACTGTGATTTATCTTCCAAAATGGCATAGCATGGCATGTGCATTTCATTTCTTGAGACTTGTATAAAATGTATATACTTTGTTAAGAATTTCCTACTAGGCTTTATGCTCACCCTACGGGATTTTTGTGTAGGAAAAGATGTGGTGATCCCACCCAACTAGGGGCATGGAAGTATGTGTGTTGGGAGTACAATACTCTCATTTTGATGTGACTCTATGTATAAGCCAAAGGCTGTGTTTGTATGGGTTTGAATAACCGTTTTGTATAACTAGGCTCAAGCCTTGGAAACTTGTAAACCCTTGGGGGTATTTATTTGTTTATTTACTTGTTGTTGGATTAATGTATTGTTGCATGAAGAACTATTGTATCATGTAATGTAAGTTTGGAGATTTATATTCAATTTTCTTTGAAAGAGCCATGATTGTTGTATTATCATTTGGGCTAGAAATATGGAGCATTACATGCCTAACCTTTTGCCCGATGGGTTTTCTTCTCTCCTCTCCTATTTTCTTTAACTCCAAACCTCTAAATAAGACGTTTTTAAAGATTTTTAAAAAAGTTCACCTCTCTTCTATTTATCTCCACTTTGTCCTTACTCGGTTTACCGAAAAGTGCAATTTTAACGAAATGCGAGCCTCGGAACATCGTAGAAACATTTGGCAAAAATATTTTGAAAGAGGGGGTTTTAAGGTCTAAAATAGTTTTGGTCCAAAATGGTTTGGTCAAAAATAGGGTGTTAGGTTGGGATCAGAGCTTCCTGCTGAAGAAATTAAGCGATTGCAAAGTGTAACTTTCATCATCGAGTGATCAATCAGTGGCGCCCAAGTCTTAAGGGTGGTCAAAAATAGGGTGTCTACACTAGGTGAGTGTTCATAGTTTAGCATCTCGCCCATATCTGATTTTCTTATTATGTCTAGCATTCTACCATGCAACTACTTGATTAATTAATATATCTCTATGAATGCTAGTGGACGGAAGTTGTGCCATTTAATTTGGAATAATACTGATTTTCATGTTTGCAGGCTTAATTTAATTGTGAGGTGTACAAATCTCAAAACCCTTTCAAAATATATGAAATCAAGCTATTCCAAAATGACTGATATAGTCTATACTTGATTGCTTTATATAGTAATTTTTAGGATTATTTAATAATTAAAAGATGAACATATATTGTCTATAAAAATCATATTATGGCTTAGTAGAGGCTGATCTTTTGATCGGGTGAGCGGAGGTGCTCAATTAATGACCTTCCCCCCTCATACCTAAGATTCTGAACTGAGGCATCCTTGGTTATGACGAACAGTGGCCTTGGCACGAGTCACAAGTTTCCTAATTTTTCCAAAAAATTAGATGACGACTCTAAGATCTAGTGATGTAGTCCATTTCTGGAAAGCTTTTGCAATAAGATAGATTTTCTATAAAATTTGTCTGATCTGGACTCTCATCTATGTTTCATATTGCACTCGTGAAATTATATCAAAGAAATTGGGGGATCGAACTGTTTAGCGAGCTCAAGTACCCCCTGGGTATGCGGTAGATAGATTCTTTGGCTTGTCATCTTTGTTGAAGTTTTCCTTGAAAGGCCCTCTTCCTACATGATTTCTTTTCTTGTAGTATTTCTTGAGATTTCTACTGAACATGGCATATCCTTCATCTTCACTAGAATCTTCATTTTCGTCTTCATGGGATGAGGCTTTGAACTCAATCTCTTTCTTCTTTTTATCCTCATCATCATCATGTCCTTTCATGGTGATTTCATAAGCCATAAGAGAATCCATGAGCTCATCTAATCCAAGTGTGGAGAGTTTCTTTGCTTCTATAATGGCAATGACTTTTGCTTCCTAATTCTTTAGTAGACACCTAAGAATTTTTCTTACTAACTCACTGTTAGTATAAGTTTTGCCAAGAGATTTCAAAGAGTTTACAATTTTCATAAATCTAGTAAACATACTTGAAATAGATTTATTAGATTTCATCTTAAATAATTCATAACTATGAACATGCATATCAATACAAGATTCTTTAACTTGGTCGATTCCTTCATAAGTAACTTTAAGTTTATCCCAAATTTCTTTAGCAGTGCTATAACCAAAAATTATGTTATATTCTTTGGAGTCTAATCCACAAATAAGGGTGAGTTTGGCCTAGCATTTGCTTGTAATAATCTATGATCTTTCTCATCACACTTCTCTTCTGTTTTAGGTATAAAGACACTATCAACCTCTTTTGGTAACAATAATCCGCATGGCATAATATGTGGCTTGAAGATATAAGGTCATCTTGTCTTTCCAATGACTATAATTACTACTATCAAACAAAGGTGATCTATTTGTTTCTTGCCCTTCTAAAATGGTTGCCATAGATCAAAACTCAAAGATTATTAAGTCTTAGCAATCCAAGAGGGGGGTGAATTGGATTTCTATAAATAAAAATTAACAATTACCTAATAAAAATAATAACAAATACAATAACAATAACAGATGATTGAAAGCTTGAGAAAAGATAAATGACTTAGTTAAGGTTCAAATTAACAAATTATGTTCTAGATAATTTAGCAATGAATTATAGTTATCACAATCAATGGAAGTTAAGAAAGCAGATGACTATAACAGTTAAGTAAAGAGATTAGAAGATTAACACATTAACAACAAATAACTATAGCAATGAATTACAGCTAACACAGTAAATGAGAATCAAGATATCAGTTTAGCTATAACAATAAAGTAAAGAGATTAGAGAAGAGAAATGCAAACAGATTTATAATGGTTCAGCTCCAACCAAGCCTATATCCACTCCTCAAGTTTTGCTTGAGATTTTCCACTATTCCTCTAGCTTCGCAAGGATGCTAGCAACCTCTCATACATAGAGCAATCCTCCACAAATTTTACACAAAATTTCCAAGTCTAAGAACCTTGAAAACCTTAGATGATTCACAATCACTCTCAAGAAATCAAGAAACCTGAGTGTACTAAACTCTTACAAGATTGAAATGGTGTTTTTGCTTTCAAGGAAAGTTATAAAGAAAAACCTCTCAGAGACTAATACAAAACAATGAAGCTCAGATTTACTATAAAACCTCTCACAAGTGTGTATGCTTAAAGCTAAAACTCAAAGATGGTTTTTCTAAAGAAGAAAGAAACACTAATGAAGAATACTTCAAATAATAGAGAGAGATGTAATTGATAAATGATGAACAAATGTTTAGCACATTGTGTCTCTGTGTGTTCTATTGTTGCACTTCACATAGCTCTGTATATAACAGAGTTGAGTGCTCTGCTCTTCTGACATAGCCTATTTCTTTCTTCCCGTTGAAGAGATGGGATGGTGATGGGTTGAGATGATATATAATTCAATGCTCAAAGAATTTCTATCAACCATGTATGTTTTGCCCATTGAATGATGGTCATTGATGTAAAACCTTTCTTTTTTAATTCACAACATATTTATGATATATTGAGCTTTGCACTGAGTGGACGTCCACCCCGAATGTCCAGGGTTAAGTTTTGAACTTGGTTAACGTCCGTTCGGATGTCCACCTTTTTGTAAAGGATAATGTCCACATTCGTCGAGCATACTACCTGTGTGACAGTCAGAGTGAAACAGAGATGAACATAACGAAACTGGACCAAATAGAAGCCTCCAGACGTCAAGCCAGTTATCTGCCCCTTGTGGGCTTCGGCTTCCTCCTGCTGCTACTTTCTGCTGTTGTTCTGGTTTGATTCTATATTTGTTTATCCTTTGTTTTGAACTCCAAATAACATTTTTAAGATAAAGACATAGATTAATTAGAATGCATTATTGGATTTATTTTCTAGTGTGGCCCAATAGCTTAGATATCTTTTACATGTTTTATGTTATTTGGACTCCACAACTAGATAAAGCCAATATTTAAGATAAAGTTCAGTAATTAGAATTTTAAATATGGGATAATTACTCTTCTAAGATAAGAAGGAAACATTGATGGACATGAATTCTTCTAATAGAGCTTATCTGGCCCTCTTCTCTTCTCTATATAAAGATGGGTGACTCCCCTTACATGATATGAGTATTTTTCCATCACTCTAAGTTCTATAGTCATCCTAATTAAGAGAGACAGAGAGAAGAAGGTGAGCCAAGAATTCAAGATTCAACTATTAGGGATATTTTCTTAACTTCTCTAATTCAATGGCTGACAAAGGTATATTCGTTTTATTCTTGAGTTGTATTGAATTTAAGATCCTACAAAGTTCAATTCCTCGTTATTATTATTTTCATCCATAGTTATTTAATTATCATTAATTCAATCACTATTTTAATGAAATCACTAATTATGATTTCTAGAATTTCTTTTATGTAATTGCAATTACCAATATAATAATAGTAACTCTGGATGAACATGACTATATATATATCTAATTATGCAGTATGTAACGCCCTCAAAATAATAACATTAAACCCAACAATATAAACATGCTATGATATATAAAATGTCCACATTCTTTCATTCACCAGGGTTTTATTTCATAAAGTATCACATGTTAACAACAAAAGCAAATGCCCTAAGGGCTTACAGCTTTCCAAGTTAACACTTGGTTACACAAAAGTAGAGTGCTAACTCATTTACACATAAAGCCCTTGGCTTGAATTTACATGTAATACAACAAAAGGAAAGACAACCAAAAAGTCTGTCCGCCACTAGCCTCCCAAGCTAAGTCCTTGGAGGTGGCATGCTTCCTGTACCTGAAAATGATGTTCCCATATAGGGTGAGCCACAGCCCAGTAGAAATATACTAAACCAATTATGAACAATGACTAAAAGATTAACAGTTGATAGATGGTCAACACTTTTACATTCATTCATAACATAACACAATTCCAAGACACATAAGTCTATATTTCCTTTCATTTCCATTTCTTTCCTTTTTACTTGCCATTTCATAACCTTGGCTCAGAACCTGGCCAAACATCACACATGAGACAAACACTCATGCCAACACTTTTCACTTCATCAAAGATAAACATAACAGTTATATCAATACTTCCAACAACAAGCATATCCGCTCTGTCAATACATTTCTAGATAAGCATACATGCTCTATCTACGGAGTTCATCCCCTATCTCCTCCCAACAACATCCGGTTTAGAGGTCCATCCCCTATCTTCCCCTAAACCGTGGAGTACATCCCCTATCTCCTCCAACACAACACAATGCATATAAACAACAATTATACACATCACAAATCAACACAATTAATTATCCAAATTAATCAATCAAT
This sequence comes from Camellia granthamiana, assembly GCA_036172215.1. Lineage (NCBI taxonomy): Eukaryota > Viridiplantae > Streptophyta > Magnoliopsida > Ericales > Theaceae > Camellia > Camellia granthamiana. Next base: position 153,848,973 of record CM069903.1, read on the forward strand.
GTAATTAGGGCATTCTCCATAATTTACATCACAACCCTTAGGTTCCAATTTTCTTAATGTTTCAACATTAATTCCATGTTTCTATACTAAACATGCTTCTAGGTTTATCATAGATGAAAACCCCCAACTTTTGTAAAATTACACCATGGCCCAAAGTTTCCCAAAATCACACAACAACTTCCAACATATCAAAATGCTAAAATTTAAAGACAAAACTCATAGAGAGGAGTAGGATATCCCTACCTCAAAAGATGAGTTCCAAAGGAGAAGGACTCAAAACCAAAATGCTCCAAACACCAAACTATTCGGATCAAAAGAACGCCCTCGACGGTCTATACCCTTTTTGTGAAGACCAAAGGTGAGCAAAACACCCTAGCTAGATCAATCCTTAGAGAGAAGTTAAGGTTTTTGAGTGAGAAGCTCTGAAAATGGCGTTTTGGGTAAAGTAAGAGAGAGAAGATAAGTCAAAAAGTGATTTAAAATGCCAAGTCCCACTCAGTTATACGACAGGTCCGCTCGAGCGTAAGACACTCCGCTCGAGCGTAAAGACACAAAAACATGGTCCGCTCGAGCGCAACATTGTACGCTCGAGCGCCAAGACACAGACACAAAGTTCGTCCGCTCGAGCGTAGATTCCAGCCCGCTCGAGCTCAGGTCTCCCCCTCCCAGAACTCTCACCAAAAATACACTGTCCGCTCGAGCTCAACATCCCCGCTCGAGCGCAACTAGCTCGAGCGCACCAAAACCGCTCGAGCGTAGAAACCACACTTGCAGAAGTTTTGCAGGTGCACGAATTACTGGACGTGTGCATTCTCCGCTCGAGCGCCAAAATCCCCGCTCGAGCGTACAAGCAACAACAACCTCTCCGCTCGAGCGTAAACATCACCGCTCGAGCGGACCAGCCAAAACCTGGGCAACTAGACTTTGTTCCTAAGCTCAACCAACCTGTAACAAACCTGCCCAACACATCCTATAACTCAAATACAAAGCAAGAAAGGATGTAAACAAGACAATACTCAACTATCAACATCCACGGACACATGTCCGGATCGCTATACAACAGGGGTAAACCCGGGATCGCTATACAATATGACAATCATGAATATCTCATATAATGGTCAGCAAGAATTACACCTAATATGAATTAACCACTTCAATATTTAATATTCAATGTCATAAAATTATATCATGATATCAAATTTAAATCATGAAAATATATAAATATCAACAATAATAGACAATAAATGTACATAATCAGATAAGGTAAAACATAATTCTCTAACATAATACAGTCAAATAAATATATTTATTTAATAGACCGAACGATTCAGCAAAATTCTAAAATTGCTTTTAATCTATGCACTTTGTCATAACGACAAGCAATATACAAATTTCACTCAATTCAATGTCATATTATGATGATTATAAAAATTATTATTACTAAAATTAATAATAAATCAAAGCATGCATATTACATGTTTATCATGAAATTTCGGTCCCCCATTATTGGAGCCGATAGCCCTACTCACCTCTTTAACCTTACTAGGTGAATTGGCTTCAGACAATTATGCCTCAGAGGACACATCAGGAAAGAAAAGAAAAGGAAAAAAAAAAAAAAGCAAGGGACCACACTTAGTATCATGACTAATTATAATAACAATATTCATAAATATATTAGTATTCCAAAGTGTATTGATTCACAAAACTAAAACTCTAATACCACATGTAAAAATTAATGTACACAACCATAATAATAACGCGGAATTGAACGTTGTAGGATCTTGAATTCAATACAACTCAAAAATAAAATGAACATACCTTTATCAGCTATTGAATTAGAGAAGTTAAGAAAATACCCCTATTATAATTATTCATGATACAATTCAAGGTTCAACTATTAGGGGTATTTTCTCAACTTCTCTATTTCAATAGCTGACAAAGGTATGTCCGTTTTATTCTTGAGTTGTATTGAATTCAAGATCCTATAAAATTCAATTCTGCGTTATTATTATGGTTACATGTACATTTATTATTACATGTGGTATCAGAGCCTTAGTTTTGTGAATCAATACACCTTGGAATAATAATATATTTATGAATATTGTTATTATAATTATTCATGATACTAAGTGTGGTCCCTTGCTTTTTTTTTTTTTTTTTTTCTGATGTGTCCTCGGAGGCATAACTGTCTGAAGCCAATTCACCTAGCAAGGTTAAAGAGGTGAGCAGGGCTATTGGCTCCAATAATGGAGGACCGAAATTGCATGATAAACGTGTAATATGCATGCTTTGATTTATTATTAATTTTAGTGATAATAATTTTTATAATTATCATAATATGTCACTGAATTGAGTGTAATTTTTATATTGCTTGTCGTTATGACAAAGTGCATAGATTAAAAGCAATTTTAGAATTTTTTTGAATCGTTCGGTCTATTAAATAAATGTATTTATTTGACTGTATTACGTTAGAGAATTATGTTTTACCTTATCTGATTATGTACACTTATTATCTATTATTAATTACTATTATTGTTGATATTTATATATTTTCATTATTAAAATTTGATATCATGATATAATTTTATGACATTGAATATTAAATATTGAAGTGGTTAATTCATATTAGGTACAATTCTTATTGAACAAGGTGTCGGTGCAGTTCACTGTTGAGTTCAGAATGTTTCTACGGAAGCTCAAAACTGTGTTTTCGGTGCGTGATGTTCGTCACTTGTCAACATGAACAAAGTGTATCCTTTAAACATATTGTAACTTTTCTGAGAGGTAAATCGGAAGTTGCTACTGAATTTGTTTTCGTCAAATTATGCTTTGGTATCTTGCATAGAACATGCATGTCACTTTGTGGCATAGAACATGCATTCCACATATGTTGTCGCATAGAATATGCATTTCATGCGTATTGTATGCATGTCTTGCACCATGTTATGAATCACGCATAGAATATGCTCTCGCTTATGAATCACGCATAGAATATGCTTCTGCTTTTGTTTCTCGCATAGAACATGCCATATGGTTGTTTGTCTTGAATAGAACATGCATTCCTACTATGGCACACTTGTTAAGTTTCTTTCTTACACATGCACGATATTGTATGTACGATTCATTTAGAGGAGTTCCAGGTAAAATCATTTGTGCCTTTCAAATCGCATCCTTTTACTCTTCCTCCTCTCGCGTGAGACGTGTTAGGATCTCTTCAGTTAAAAACATTCGGGTGCATCCCGGTTTTCACACCATCCCTTTGGTTAAAAACATCCAGGTGCGTCCCGGTGTTCACACCACCCCTTCGGTTAAAAACATTCAGGTACGTCCCGGTGTTCAAACCATCCCTTCGGTTAAAAACATTCGGGTGGGTCCCAATGTTCACACCACCCCTTCGGTTAAAAATATTCGGGTGCGTCCCGGTGTTCACACCATCCCTTCGGTTAAAAATAGTCGAGTGCGTCTCGGTGTTCACACCACCCTTTTGGTTAAAAACATTCGGGTGCATCCCGTGTTCACACCATCCCTTTGGTTAAAAACATTTTGGTGCATCCCAGTGTTCATACTACCCCCTTGGGTTAAAAACATTTGGGCGCATCCCTATGTTCACACCACCCTTCGGTTAAAAACATTCAGGTGCGCCCGGTGTTCACACCACCCCTTCCTCCTATCACGTGAGACGCGTTAGGATTGTTTGCATTGGTTAAAAACATTTGAGGTGCGCTCGGTGTTCACACCATATTTTTCCTTCTTCCGCGTACAATGCCTTAGAATCTCGGTTGAAACCTCAGGTGCGCCCGCTGGATATGTCACCCTTCACCTTTCCTGCGCGATGTATGTTTAAGCTTGCATAATTTTCTTACATCCTTGCTGCATGAAATGTAGTTTGGCTCCTGTTTCTCATGCGTGACGCATAGTTTTTGTTTCATGATTGGAATTGTTGTGCCTTGTTTCGATTTGTTTAAATGTGGCATTTCTTTGCATTGCATTTGCATTTAAATGTTTCATTGTATAGCCTCATTGCATAATCATAAGTTATGTTCTTGTATATCATATGTTTGCATTTTGCCCTAGAACTACATTGGTTTGATTCCTTGCAAAGGGATACGTAGGCAGCCTACGGGCGCAACCATTTGTTTCCTATCTTGTTTGTTTGTTTGTCCAAGTCTTACGCCCTTGTCAAAATGGGTCGTCTCAAGGCTTTGACACTCACTCGCGTCATTTCATGACTCTGAGTTTTGTCAAAGAGGGGCAACTGTAGGCACCCCATTTTTTACGGCCTTTAAGACTTGGATGTCCTTGCAGGTACATCTAATGATGAGTTTGTTTGCTCGCCGAGTGCTCGAAGTCCTCAACGGAATGCCACAGCTTTGAACCTTTCAAACCTTGCATCCATTTTGTCTTATTTTTGGACCAGGCCTTTATCTTTCTAGCCTACAATCTCTGGTGGCCTGCCGGCCATCCCTAGAGGCTACCAGCCATCATTTCTTGTCTGCCGGCCATAACTAATAGCCAGCTGGCCACCAGTGTTTTCTGCAGATATTTTATGCCAATTGTGCTAGTTGTTTGCACAGATGCTTGCATTTGTCCACACGTGGAGGGCTGGATCTCCTTGTATAGATTTCATGTTTTCTATATATAGGGACCCCCTCTTTCATGTTTTGAGGTTAGAAAATTTTAGACTCAAAAATTTTCCTCTCTCTCTACAAATTCTCTATACTTTTGCCTATAATTCCTACACTCTTGCCTATACACCCTTAACCAAATCCTCTCATCTCTGAGCTGAGGTGTTCTTGAGCTTAGTTTGAGATCTAGAAGGTGCGTTTGCTTGGAATTGTTGCTTGGAATTACTCTTCTCTTCAAGAGGTATAATACTAGCTTTGTTAGCTTGCTTTACATACTTGTATTCCTATCTTTTTTTCACTGTTTTTGGGCTGTTTTTGAGCTGTGAAAAAACTCTATTTTTATGGGATGAAATTGGTGTTTTTGGCCATCTAAGGTTACGGGGTCATTCATCCCTCTTTATTCCTTGTTGTTAAGGCCATTTCACCTTTGTTTTCCATTTTCAAACCATCATTTTTTGGGCCTTTAAACACTGAATTTCAGAGTATTTTCAGTGGTGAAAATCATGTTTTGAAGTCCAAATTTGGAGGGGTTAGCCTCCCCGCCTCCCCTCCTTGTGTCTTGTTTGCTAGCCTAGTTGGTGCCATGCTTTAGCTTATTTTTCTAGCTTGTTGTAGCTTAATTCTAGCATGTTTTAGCCTCTGATTTAGGCTATTTTAACTCTGTTTTGGGTTGGTTATTGCATTTGAGTTTTGTTTTGCATGCTTGTAGTGTAATAGTCCTCACAAGTTTGGTGTTTTAGGCCTCTAAAGATCACTTGTTTGAGTTGATTGCATGTTTTTAGAGCTTTTCATACTTAAATTCAGCACTAATCATCTCTGCAACCTCCCTCCTTTTTGGGCTTTTCATTTTGCTTTGAAAGTGGTTTCAAGTCATTTGTGTGCCTAAGTGTGAAATTAAGGTTTCATACTTAATGGTTTAATCCCTCAAGGGGTTCATTACCAATGGTATGATGCTTTTTTCATACCCATAGCAATTGTGTCTTGAGCCTTCTTTCCTTTAGAGAACTTTAACTCACCTTTTGGACTTAATTGGATTAATGGATGGTTGGTAAAGTAAAATGAATAACTAAAACTTGGGAGTAAAAATGATGAAGATAATAACTTAGTGTGTTCAATCGGACGTTAATTGAACACATGGAACTTGGACCATTTCATGTTGCTAGTGATGAAATGATCCAAGTCTCCAAGGTCAACTTCTTCCCTTGATCTTTCATGAAAGTGAGAAGGTTTGTGTCTCATTTTGCATTTACTGAACTTGCACACCTTGAATCACAAGCCATCATGCAATGAAATTGCTTGAGTTGGTGGTTTGTGGCTTAAGTTCACCTTTCCTTGGATTTGTTCATGAAAAAGAGGGGTGAGTTGTGCAAACAATCAGTGATAATACCCTCTTTTTGCCATGTTTGTCCTCTGGTGCAGCAAGATGAACTAGTGCATCAGTGGCAGGCAAGCCACTATCCATGGCCGACAGGTGGCCGGTAGAGCACCATTGATGGACAACAGGCCACTTCCATGACCGGCAGGTGGCTGGCAAGCTTTACCAATGACCGGTTGGCCACTGATGCAAACCGCAGCAGAGTATTAGCAAGGTGAAACAAAATTATTCTGGAAGTGTTCAATTGTGCACACAGAGGCTTTCGAGAGCAAAGCGAAGGTCTTTTCAGGTGGAAACTGAGCATGTGCATACACACCTTTCATTTCCCGAGGCAGAATAGCAAATTAGCTTAGTTTAATTACTTAGTTAAATTATTAGTTGCAATTGTTTTGTAATTATTTAATTAGTTAGTTAGCTAATTAATTCATTTGTTATTGTAATAATTAGTTAATTAGTTTAGCTAGTTATTTATTTTGGTTTGTAATAATTAGCTTAATTAGCTTAGCCTAATTAGCTTAGCTTAGTTATTCATTCGGACTCTCTTTTATGAGAGCAAAATATAATAATGTGTATGTCTTCTAACCTCACATCTTTCTCCCTTTTATTTATCCTCTTATGATGGTTAGATTAGGAGCATCACATTTCAATTAGCACACCTTATGCTTGCATCCATTCATCTTGTATTGCATGCACTGAGGCTCGGCGCATCATTCAAACTCCGTTGTCATTTCAATACATTCTTTGAATACGTGTTTAATCGCATGTTATCAAAATCGATCCACATGCCATATTAGTAGCCGAGCCTATTAATTGCATTCTTTGTGTGTGTTGCATTAGTCATTTTGTATAAGTTAGGAATCATGCATGTTTTTCTAACTTATGTCTTCTTAGCTTGGAGTACTAGGTAAGTTTTTAATGCTTTAGCATACTTGCATGAGTGTGAGTGATTGCCATGTCTGGCATGCTTACCATGAGGCTAAATGCTTACTTGTTAAACCGCTTGAATGCCTGTGGATGAAGGCTTGTTATTTGAATTGGAACGATTCAACGAATGTACGTTTAAGCCCATTATGTTTGGCGAAAAATTCGCAAACTTTAAGCCCACTTGAGGTGGCAAAATCAAACCCTTTTCGCAAAACAAACATGAAATTGAGTTGTTCCAATTCTTGCAATTTAGTGTATACTTGTATGCGCGCATCACGTAATAATGCTAGCCTAATAAACCGAAACAAGAGCATATAATGTTTATAAAAAAAATCATATCATGATTAGTAGAGGTCGATATTTTGATCGGGCGAGCGGGGGTGCTCAATTCACAACCTTCCCCTTTCGTATCCAAGTTCCCGAGTCGAGGCAACTTTGGTGATGATGGACACATGGCCTTTGGCATGAGTTATGGGTTTCCTAGATTTTCCAAAAATATTTAGGTAGAGACTCTGTATCTGGCAAAGCAGTCCATTTTTGGCAATTTGATTCAAAATCAATTTTCCAAACGATTTGTCAAATTTGAACTCTTTAGTGTTTATCAATTTCACATTACACTTGTGAGATTAGATTTAGAACCACGAGAGTCCGAACTGTAGGGCTTCTTTCGAACCTTCCAAAAGGGGGAAAAAAGCCAAGCTACAGTAATATTAAGGTCAATAATATTCTCAATTGCAATTATAATTAGGAGATTGAGACTAGCCCAAAAGAGAGTCACTTTCAAATAATTATGAACTGGGTAGGGTAATGTAACTTATGTAATTTGACATATTAGAATTGAATACCCAAAGGTAACATGACTAACTGAAAAGTTGCATAAATTACTTTAGACCTACATAAGTGATTCTTGATGAGTGGACAATAGATATACCTAAGTTTTGCCCAAAGGACTTATGTGATATCAATAGTTCATCATTATAATTCTCAAAGCTTTAATATGTGTATTGTTTATGTCTATCTTCGCGTTACTTATGAGACCTTGTGTATAGCGACTCCGGTTTTGACCCGACATTTTATTATGTTCCAAACTTGGGTTTCATGGTCCAATGTTGTTGTTCATCTTTTATTCCTCTTGTTGTTTCTTGGATTGACCATTTGGATTGTGGTTGTGTGTTTGGAACAGGTTGGTTGCTTGTTTTTCCAAACCTATGTTGCCCAGATTTTTACTCCTCTGCTTGAGCGGCCATTCTTGCGCTCGAGCGGGCTTTGTAATTTTTCTCCTCCACTCGAACGGGATTTGCAAACTCTCAGTATTTTTTGCAGACCTGCAAATGCTGGAAAAGTGTATTCAACACTCGAATGTCGCTTCTTACACTGGAGCGAAACCTTGTGTTTGACACTCAAGTGTCACTTTCCACGCTCAAGCAGACTGCGTGTATAACAATCCATGAAGATGACCTTTTTCATCACTTTTTCATTCCTCTCTCTCTCTCTCTAAACCTCTCCAAAACCCTAGAGCTTGAGTTTCTCTCTCTAAAACTCATAGATCCATTGGGTTCTTCACCCTAGTGCCTTTCAGGAAAAGGTAGAGCACATCGTGGGCTCTCTTTTCATCTGAACGAAAGTGGGTATTGGTGTCTTTGGAGTTTCAACCTTGCTTTGCTCATCTTCTCTTCTTGAGGTAAGGATTTTCTACATTTTCTTATGGTCTTTAGCTTAGTTATTTGTTGTTGTGTAATAATGGTGGAATTTGAGAGTAGTTTGAACAAACCTAGGGTTTGGGTGTGAAACAAAAAAAGGGGGGGCTTTTGATGAATGGAAAATTAATGGTTATGGAGTTTGTAAATGAGGTTGTATTGTGTCAAAATTATTAATTTTGGAACTTGGGTTGATATTTGGAAAGAGGGGGAGTTTGCCCTAAAATGATTATAATATTTATTTTATATAAATAAATAAAATTGGTGTTGTAAACATGAAATTGGGCAGATATTGAAATAGATGGTGGAGTTGAGTATGTAATACCTCTCACCTTTAGAAGTTTCGAATAAATTATCTATCTTGAGATTGAATATCTGTTTAGAAATAACTATATTGGGCTATCAGTGGAGGATAGCCATGATTGTTGTAGAAATTGCATGAGGATTAGGTAAATTGAAACTAATCTATTGTTGGTTGTCATTGAATATGACTATGTTTAAATACATTGTTTATGTATGATGTTTGGGAAGAGAAATGGGATGTACTCCATTGTTTGGGAGGAGATAAGGGATGGACTCCATTTGAAATTAAGTTAGCCGGAATGTCAAGGATAAAAGTCCCGAAATCTTGTGTATACATGGGTGCCGATCCCGCGGACGAAATTTTCATAAAATGGCAGATTGAAGTGTTTGTGTGGTAATTGTGTTGATTAGATAACCACTGAGTTATAGTCTCATTTTGGTTGTTGAAAGAATATAGAAGTGGCTCATGAGTTAAAAGGGGTAAATTAACTTGAAAAGAATGGATGGAAAATGAATTGCAATACGAACTTTGGTACTGTATAATTTTATCAAATGTGAATATCTTGTCACAGGCATTGTACATGCACATTGTACTTGTATCTCTGCTAAATCTCATATACTGTGTTAGATTATTCCTACTGGGTTTTGGCTCACCCTATTTGGGAAAATCATTTTCAAGTGCTGATGACATGCCTCCGCCAAGACAATAGCTTGGAAGGACTTTTGGGAAGCAAGAGTTTCTCTACTTTGTTTTATTATTTTGTATAGCCAAGGGCTTTAATTATATTGAGCTAGGCTCACTTTTGTGTAACCAAGCAATGACTTGGAAAGATGTAAGCCTATAGGGAATCTGACTATATGTTTAGTTTCATTTCTCTCAATATTGTAATACATGCTAAAGATTCAGGATGAACATTGGTGAATGTATACCGTATGTATTAACTCTGATGAATGAAAGTATTTCATTTTTATTATTCTCCGCTTATGAGTTGGATTTATCGTATTATCTTTGGGGGCATTTCAACTTGGTATCAGACCGTACCAGGTTTGAACACTTTGGATACGTGGAAAGTGGTTATTACCACAATGGGTTTGACTCACTTAGTTGAGGCATTAGTATGTATTGTGTGCATATGTGATACCATGCCTATGTGATTATATGGGTATGGAATTAAATTTCTAGGATGTTGGTCAAGTCTAGGGGTTTTTAGGAGTCCTATTGGAAAGGCACCTAATCACTGCCATTTCTAATTGGAACTCTAGCAACGCCGCGGGACGGTCATTATCCGAAAATAATATTCATATGTGTTTATGTGACTATGTGCTTATATCGAGTGAATTACTGTTGTCCAACGCATTAGGACGCGAGTGAGTTAGCTTCGGCACATTTGTAAATGTGCTAACCTCTTTTGTTACCTTCATTAAGATGTCAGGACGTGGTGGTAGTAGGCGTGGTAGGCCTAAAAGGCACGAGGTGCCCATACTAGATGATATTCCGACACAAGAGGAGGGAGTTGGTTAGGCCAACATGCCCGAACCAATGGGTCAACAGGCCATGGGCGCCTTAGCCTGTGAAATGGCCGAAGCATTATGGGAATCCATGGACATTCTCAGGGCTGAGAATCAAGTCCAGGCCTAATTAGCTGAGGTAGGGCCATCTTTCTTGAAGAGAGAGTTCTTCCGGTCGAATCAAGATGAGTTTTTGGGTGATCCCAAGGAGCCACTAAAGGCAGATGAGTGGCTAGAGCAGATAGTGAAGACGTTCAGGATGCTTGGCATCAAGGACGACCAGTTGAGAGTGACATTGGCATCTTTCCAACTGAAAGGAGATGCGGATCAATGGTGAAAGTATGCGCGTGGGCACATTGGGGTGACTTGGGAGGCATTCGTCAACGCCTTCCAGGACAAGTTTCTACCTCCCACAGCTAGGGAGAAGTTGATAGACCAGTTTTCCAAGCTGGTGCAGTTGAACACACCAGTGGCTGAGTTTGAAGCCACATTCACTAGCCTCTCTAGGTTTGCTCCTGAGCTTGTGGCAACTGAAAAACGCCATTGTCTAGAGTTTGAGAAGCGGTTAAGGGTCGGGCTCATTTTTAGAGTAGCTGGATCCATGATTAGAGACTATGGGCGCCTTGTGGAGGCAATGGCCCATCTTGAAATGATTATGCAGGCAGAGAAAAAGAGGAAGAGAGAATGAGGGGCTCCAGGAGAAGTCAGGATAATTAGGGGAATAGTAAAAGGCAAAGGGGTTCTAACCCCCAGCAGTCCCATGGAGCTCAATCGAGGTCCACTTTTCCAGTACCGAGTTCGGGTTCTAGGAAGGGTAGCCAAGGAGATTTTACTTGTTTTAAGTGTGGTCAGTTGGGCCATAAGTCTCCAGCTTACTCACAGAGAGGAGAAGGGCAGTGAGCTGTATCATCTTTGGCTCGTTCTCAAGGCCAGAGTTAAGGGAGAGGACAGCCGCTCACATGTTATCAGTGTGGGTAGGCAAGTGTAGACACCCCAATTTTGACCAGCCCTAAGACTTGAGCGCTTTCTTTTAATTACCCGATGATGACAATTAGAATGTGTTTCTCACAGAATCCTCAGTAAGAGAGATGGAATTTGAACTTTAATCCCAACCTTCACCATTATGGCCCAATTGTTTTAAACTACTAAATATTTTATTAGTTTAGTATTTTGTAATTTTGCATAATTTTATGTGTTTGTTCATATTTTTGGTGTTTTTATATAAATTGGTATAAATTATGTATTTTTGTTATTATATATTATATTATATATATTATAAAAGAAAAATAATAAAAAATTTATGTCGGTCAGCCCTTGGCTGCCGACATCCAAATCCAAGCACATAATGCATATATATATTCTATTAGATATTTATTATATGATATGTATATAGTTTGTTTGTGGAGAGAATTTGGCTGGCCTGCTAGACTCAATTGCATATAGACATATATTATATAATATTTATATTATTATATTATATTTTGTTTGTTTGTGTCTTCTTAGTTGTTGCTTATATAAAGCAATCAAAGGGAGCGGAGGAGGGGATAATCAGAGAAACAGAAAAATGAAGTGGTGCGAGAGAGTTTGGGAGAAAAAGAATAAGAAAGAAAGAAAATTAGTTTTTTTTTAGAGAAAGAGAGGGAAAATAAAATATTTTCTTTGATATTTTTATTTCCATTTCATCAATACACCATTCAAAAACCAACCACTAAAGCTGTAATTCCAAATTTTGGACTAAGAATTGAGAACACATTCCACAAACTTGAGAGTAATCAAAAGAAAGTTTGTGACTCAGAAAATTCATCATTTCCCCAAAAGGTGAGTTTTTGCAAATTTTCATTTAATTTAAAAATGTGATATAATTTGTTTAAATACTTCATTTACTTCTTTTCATAACTGTTTTTTTATCGCTTTAATGGGAAGGCTGCACCACCCACATATCTGTTGTAATTTATTATTATTATTATACTGTTTTACTGTTTCAACGGGAAGGCTGCACCACTCATATATTTGCTATAATTTAAATATTGTATATAAACTGTTGTAATTTATTACTTTAAATAATTTACCCCACTGGATGAATAGTAACCACTGGTGGTGAATAGTACCTCCGGCGGTGAATAGTAACCCCGACGATGAATAGTACCTCCGGCGGTGAATAGTAACCTCCGGTGGTGAATAGTAAAAGTGGTAGGTTTCTCTCAAATTCTTTTGGGACTGTTTTTCAACATCTAAACTTTGTGATTTGAAGTTGTAAAAGTTGAGGGGTAAGCCACCCTTCCTTCTACTTGTTTACTAACTTGATCCTATTTAATTTTGCTCGCTTTCTATAGCTTAATTTCAGCACTATTGTATGCTATTTAGGGGGCTGTTTAATTTATTTCAACGATTTATGTTTTAAATATCAAGTTTGTTTGTACTAACCAATTAATCAACTTCGCATAATCATCTCTGCAACCTCCCTCCATTCTTTGCTTATTTCGATTAAAAAGTTGTGAAAAATTAAGATTGTGGTTCAAGTATAAGAAAGGAACTCTTCCATACTTAATGGTTTAATCTCTTCGGAGGTTCATTACCAAAGATATAAAACACTCTATACTTAATGGTTTAATCTCTTTGGAGATTCACTACCACAAGCATAAAACGTTTTATGCTTAGGAGGTTCATTACCAAAGGTATAAAATGCTCTATGCTTAATGGTTTAATCTCTTTGGAGATTCACTACCAAAGGCATAAAACGTTTTATGCTTAGGAGGTTCATTACCAAAGGTATAAAATGCTCCATGCTTAATAGTTTAATCTCTTTGGAGATTCACTACCAAAGGCATAAAACATTTTATGCTTAGGAGGTTCATTACCAAAGGTATAAAACATTCTATGCTTAATGGTTTAATCTCTTTGGAGATTCACTACCAAAGGCATAAAACGTTTTATGCTTAGGAGATTCATTACCAAAAGTATACAACGTTCTATGCTTACTGATTTAATCTCTTAGGGGATTTACTACCAAAAGCATAAAACGTTCTATACTTAACGGTTTAAATTCTTTGGAGGTTCACTACCCCAAATGTATACATGTTTTTATACTAAAGCACAATCTTTTATTTTTCATTTCTCTTTATTTATCAGTGTGTTTACTTTTAAGGGACTGATTGACCCTTGGAAATCAGCAAGGAAAGTGTCATTATCACTTATTATCAAGTTTGGATTTCAAGTCATTATCACTCTTTTGAGTTTGACTAGTCCTTGTTGCACATCTTGAGTTTGACTTAGAATCCCTTATCGCTTGTAAATAAGTTTGACTCTTCCTTTGTAATTTTCCCCGAAAAAAATAAGATTTGTTTTTCGGGTTAAGTTGATACTTGTTTCTCTTTATTGCGTTTTGGACTTAGTGGACGTAAATATCACTTTTGCACAAACAGGAGAAAAGATAAAGAAATGGAAAGGTAATAAAAAAAGGCTAATAAAATTGGTTAAAATTGGATTGCAACCGACATCAAGAATTAACAAGATTAATTGGACTCGGTCGAACGTTATACCGAGTCTATTGTGTCAAGGCTTGTCTTACATCAATTCATGATATTTTGATGAACCTTGAAGTGTCTCTACTTCCCTTCTCGAATTCACTTCATGATAGGAGGGAGGGGTGGTTGTTTATTCATTGCATTTATTGATCCTTGTCCAAATTGTATCCAAAATCATCAAGCAATCAACTTGCTAATTGATGGTTTTGGAGATGATTCCAACCCTCTCTTGAGTATGTTTTGTGATAGAGAAGGGTTAAAATACCAGACAAACATGGTTAGGAATACCCTGTCTGCACTGTTGCACGTCAGGTACAAAAAACAGGTTTCCACAAGAAAACAAAATATTGGACTTATTTGGGGCTCGACTGAGTCGCGTTTTGGGGTCGACAAGGCTCCAATAAATTGCAAAACAATACACTTTTGGTCAAAAGCAGTAACTAGGGGTGAAACAAAACAAATCCTAGCAAGGCAGACAGAATAATTCCTGAGGAGCATCGAGCAATCATTGCATATTATTATTGTAATAAATTAGATAGCCCCTTTCATTTATTATTCATTCAGCTTTGTAATAATTATTTATTCGGACATTTGGACATTCGGACCCTCCTTCGCGAGGACAAATATGTAACAAGTTGTATGCCTTCCAACCCCCATTCTTTCTCCCTTTTATTTCACTGCTTATGATGGTTAGATTAGGGACATCATGTTTAATTAGCATTTTCCATGATTTGCATCCATTCGTTTACATGCATAAAAGTTCGGCTCATCATATTATTCAAATGTCAAATTCAAACTCCTTACTTGCATACATGTGCTATCACATGCCTTGAATTGACTCACATGCCATACTAGTAGCCGAACCTTAATTGCACGTTGCTTGTGTTGCATTAGTCATTAAATTAGGATCATGCATTTTTTTTCTAACTATTTTCTTTCTTTTTGGACTCACCTTCGGACATTAAGGTAAGCATTTTTGCTTTATCATGTTGCATAAATGTGAATGTTGTCATATCAAACATACTACCATGGGGCTAACTGCTTATTTGATATACCTGTTTGAATGCCTGTGGATGAAGGCTAATCACTTGAATTGGGATACTTTGATTCATGTATATATGAGATCACCATTTTAAGTGATACATATTCAAAACACTTTTTTCAAAACAAACATGAAATCAAACATTTCAACTTTTCGCAAAATTAGTCTATACTTGTATGTTACATGTAGAACAAGAGCATATACTGTACAAAAAAAACCACATCATGAATAGTAGAGGCCGATCTTTGATCGGGTGAGTGGGGTGTTCAATTATTGACCTTCCCCTCTCATACCTAAGTTCCCGAACCAAGACACTTTGGTAACGACGGACTAATGGCCTTTGGCACAAGTCATGAGTTTCCTAAATTTTTCAAAATAAATATTTAGGTGGCGACTTTGATATCTGGCAAAGCAGTCCATTCTTGGCATTTTATTCAAACATCGATTTTCCAAAAGAAATTGTCGGATTTGGACTTTTTTTGTGTTTTCACTATTTCACATTGCACTTGTGAAATCAGAATCAGAACCAACACACAAGTGGAGTCCGAACTGTAAGGGCTATTCATTCTTCTGAAAGGAGGCGCGAAAAGATGAGCTACAGCAGGGCAATTGAAGACATTTTTTCCATAGTTGGGTGGCACATCTGGTGTGTCTAGTTCGAGGCAGGCACAGAGCCACCAGCCAGCACAGTCAGCACAAGCCTCGAGGGTCAATCAGGGAGCCTCTTTGGCTTAGTCAGTGCATTAGGCTTATGCTCTAAGGAGTAAGGAGGTTAAGTAGAGACCTACGGGACGTGTGTATGCTGTTACAGCGCCAGATCTTGTATCTACTCCTGTAATGAGAGGTACCTTCTTGTTTTGTAGTTCAGTTGCTAATGTATTGATTGATACAGGTGCATCCTATTTTTTTATCTCGTCTACATTTGCATCAGTTTTGGGGTTAAAGTTGGCTCAATTAGCATCTCTTATCTATGTAGAGTCACCTATCGGTGGTGAAGTTATTTTGAAACAGGGATATCAAAGTTGTGACATAGAGGTTGTCGATCGTCAACTTCTATTTATATTTATATTGATTGACATGTCTAGTTTTGATGTTATTTTGGGTATGGACTGGTTATCGTCATACCGAGCTATTATAGATTACTACCGTCAAAGGGTTACTGTATGTACCTTGAGCAGTGATTACTTTTATTTCTTAGGGGACCAGGTGGATAAAGTCTTATCATTGGTATATGATCCGCATGGGCGAAGTGAACTTAGTTACTTTCTTGCTAGCTTCTCGAGTAGTGAATGTAACAAAGTCCAGGTTGAATTGCCAAGGGTGGTTTGTGAATACCCCAATGTCTTTCCCAAGAATCTTATTAGTACATTACCACCTCACCGAGAGATCGAGTTCTTTATTGATTTAGTGCCTGGCACGGCACCGATTTCTATGGCACCGTATAGATTTGCACCTATTAAATTGAGTGAGTTGAAGATTCAACACCAGGAATCGCTAGATAAGGGTTTCATTTGCCCTAGTACTTCACCTTGGGGAGCGCCAGCTCTCTTTGCTAAGAAGAAAGATAGAGTGTTGCGACTTTGTATAGACTACAGGAAGTTGAACCGGGTAACTGTCAAGAACAAATACCCAATGCCTCGTATAGATGATCTGTTTGATCAATTGAAGGGGTCTTGTTACTTCTCTAAGATAAACCTGAGGTCGGGTTATCATCAGTTGAGGGTAAGGGAGGAGGATATCTCGAAGACAGCATTCTGTACGCGGTATGGCCATTACGAGTTTCTAGTAATGCCTTTTGGGCTAACCAGTGCTCCAACTGTGTTTATGGATTTGATGAACCGGATCTTCCATAAGTTTCTAGACCATTTTGTGGTCGTCTTTGTGGACAACATCTTGATTTACTCACCTTCTAAGGAGGAGCACGAGGAACACTTGCGAGTGGTTCATAAGTTGCTTAGAGCCCATAAGCTGTATGCTAAGTTTGGGAAGTGTGAGTTCTGGCTGAGGGAATTTAAGTTCTTAGGCCTTATAATATCCGAGGAATGGGTGACTGTAGGTTCATCCAAGATATAGGCAGTGCAAGATTGGGCACAACCTAAGAATGCTTTTGAAATTCATAGTTTCTTGGGGTTGGCTGGTATTACCATTGGTTTGTGAAGGATTTCTCTAAGCTAGCCTCACCTTTAACTAGGTTAACGAGGAAATGAATCAAATTTGTGTGGAGCGAGACTTATGAGAAGTTATTTCAAGAGCTTAAGGTTAGACTTACCACTGCTCCAATCTTGATTATTCCAAAGAGGGGTTTGGGCTATTCGGTATATTGTGATGCCTCAGAAGAAGGTTTAGGTTGTGTATTGATGCAAGAGGGGAAGGTGGTAGCCTATGGCTCATGGCAGTTGAAGACACATGAGAGGAATTATCCTACCCATGACCTCAAGTTAGCAACGGTGATATTTGCCTTGAAGATTTGGAGGCACTATCTGTATGGTGAGAGATTTGAAGTGCTTTTTGATCACAAGAGTCTAAAATATCTGTTTACACAGAAAGACTTGAACTTAAGGTAGAGAAGGTGGATAGCGTTCATAGAGGATTACGATTTCGAGTTGCATTATCATCCGAGGAAGGCCAACGTTGTGCCTGATGCTTTCAGTAGGAAATCAATTAGTAGTGTAGCTTGTATCACCATCCGAGAATGGAAGATGTTGGGTACTCTTAATGAGTGCAAGTCTGTTGAGTCTGTAGCCTTGTTTTCATTGGTTGCATAACCTACATTTGTGAACCGAGTGTTAGAAGCATAGTGGGGTGACCTTGAGGTAGAATCCCTCCGAGAGAAGATCTCCACTGGGAAGGTAAAAAGAGGCTTGACTGTATATTTCGACCAGAGTGTGAGATATCGTGACCGTTTGTTTCTGCCGGAGTCTTGTCGAGAGGAAGTACTCCGAAAGTTTCACCATTCACACCTTGTGATGCATCCGAGGGGCACAAAGATGTATCACGACCTTAGTTACTAGTTTTGGTGAAGGGGTATGAAGAAGGATGTAGCCGTGTTTGTATCGAAGTGCCTTACTTGTCAGCAAGTGAAGGCTGAGCATCAGAGGCTAGTAGGCTTGTTGCAACCCTTGCCTATAGCTGAGTGGAAGTGGAAGCATGTCATGATGGATTTTGTTGTGGCCCTTCCGAGGACTCAATGGGGTAATGATGCCATTTGGGTGGTGGTTGACTGGTTGACTAAGTCAACGCATTTTATTCCTATGCGCATAAGTGACTCGATAGATTACCTTGCCGACCCTTACATCAAGGACATAGTGAGGTTGCACAGGGTCCCTGTTATGATTGTTTCGGATAGAGATCCACGTTTTACAGCTCGGTTGTGGCAGAGCTTGCAGGGTGCCTTAGGCACTAAATTGACTTTTAGCACAGCGTATCACCCTCAGACTGATGGGCAGTTCGAGCGTATTATTCAGATCCTTGAAGATATGCTTCGAGATTGCGTCCTTGACTTAAAGAGGTTGTGGGAGAGGCACTTGCCCTTAGTGGAATTTGCCTATAATAATAGTTTCCAATCGAGTATTAGAATGGCACCATTTGAGGCCTTGTATGGCCGATTATGTAGATCTCCGGTGTGTTGACGAGGTGGGTGATGCACCTTTGTTGGGTCTAGAGTTGGTTCGAAAAACCATGGAGAAAGTGGCACTTATCCGTAAGAGGTTGATTATGGCTCAGAGTCGTCAGAAAAGTTATGCCGACCATAGGAGGAGACCCTTGTTTTTTGAGGTAGAAGACCATGTGTTCTTGAAGATATTACCTAGACTGGATTTGATGAGATTTGGGAAGAGTAGGAAGTTGTCCCCTCGGTTTATTGGGCCTTTCAAGATCCTTGAACGGATTAGGGAAGTGGCTTACCATTTGGCATTACCGCCACAACTTTCCAGGGTTCATGATGTGTTTCATATTAGCATGCTTCGGAAATATGAGCCGAATCCATCACACGTGTTGGATTGGACCGACTTAGAGGTAGATGAGGATGCCTCGTATGAAGAGAGACCGGTGAGAGTCTTGGATACCCGAGACCAAGTTTTGAGAGGCAAGACGATTCCCTTGGTTAAGGTATTGTGGAAACACCACGGGGTTGAGGAAACAACTTGGGAGCGTGAATTGGAAGTCCGAGAGAAATATCTAGACTTATTTATTGATGTTTGAATATGTATTGAGATTTTGATTATGCTAATGAAATGTAAAAACATTGTATATGTTTTAAAACATGAGAGAGATTGTATATGTTATGGGATGTTTGGAAACATGGATTCAACATAAGCATTGCATATGTTTTGAGAATGTGACGTATTGCGTGTGTTGTATCACCTTTTGAAAACATTGTGTATGTTGCTTAAGTTCTAGAAATACAAGTTTATTATAAACATTGAAAATGTTGGAAATATGAAATGTATATTCATAATGTGATGGGATTGAATGACCGGTAGATGAGTCATGGCATTGAAATTGAATGGTAATCACTGTGGTAACGGCTTAAAACATAGTTTTGAAACTTGAATTGAAATTTCGGGGACGAAATTCCTTAAGGGGGTGAGGTTATGGCGGCTGCGATTTTGACCCAACATTTTATTATGTTCCAGACTTGGGTTTCATGGTCCAATGTTGTTGTTCATCTTTTATTCCTCTTATTGTTCCTTGGATTGGCCGTTTGGATTGTGGTTGTGCGTTTGGAACAGATTGGTTACTTGCTTGTTTTTCCAAACCTATGTTGCCCAGATTTTTACTCCTCCGTTTGAGCGGCCATTCTTGCGCTCAAGCGGGCTTTGCAATTTTTCTCCTCCGCTCGAGCGGGATTTGCAAACTCTCAGTATTTTTTGCAGACCTACAAATGCTGAAAGAGTGTATTCGATGCTCGAGCATTGCTTCTTATGCTCGAGTGAAACCTTGTGTCTGACGCTCGAGCGTCACTTTGCATACTCGAGCAGACTACATGTATAACAGTCCGTGAAGATGAACTTTTTCATCACTTTTTCATTCTTCTCTCTCTAGAACTCTCCAAAACCCTAGATCTTGAGTTTCTCTCTCTAAAACTCATCTTCTCTCTACTATTTCACCTAGATCCATTGGGTTCTTCACCCTAGTGCCTTTCAGAAAAAGGTAGAGCACGTCGTGGGCTCTCTTTTCATCCAAATGAAAGTGGGTTTCAGTGTCTTTAAAGTTTCAACCTTGCTTTGCTCGTCTTTTCTTCTTGAGGTAGTGATTTTTTACACTTTCTTATGGTCTTTAGCTTTGTTAGTTGTCGTTGTGTAATAATGGTGGAATTTGAGAATAGTTTGAACAAACCTAGGGTTTTGGTGTGAAACAAAAAGGGGGGGGTTTTGATTAATGGAAAATTAATGGTTATTGAGTTTGTAAATGAGGTTGTATTGTGTCAAAATTATTGATTTTGGAACTTGGGTTGATATTTGGAAAGAGGGGGAGTTTGCCCTAAAATGATTATAATATTTATTTTATATAAATAAATGAAATTGGTGTTGTAAACATGAAGTTGGGCAGATATTGAAATAGATGGTGGAGTTGAGTATGTAATACCTCTCGCATTTAGAAGTTTCAAATAAATTATCTGTCTTGAGATTGAATATCTGTTTAGAAATAGTTGTATTGGGCTATCGGTGGAGGATAACCATGATTGTTGTAGAAATTGCATGAGGATTAGATAAATTGAAACTAATCTATTGTTGGTTGTCATTGAATATGACTATGTTTAAATACATTATATATGTATGATGTTTGGGAGGAGATAGGGGATGGACTCCATTTGAAATTAAGTTGGCCGGAGTGTCAAGGGTAAAAGTCTCGAAATCTGATGTATACATGGGTGCCGATCCCCTGGATGAAATTTTCATAAAATGGCAGATTGAAGTGTTTGTGTGGTAATTGTGTTGGTTCCCACCTTATTGCACTCTCTTGCATCAAGCGTCTCTCTACTTATTGGCACTATTATGGCTGAATTGACAACAATGAAATATGATGGAAACCGAGGAGTTCAGGATCACATCCTCAATATGGCCGACAAAATTGCAAAGCTAAAAACTTTAGGGATGCAAGTTGATGAAACTTTTCTCGTGCAGTTTATTCTCAACTCACTTTCATCACAGTTCGGCGCATTCAAAATTCACTATAACACCAATAAAGATAAGTGGAGTTTTAATGAGCCAACTAATATGTGTGTTCAGGAGGAAGTGAGGTTGAGAGAGGAAAGATGTCAAACTACAGTGGCTGTAACTCATGGAGCTATAAAGAAAAAGAATGGGCCTGGGGAAGAAAATCAATCTCAGAATGGTTTCACTATCAAGTGCTACTTTTGTGACAAGAAGAGACATGTGAAGAAAGACTGCAACAAGCGAAAGGCTTGGTTCGAAAAGAAATATAAGAAATTTTCTTTTATTTTTTATGAATCAAATCTTACTAAAATGCCTTCTAACACTTGGTGGATTGACTCTGGGGCCACAACCCACATTACAAATTCCATGCAGGGATACCCCTCAACTAGAAAACCGAAGGAAAGTGAAAGATTTGTCTATATAGGGAACCATCTCAAAGCCGAAGTCATAGCTGTAGGAACCTATCGACTGATCTTAGAGACAGATCATCAAATAGATCTAGAAGACACTTTTTATGTTCCTGCAATTTCTAGGAATTTAGTTTCATTATCCAAATTAGATCGTGTTGGATATTCAGTTTTATTTAGTTGTGGAAAACTCAATTTAATGTTTAATTCAATAATGATTTGTTCTGGTAATTTGTGTGATGGTTTAAATAAAATTATCTTAAATCATGACTTTGCACAATCATTAGTAACTCTGCATTCGAATATTGGTTTAAAACGTAGTCTAATTAATGTAAAATCCTCAATCTTGTGGCATAGACGATTAGGGCATATCTCTAGAAATAGAATTGAAAAATTGGTGAAGAATGGGATTTTGGAAAACCTAGACTTCACTGATTTTGAGATATGTGTGGATTGCATCAAAGGAAAGCAAACCAAACATACCAAGAAAGGTGCCACAAGAAGTAATGAGCTTCTTGAAATAATTCATATAGATATTTGCAGGCCACTCAATATCCCATGTCTTAGTGGTGAAAAATATTTCATCACATTTATAGATGATTTCTAAGGGCTATGGATATGTGTATCTAATTTGTGAAAAGTCTCAAGCTGTTGACATTCTTGAGGTGTACATAGCTGAAGTCGAGAGACAATTAGATAGAAAGGTTAAAATAGTGAGATCAGACAGGGGTGGTGAATAGTATGGTAAATATGATGAGTCAGGCCAAAATCCTAGCCCATTTGCCAAATTCTTATAAAAGAAAGGCATTCGTGCTCAATGTGCAATGCCTGGTATGCCACAAGCGTAATCGTACACTTAAAGATATGGTTAGGAGTATGTTAAGTTACTCAATTGTACCCATTTCACTGTGGGGTAAAGCTTTAAAAACTACAATGTATATCTTAAATAGGGTTCCTAGTAAGGCGGTCCCAACAACTCCTTTTAAGTTGTGGACTAGTAGGAAACCTAGTTTGAGACACTTATATATTTGGGGTTGTGCAGCAGAGGCAAGAATCTTCAACCCACAAGAGAAAAAGTTGGACTCAAGAACAATATCTGTATATTTCATTTTTTATCCAAACAAGTCTTAAGGGTGCAAATTTTATTGTCCTAATCACAGTACAAAGACAGTTGTAAGGCCCCTGAAAATTTTATTTTCTTAAAAGTCCCTTACTTTTAAATTATTTCTTTGAACTCTCCCAATTTCTTAATTAATTGCAATTCTAACCCTAAGACCAAAATGCATGCGCCAACTAAAACCACGCAAACCTTAATCGATTTTGGTAACTTAGGAATAAATTATAATACCCTAATACTGATTAATTGACTCCCTAAATATGGAACTGCCACTCGAAAATCCAAGATTTTTCGGTTTTCATTTTGTTCGTCAATATAGCCTTTTTATTTGAAACAAGAAATCCAGACCGAATTAGATTCTCTAACCCTAATTTAATTTAATTCTACACTAAAATAAATATTCAATTCATAATTAAACCCAAAACCCTCACATTTTTATTAAATAATACAAAGACCCCAAACAAGTACCCATTATATACTTATATATACACTTGTACCCCAAAATCTATTTTTAAAACATTTTATTTTACAAATTCCAACAATTGTACACACAAAAAAATAATTACAAAAAAAGTCCCTCAAATCTCTAGCTACGGCCAGCCATCACATTGTAGATGATATGAGTGTACTTTTGGAGGCAAGCTTGCATAATTCAAGGAAAACATCTTTGACTTGGTACAACTTATATATATATATATATATATGTATGTATATGTATATGTATATATGCAACTAGGTTGGTTTGATTAGGAGGACAACCCTAACTAGATTATGTTTAGGAACCTAATTAAGGCCTCTAATCCTTTACTATTCCATTGAATTCAAACTAAATCCAAACTATCCAATCCAATTCCAACCAATGGGCATTTATGACCTTTTGCACCAAATTCATTATAAAAACAATCCCTCCCATAGCATTTTACGTGCAAGAACACACACATACACACTATATTCAGCTGAGAGAGAAGAGAGGAAGGAGGGTGAGCTTGGTAGAAGAGAAGAGAGGAAGAAAAAGTTGCTAGCAATTCCAACAACCCTCAAGTAAGCCACAACACAACTCTCTCTTATTTCTTTTCCTTTCAAATACATACAAGTTTTAAACATTCATTTCAGAAGTTTTTCGATGGCATTCTTGTGTTAAAAATGAAAGGAGTTGAGCCTTGATTTTACCTTTCTTGTATTTCTCTTAATCGGTATAAGACTACTTTTTTCCATATCAAACTCTCAAAATTTCCAAAGACACACCTTCACCTTAAATTTCTGAGTTTATTAAATATTATTTAGCATGTTTTCATCACAAGAGAAGTGGAAAATTGCCCCTAGTTGACCTCTTTTCTCACCAAATTTCTATTTTCAAGAACTGTGCTAGAAAAATATGTTTTACAGCAAACTTATGAAAATTCTAAAAAACTGTATAAAATTCTTCTGAACCTCCATTTTATGTCACAGTCTTCCTTAAGGAGTTATCGTTTAAGGAAAATTGGTTTCATGGAAAACGAGTGAGCGGTTTGTGAGAAAATCCGATTTTTGTAATGGTCGACGAATCTGGACAGAGCTGGAGTATTTCTGAAATAACTAAAAATCTGAAAAAAGTATTCCTTTTCCGAAAAATGTTATGAAAACTAGATAAAATTCTCTACGAACCATAGGAAGTCTAGATTTGGGAAAAATCTGAAATAATTCTTTTAATCTTGATCTTTAAGTGACTTTGAATCTGGAAATTCTGTTTACATTGATGTTTTGTGCTCTTGGTTTTATGAATGTGCTTACTTGTGTATAATTATGTCTTGGTATGATATTATACATGTCATGGTTATGTATTTATTTATTTTTTGTCCTTTAATGATGCTTACACTTATACAAATTTATTTTCCTTCTCGCTTGTACTAACTAATTACAACCATTAATCTAAAGGAAAACTTAATGGGGTTGGCTAATGGGGTTTTAATCACCCAATTATTATTATGAGAAGTTATTAGTTAGTGGGATGTGTTCCCTTTGGTAAGTTAAATCTTGTGCAAGTGGTTGTTTTGGAACCCTTGAATGGAGTAGTTGTATTCAGACTCTAGGTAGTTCGGTGTAAGGAGGGATTTGGGAAAGGCCCATCATTACCGTCTCTTTTGAGGCCCTACAGTTGGCACTATGCGGTATATAACCATTGGTAGGCCTCCGAGGTAAGGTCTGCAACAAAGCGGCAAAAGAGGGGGCATACCGAATAATCTGCATCCAATTCTTGGGGTTGGGAGGATAAAATCTCTTTGGGGGATTTCTAGACTACTAGCAATTAACTATATAATTTGTGCTATGAACTTAAATGTCATGATCCTTTCCTCTGTTTTTTTTTTTTAAATGTTGTTGTGTATTGAACTGAGAAAAATGGATGGGGTGTGTGTGAGTTTACTAGGCATTCAAAGCTCACAGCATATCATGCCAGGTGTCGAAGAGGAGCGCGCAGCAGAAGACGATGAACCGGAAACCTTCGAGGACTTTTGGCTATCCTAGAAAGTTAGGATTTTCTTTTGTCGTTTTGTAAAGTCTATATGAAACTTTAAATTTTCTTTTGAATGTAATGTTGATGGAACGAGCTTTTGTATTAAGGATATTTGTAATTATCCTATTATAATGTATTTATATTCCAGTACCAATATAATTCTCTACGTTGCTTATGAGACCTTGTGTCAATGTCTCTTAAGATCTGTCAAAAGGATAGTGCACTATCTAAGAAAGCTGGACTTAGAAGGGAGGCTAATTTGATTCCTCCAGCGATATGGGATCTTTCTTAGTTATTGGTCATAGGACTCATTAGTGACTTTCCCTTGACTACAACCCTTAGTGTAGATTTGGGGTGTCACAATAGTGGAGACTGGTAATGCTAGATTCCTAGAGAATGGTGAAATTAGTGGGAGTGAGAAAAACAAAAGTGCTGAATTTCAAGGAAATTAGGGTGGATGTGCCAACATTTGACCCTTATCGAAAAATTGTTGTTCCTCAGACTATTCCACAGGCTGAGAGAAATGACCAACATAATGAAAATCCTTCACCATCTCATGTTTCACCACTTCATGAAGATACCACCATTGAAAATATTGTAGAACCACTATAGCCGACAGTTTTGAGAAGATCTCAGAGGGAAAGAGTTACATGGTGTATCTATAGGAATCTGATTTTGATATTGGAATTAACAAAGATCCATTCTCAATTTCACAAGCCATGAATAGTGATGATTCTATTAAATGGGTCAACACTATAAATGAAGAGTTAAAATCCATAGAACAGAATGGTGTTAGGGATCTCGTCAAATTGCCTAATAATTGTAAAAAGGTCGGGTGTAAATGGGTCTTCAAGACCAAGCGTGACGCAAAAGGCAATATTGAACAATTTAAAGTCAGACTTGTTGTCAAGGGTTTTACTCAAAAAGAAAGCATAGACTATAAAGACACCTTCTCTCTAGTATCGAAGAAGGACTCGCTTAGAATCATTCTAGCATTGGCAGCTCATTACGACTTAGAGTTACATCAAATGGATGTGAAAACTGCTTTTCTAAATGGGAATTTGGATGAAGAAATTTATATGAAGCAGCCAGAAGGATTTGCAAAGAAAGGTAAAGAACATTTAGCTTACAAATTAAAGAAATCCATGTATGGCCTTAAACAAGCTTCCAGACAATGGCATTTAAGGTTTAATGATACCATTACCTCCTCTGAATTTTAGAAAAATGCAATTGATCAGTGCATATATCTGAAGGTTAGTGGGAGTAAATTCATTATTTTGGTGCTATATGTGGATGACATTTTGTTAGCTAATAATGACCTTGGCTTATGGCATGAAACCAAGGAATATCTCTCCAAGAACTTTAAAATGGTCGATATGGGTGAGGCAAACTATGTTATTGACATAGAGATCTTTAGGGATCGATCTCAATGATTGCTAGGACTATCTCAGAAAGGATATATTGATCGTGTTTTGGAGAGATTCAATATGCAATTTTGTTCTGTCAGTGATGCACCCATCATTAAGGGTGATAAATTAAGTGAAAAACAATGTCCAAGGAATGACTTGGAAAGAAAACAAATGAAGGACATTCCATATGCATCAGCAGTAGGGAGCATGATGTAATACATGTACCATGCCAGATATTAGTTTTACAATTGGAATGTTGGGAAGATTCCAAAGTAATCCTGAAATAGAACATTGGAAAGCGGTGAAGAAGGTTATGAGATATCTTCAGTAAACAAAGGACTATATGCTCACCTATAGGAGATTAGAACAATTGAAAGTGACCAGATACTCAGACTTAGATTTTGCTGGTTGCCTTGATAGTAGAAAATATACATTAGATTTTGTTTTTCTACTAGCTAGTGGAGCAATTTCATGGAAAAGTATAAAGCAATCCACTATTGCTTCATCTACTATGGAGGATGAGTTTGTGGCATGCTTTGAGGCTACAAATCATGCTTTATGGTTGTGAAATTTCATCTCAGGACTTAGTGTTGTTGACTTAATTGCCAGGCCACTAAAGATATATTGTGACAATACAACAACAGTTTTCTTCTCTAAGAGTGGAAAGTACTCCGGTGGTTCCAAACATATGGAAGTAAAGTACTTAGTTGTTAGAGAAAAAGTCTAGAAACAACAAGTGTTAATTGAAAACTTAAGCACCTCTCTTATGATTGTTGATCCATTCACAAAGGGATTGCCATCAAAGCTATACAAAGAGCATGTTATCAGGATGGGTCTTTAAAGTAACCCATGATGTGTATGGTTAATCTTAAGTGCTTATTTTTATTTGACACTATTTGCGCAATAATAATTTTGTTTCTATTTTCCTGTTTCTAAACGTGTGTGTACACATTAATTTGAATATTGATAAATAGGAAATGTCTTAACAAGAAAATTATAGGGGGCCTTTCAGGCAAATAATTACATATCCCAATAATGGACTGGGTTGGTAAAGGTTATCGATGGTGTGGTGCATAGAAAGAAATATGACATAAATGTTATATAACCGCTATGACTCACATTGGTGATCTAAAGTAATCACAATATTATAGTTTCTAATATATCTAAACTTATTGGCTATTTTTAAAATTTTGTAATCACGTGTCAAAGTTTTTAGTGTGGAATCCAATGAGTCAAAAAAATTTATAAATTGCATATTTTTGGAAAAACTCATAATTGCATCATAATCGACTTAATGGACCAAGTGAGAGAATGTTGGATTTATTTTCTGGTGTGGCCCAATAGTCTTCATATCTTTTACACGTTTTATTTTATTTGGACTCCACAACTGGATAAAGCCAATATTTGAGATAAAATTCAGTAATTAGAATTTTAAATCTCTTCTAAGATAAGAAAGAAACCTTGACGGACAGGAATTCTTTTAATAGAGTTTATCTTGCCCTCTTTTCTCCTCTCTATAGGATGGGTGACATGATATGAGTATTTTTACATCATTCTAAGTTCTATAGTCATCCTAATTAGAGAAAAGAAGGTGACCCAAGAATTCAAGGTTCAACTATTAGGGATATTTTCTCAACTTCTCTAATTCAATGGCTGACAAAAGTATGTTCATTTTATTCTTCAGTTGTATTGAATTCAAGATCCTACAAAGTTCAATTCTGTGTTATTATTATGGTTAAATGTACATTAATTTTTACATGCATAAATCAAGCAACATGTTTTCTATTAACACCAACTGATTTAACATTCTAAGATAAATCAAAAATGTTTGAAGAACATTCATTAAGAAACATTATGTTTTTCGACCGCATTTGGTTTTAAAATTTCCTTTCTCTCTCTAAAAACCTCTCTCTCTGTCTCTCTAAAAACCTCCACCCCGGGCCTCACTGTTGGCCAGCCGGCCGTCACCTTTGGCTATGGTGGTCGGCTGGCCTCGCCTCTTTTGTGCGTGATTGTTGTTTTCCTTTCTAATAAACTTGTATCCCCATAGTTTTTCCAAATCTTTTTCAGTTCTCTTGGGTGTTTAAGGGGTGGGTTTCAGTCTTGGGGGTTTTGACCATGGAAGGCACCTTGAATATGGGAGGGTTGGATTTGTTTAGGAACTTTATTTGGGCACTCCTATGCGAGTGGGAGTTTGAGGGGTGGATTCCATTCTAATCTGCAGAGGTCGGCATTGGGCCGAAAAAATGAATGATCCAGATTTGTTTAGGAGCTTCATTCGGGCGCTCCTTTAAGAGTGGGAGTTTGAAGGGTGAACTCTATTCAAATCTATGGAGGTCGACATATCGTTCGGCTCAGAGGAGGTTGTTCGGCTCAAGCACCCTGATGTAGTTATAGTGTTCAGCGACTTCATTCTAGAGGGAGTTGTTGTTCTTGGGGGAGTTCGAAAATTACATTCTAGAGTGAGTTTTGTTGTTCAAGTATCTGCAAAGAAGTTGGATCTTGGGTCTTTCAGCCATGGATTTTTCTTTGGCCATGAGAGGTATTGGTGTTGGTGGTTCTTAGAAGCTTTGTCTCCGTGGGCGGTGGTGTTTCGGCTTGTGGAGGAGGTATTTTCGACCTTGTAGTGTTTGTTAGATCGGCCATGGAAGTGGGTGTGAGTGTTCGGCCAAAAGGTTTTTTCGCCGTGGGTGTCTTGATATTGGAAGCAAGATTCGGCCATGGAGTGGGGCGGAGTCCGGCGAAGTCCGACGGAAATGTCAAGCGTATGTGAAGTTTCAGCGGAAGTGTCAAGCGTGGGTAATGTACTGCAAAGGGAACAGTGTTCCTGCGTGGGAGTTCCGGCCGTGGACGTTTCAGTGTTCCGACTAAAGAGTGGGTGAAGCCCGATGAAGATATCAGGCGTAGGAGAAGGCCGACGGAAGGGTCAGGAGTGAAACAGCAAGGAGTTCTTTCGGCATGCGTCTCGGTTTTGATGTTTTGTATTAGTAATGCTGTGGTTAATATAAAATAATCAAGAGTGCTGCTTTTGGGTTTTTCTTTGCTGTAGTGTGGTTGGACTTTGGGGTTCTTGTTTTTTGTTTTTTGAGTCAAGTGCTTATTAACTATTTGTTTTTGGTATTAAAAAAAAAAATCGTGAGGCCGAAAGGTTGGTTATATGAGTGCGAGTAGCAGTAGTAAAAGTATTTTGTACTGTCTGAATCTCTCTCGATGCATTATATCTTCTTGTACCTTTAATTTTATGTTTTTAATGAAATTTTTACTTTGCTGATAAAAAAAAAAAAAGAAACATTACGTTTTGAACTGTATTTTTTATCTTCAAACAATTTGATTAAGATAAGAGTCAGAATTGAGATGGATAAAACAATTTATAGGCTTTCAATAATGATTTTACTGAATTAATCATTCTAAGATAAATCAAAACAATCAAATAAACATCATCAAAATACACTATATCTAACATTTCGAATTCGTGAATTACGGCATAGGGAAAACTATAATTTTATATCTAAGTAAACATATTTGTAACCTTTTACAAAATAGATAATGGGTAGTTAATAAATTGACAAATTTTATTTTTTTATATGATTGGGCTATCTTTGATATAAAATAAACTAAATTGCAAAACTTATAAGATAAAATACATTTATATTTCATTGTAAATATAATTTTTGTAATTTTATTGCACTTTTTAAAAAATACATCCTACTATAGTTTATTTATTTCTTATAAATAAATTTTATGTTATTATTTATTTCAAAATTAATTTTTAATTATTTATTTAAACCCGTGCATGGCACGAGTATGATGGTTTATAAAATAATTTTAAAAAATTACACCTATGTTATGAAGATCCGTTAAGAAAAGTTAAGTGAGAGGGGTGAATAAGAAAAGGGCCCAATGTGAAATGTCAAAACTAGTGAGTGTGAGAAAATAGTTGTACTTAATAGGCAAATGCTTATTTTAGAAAAGATAAGAGGATAAGAGTCACTGATAGTTCATTATTTGTCATTTTCATTTCGTTATTCAATTTTTTGATTTAAACAAATTTTGCGAGATTGAGTTTCACACAAAATAAATAAATAAATAAATAAAATATTATTATTATTACTACTACTATTATTATTATTGAGTTTCACATAGGCTACAATATCATCTAATATATGGCAAATTAAAATTATGAAACCCTTAGAAAATAATAATGTATTTATATTATATCATAGCTGTAATTTTTGTTCCTAAAAATAAAAATTAAAAAGTGCAATTTTATAATTTATCATATTTTTTGTTTAATTTTTACTAAGTATATTATGATTCATGTTATTGTTATTTAGAACTTAAAATATAGCAGTAATGGTAAGAGAGAAAAAAAATCATAAGCCAAATTGTGAGAAAATAGTTAAAATTAAATTTATTTTATTTTTTTCTGTTTAATTTTAATTTTAAAATTAATTATTAATTATTTATTTGAAACAGTGCATGGCACAAACATTACGCTAGTAATATTAAAATTGTAAAACATGTTCTATATATTTTTTAAAATTTTATAAAAAAGTCAGTATAATTTACCTTTTTTTTTCTTTTTCTTTTTTTTTTTATTGTTGGAATCGACCAAAAAGAGAAAGAAAGTGGTGGTGGGTGAGGAAAACCCGCCAAACCCAATTTGAAAACCCAAGGAACGTAATTAACGGCTGGATAAAGGGCCCCGAATCTATTCTTGGCCCAATATTTACTAAAAGAATCTCAACAATTTACAAAATAATTGGCTCGGCCCACCATGTGCCTTGATCACGAGCTTTCACAATTTCTTTCATTCTTTTTTAAATAAATCGGTTTTTAAAATATTTTTAAAAAAAAAATTTTTAAAAAGGCCATGTGTAACACTTTTTATGGTATGATAAGATTTGGGATTTAATTTCTATGAAGAGAAATTTGATACTGTTTGCAATTGTGATTTATTTTTTTCCCTATTATGAATTTGTATGTAGTTAGTAGTAGTTGTTGAATATAGTATATTGGTTGTGTTAGATTTTGTTAACTTTTTAATTATCGTGAGCTAGGATCTGTCTAATGATGTAAATATTTTTCATATTTGTAATTACTATCCTATTGATTGAAAAAAAAAAAAACAAAAACAAAAACAAAGCAAAAACAAAAACTCAAAGGTTTCATGTATACAGTTGAAATAGAAAATTAGAAATCATTTTCTTAAACTTATGTTTAGAAAATTTGAATAGTAATTTAAGAGAGAGAGAGAGAGAGAGAGAGAGAGAGAGAGAGAGGAAATAAAAATCATTTTTTTATTTTTTTATTTCTTTTTCTTAATAAGTTTTTGAAAAACACTCAAAATTCAAAATCTAAATACAGTATGGATTAAAAAGAAGCCTCAAGCCTCTCAAGAACTTGAAGACAAACCAGGCAAATACTCCTTTAAGCTAGAGGAATATGACAATCACTTGGAAACATGGTTTGACATTTGATTGTAATTTTTGCTAATCATCATAGTTTACATGAGAGACCTAGGAATATTCAAATTTATTTGCTTGTCTCACATGGATGCGACAATCACGTGAAATATAGTAATTTCAACATCATAATTACTCTATACTTAAACCATTTTTTTTGAACCCAAAAAAAAAAAAAAATGGTTAAGTTACTAGGTTATATAATCTTGCATTTTATTATGGAAGAAATATTGAGTGTAAGGAAACATCTCATCAGTTAGACTAAGCTCTTGCCTAATTCCTTGATCTTTCTTTATGACGTGGTTAGGGATTCAAATGTTGTTACATATAAAAATAAATAAAAAATGACTACTCTCTAGTCCCTGTATAAATGGGAAAGAACTTTTTAAATTGTATTGCGTCAAGATTTTTATAAAGGACCTTGCTACATCCCCCTAAAAACACCCCCCTAATCCCCCTAATTTCCATATCAAGTAAAAAAAAAAAAAAAAAAGGGAAACAGTTGCCCAAATTGGAAATTAGGGGGGATTAGGGGGGGTATTTTTAGGGCTCCAAATCATTTTCCTTTTATAAAATATTAGATCACATTTTTTTGTTCGGATCTAATATTAAATTTCTAAATTGGTGAAAAAAATTTGAAATATTAATTTCATCAAGTATTCAGTGCTCGAACTGGGCATATAGTTTGAAAATAAACTCAGTCCCAAAAAATAAAAAAAATTAATCTCCCTCCCCCCATCTGTCAAACCCTGACACAAAACTAAAAATCAATTACAATTAACATTAAAAAATAAAAATGGTTCATAGTTAAATCAACTTTTGAATTGATGTATTCAAGATTTTTCATGCTAGATTTACTCCCTTTTTTTTTTTTTTTTTTTTTTTTTAATTGTACTCGGTTATTGAAATGAGTAATGCTATATATACACCATATAATTATGAAAACTTCTTTGTTATATATGCATTTTTATTTACAACTTTTGTATCTTTAATTATAATTTAATGTGTTGTTAATTATGACTCATTATAATATTAGTTATGACATTATTTTAATTATAATTCAAAAAAAAAATTGTTATACATGTTTGGTTATAATTTAATTTTTTTTAGTTGGGACTCCCATAATATTATATGGCATCTATGATAATCAAAGCCACAAATAACATAATTTCGGTGTGTACTTTACTCATTAATTATACTTACACACAAGTACAATAATTGAGTTGTTCTTATAAGCGTTTGGCTTCCGTCCAGTCCGGGATCGGGCTGAACCGTGGGGGCCCACCACGGGTCCTGTTTTGATAATTTGAACCATTCAATGTGTAGAAATCGTTGAGTATTATATGCCTATAAAAAATCACGTTGATCGGATATCGATAGCTACGTGATCAAAACAGTTTTTTTTCAACCGTTAATTTGTTCACCGTCTAATTTTTTTAATACGAAACTGATTTGATCATATAACTATCGATATCTGATCAACGTAATTGTTTACAGGCATATAGTACTCAATGAGTTCTACACATTAACGGTTCAGATTATCAAAACAGAACCCATAGTAGACCCCCACAGGTGCAACAGCACGGTCCAGTCCGATCGCGAACTGGACAGAAACCATACCGTTCTTATAATGTTATTAATTTGTGAGATTAGTATATTTGTATAAATATATAAATAAAAATTAAAAGGTACATTAAGACAGCCGTCTTTTTTTTTTTTTTTTTATTATTATAGTAAATTTGTTTTGTCGGCGTTTCTTAAAAAACATGAGACAAGCCAACCTCACATGATTAAGGAGAACAAAGATTTACAAAGTTAATTATTTAATCATTCTGAATCTATATCTGCACTTGCCTTGTCTATCTACTCTGTATTCATCAGAAAAGCACTTTGTTTAATATTGGAATAGGAAAAGAAACATATTAGGATGGCCGACAAATTGCCTTGGATCTTGTAAAATAATGCTTAATTTAGTCCCTCTTATTTTAACTAACTAATATTAAAGATAATTCTATCTCACTTGTTTTTATATAGTCTTGCCCAACTAAATTGTTAATTTTTGGATAAATTATAATAAATTCTCTTAAATTATAACTTATTTGCATTTTGTCCCTTTAAATTTTAAAACTTGATAGTTAATCACTTTAAAATATTATCCTATTACAATTAATTCTTTTTGTTAGAATTCTATTAAGAATTTATACAAAATCAGATTATGTGTAAATAACATAACATATTTATTAAATTTTTTTTGACAATAATGACCTTATGTGGTGATCATGTTTGCACTTTACCACTAAAATAAGGAAGACAAAGTGTAAATGAGATCATCAGAAATGATATTATTATCGTAAAAAAATCAATAAACGGTATTATTATCTTAAAAAAATAATAAGTGTGTCATGTGCTTCATACATGACTTGATTTGGTTTAAATCCCTAATAAAATCCTAACGAAAAGTGTCAAGTGTAACAAACTAATAATTCAAAATGATTTAACTGTTGAGTTTTGAAATTCAAGAAACAAAATGCAAATAAGTCATAGTTTAGGGAAGGTTTATCTTAATTTACCCTTAATTTTTCTATCAACTACGCACAGATATTATATAATCCTAATAATTAAGTAGAAAAGTTAAAAATTTAAGGAAAATTCTATGATACACGCCCAAATTCTATGGCGTGTCCCTCTTTAAATGTGTATTATATATACATGCAATTATGACATTTATGTTTTTTATTTCTATCTTCTTTTTTTTAAAGCCAAACTCATTTAGAGTAATGTTAGAGACTCTAAAAATTCTATCAAATATCTCACATAAATGTGGTGTGGATCCCGCCTTCATGTAAGACATTTGCTAAAATTTTTAGTAGAATTTTTCGAATCTCTAACAATTTTTTATTCACTTGGCCACATAATGCATTAAAAATACAAAAGCAATAAATTTTCTTCTACAAAAGACTGCCGGTACAATAACAATTAGAATAGAAGTTTCAAATTCAAATTTTTCACCTTTAATGGCAATAGACTATAAAATAAAATAAAAATACTCGAAATTTCTCAAATAATGTCCTTAAATTTAAATTCAATGGCATGGATTGTTGGATATAACTTGTTAATTTGTGTAGGAATCAACTAATTTATATCCATTCCTCAATCTTGTTCGTGTGATTAATTTAAAAGTGATGTTCTAAGAATATCTAATATTATTTATGTAGTCTTTTTTTTTTTAAAGCTAAATTCTGTTAGTCACCGATTCCATTAAAAAAAACAAAAATTTAAATAGAAGTTAAAAAGCCAGCAGGTAGGACAGCAATTTGAATAGAAGTTCAAATTTAAATTTCAAACTGTTATCCTGTATGCCACAAAAAATTGTAGAACAACTATTTGAGTTTTTAATTACGAAGGTTACTATTAGCATTTATCTAATTTTTTTTTAATAATGTTATATGTACTAATTAGTATACTAATTAATGTACCAATTGATGATGTGGCATAATTTAAGAGGTTTTTGGTATTTGTAATGTGATTAATTAGTGGGATCAATAATAATGTTATAACTAATGTTGATACACTAGTTAATTCACTAATTTGTGCATATAGTACTACCGAATTTTTTTAGACTTCTCATTTATTTGAACCTCTATCATAAATCTTAAATTTTAATAAGATTTTTTTGAACATTCCACTTAATACCAATTATTGACTCATATTCATAATATCATCACACTAAAATGCACACTCACCTAATTTTGCACACCCTCTCTTCTCCTTCTCTCAGTAAACAATGAACGATTGAGAGAAGATTGAGAACAACAAACAATTAAGAGACGAATCGACTGTCCCTCTCTTCTCCTTCTCTCATAAATGATGGTCTCTTTCTCCTTGTCACCGTGAACGAAGGTATCTCAATCAGAAATCTCTGTGACGGTCTCTTTCTTCTTCACTCAGGTAACCTCCAACTCCTCATCACATATTATTATTTTTTTTAATTTCGAGATAAAACCCTTAATACAGGAGTTTTAGAAGAAAAAACCCTCAGAAAAAACAAAAATAAGGGAAAAATTTTACAAAATGGAACCGTTTGGCATTCTAGTGCCAAACAAAATGTTTCTATGTAGCACTATATTACTAAACTAAATATTTCTGTTCAACACTGTATTACTGATCAGAATCTTAACAGTCAGCAAACCAATATCAAACTAAAAACGACCCAGAATAATAAATGCAAGATAGATAAACTTACCAATAATCTCATCAGAATTGTTGTCATCATCCTTCATTGCTCAATAAGTATCAACGAATGGTGAAAACGATAGCAAATATAGAAACTCGAAGCCTGTGATAAGATTGTTTGCAATGTTAATTGATTCAGAACACCGAACACATTTGAAACCACCGAGCAAAACGCTAACTGAATAGGTGGTTTTAAATGTCTTTCATTGAAGATGAATACATAGGTTTAAGATGGTGATGAAGAAGAATACGGTTAGGGTTTAGGTTGGTAAGGAATACATATAGATGGGGATGGAGATGAGTGTACAATATTATAGAGTCATTCTAATTGTTTTTATTTGGTGGATGGGTGTTCTATTAAAAGTTATCCTTTAATGTAATTTTACTTGAGGATATAATTGTAATAATTTTTAATTTTTTTTTTTTAAAGTGAGATTTGTTGGTTCCAAAGAAATTAGATAGGTGCTAATAGTAGCACTTTTTTTATTTGTATGACTCTGAAAATTAATCATGCAACAATTAGATTGATCCAATAATGATTCATATTTTTTAATTATATTTTTTAAAATTACTATAAATATAATTTTAGAAATAGATCTTCTATCTTTATTTTTTTTTTATAACAAATTAGATGAAATTTATGATTACTATTATTAGATTAATTTATTTTTTATTAATAATTTATATTATACAAGATGATAGAGTTTGATTATTAAAGTGGAATTTAGGATGAATCTCACAAATCGAACTACAAGGGACTAGAGATAAAGTAATCCCTAAATTAACATTAGAAGGAACAGTTTTTTTTCGTATATATTTATATAATTTGAACCGTTCAGATTGTAAGGTTTATCGAATAAATTATTCATGCAAAGAATAAGGTTAATTGAACATTTATAACCATAACAAGATCACATTTGTTTTTAAAAAACGTAAACTGTTAACATATTTTGATAATTTTCTTAAAAACAATGAAAACTTGATCATGGAATTACTGATATTCAATTAATTTAATTTTTTGTGAATAATATATTCGATAAATCTTACAATATAAACGATTAGAATCATAAAAATATATCAAAAAAAGGTCTAATAAACGTCACAATAGGACTACTGTGCCACAAGGCACAATAATAGGCAAGATTTTGTAATGTTTGCCAATATGATCCACTTTTAAATAATTTTATCTATTTATATAAATTTTGTGTTTAATTTTATAGTTGATTTTTATGTTTGATATGCACAGCTGATTTCCCTTTGAGGTTGGTATTTTCTAAAAAGGCTATTACTTTCCCTCATTCCATTGGCTCCATACGAGAGAGAGTCGCGCATGAGACCCACAGCGTAGCCAAAGTCAACATCACAATACTTTGGGGACGAGAACATTAATTACAATACTTTGGAGACGAGTGGGCTGCAAAACGAATTGTCACGAACAATTCGTGCTTGAGCTTGATTTGTAGATTCATTTATTAATTAAGTTGAGTTTGAATAGTCTCGAATTTGTTTTGATAAGGTTGGTGAATTTTAAAAATATTAATATTTATTTTTTATAATATATTAAAAAAATTAATGTTTTATTTATATTTAGTGTTTGTATAAATTTACATATTTAATTGATGAATTTATTATTAATATAAACATTTTGTATATTTTGCTCATATTTTTTCTTTTTTTTTATATTAAAAAGTAAATTAATTTAAGTTTATTTTTTTTTAAGCTTGAGTTTGAACTTGGCTTGTTTATGTAATTGAGTTGGTTCGAGCCAAACTCGAGTTTATTCGAGTTTGATTATTTAAGCTCAGCTCAAGCTTGAACTCGACTAATTTTTAATAAACAAGTTTGAACACTGAAAAATTCAATTCGGCTCGTTTACACCCCCAAGAGCAAGCAATTCTCTAATCAAGTCCAACACAAATTCTCATTGTTATTTATCAAATTTGGTTATAAAAAAAATAGCATGATTACTTTTTTTTTTAAATAATTAGGTATTTAGACTAGTTTGTGCACATCGATTAATTTCAAGGTTTTGAAATTAAAAATCAAACAAACTTTCAATGACTTTTCTGAGTGACCTGCACTCGAGATTTTAAATCATATCCTCGCTCAGCCAATCCCTTAAAGTGAACATCGTGTTTTGAATTTTATCGACTGCTGAAAAATAACATGGTGCAAGCTACCTTTATAAGCAAAAGAAGCACACACACAATATATATACATATATATAAAGCATAAATTACTATTCAGCATGATTTTTGAAAAATTATTACATTAAAGTAAAAAAAATTTATAATTTTAATTATAAATATTTATAATATTTATTATTTTTTAAAATATTTTTCTTAATTTTCACTGATATGTAATTTCCCTTTACATAAATAGAATTTTGTGTCATATTTTATACAAAATGAGATGGCTTATGTCATTTGAGTTGCTCCCATTAGAAATTTCAATTGGAGGACGTTTTTGTAAGGTTCATCATCGTGAGTTTTACTTTGATGATTTAATTTATTTATTTTATAAGTTTTTTTAAATAATTTATCCATTCAAAAATTAAATTAATTGAATAATCAAACATATATGATTAGATTAGATTTATCTATAAAAATAAGATGGCTAGTAAAATTTAGAGGATAAATCATCTATTTTTTTAAAACAAATGTAAATAAATTACATGATTACAGTTATCTGAACAAGATAAAAAAAAAAAATTAA
The DNA here is from genome assembly GCA_036172215.1 of Camellia granthamiana. Lineage (NCBI taxonomy): Eukaryota > Viridiplantae > Streptophyta > Magnoliopsida > Ericales > Theaceae > Camellia > Camellia granthamiana. Next base: position 153,887,967 of record CM069903.1, read on the forward strand.
AATGAACAAATCACATCACTAAAGTATAATATGAGTGGAGCCCAATAAACTAACGTCCGTTTGTTTTGGTAGATAGCGGTGAGAATGAGATTGAGATGGAAATAGGACTCATTATATGTTGTGTTTATTTTAGGAGATGGAGACAGGATTCATAATTTCATATGATTAGGATGAGTCTTGGTGTTAGGATTGAGATAAAAGAAGTAGAGGTGGTATTAGGAAATTAGTCTCTAAGTTAGGTTTTTTTTTTTTTTTTTTTTTTTTTTTTTTTTTACATGTTGGCCATTTTCTTTTAACATTAATGTTTAATGTTTTTTGTATTTTTTTTTTTAGGTAAAAATCATAGTTTTATTTGTTTTAATATTTTATATTTCTTTTATAGGGTAATAATTTAACAATCCTCATACTAACAACTATCATCAAAATAAATATAATTTTACTTAATTTCTTTACTATCAATCTCATCCATTCTACTTCTAAAAACAAACTAGTGTAATAGCACTCTCCATTTAGGATTCTAACTTGAAAATACCCTGATTGGACCTGGATTCTCTCTAGTTAGAATATTTAATTGAACGGTCCAATTAAATATTTAAATTGGATGGTCTAATTTGATTTGTTAGAACATTTCTAACGGTGTATCAAATTTTTCATGAAATTTGAGTAAAAATTCTATTTGACATTAAGTATTCCAACGGAGGTTTTTAAAAATTTATCAGAACGCCAGTCAACTGGACGGACGACCGACTGGCCAATCAACCGGCCAGTGTAAATTTTTCATAAATTTTTACCTTGAGGTGGTCATCCAGGGAGATATCCAAAGGGACATCCGGGGAGACATCCGGTAATGAAAATTAAATGGCTGTGAATAGTGATTTGATGAAAGACACATTGATCCTCAGTTTGATGAAAGAAAAGTGAAATCCTAGATTTGATATCTATTTGATGAAAATGTTAGACCAGAAAAATGCACTATCTTTCATCAAATTCAAATTGGGCTTTTTTGGGAAGTGGTTTGGGAAGTGGCTCATTGGGCTTTTTTGGCTCAATGAGCCACAAAAGACAAAATAACAATTTTGAGCTACAAAAGACAAAAAATCACATCCAACCCATAATCATTACACTCTTCTCTCACAAAAAAAGTCAAAAAAGTCAAAAAATCAAAAAGCCATTCCCAAACCAAGTTTTTGAGCCCAGGCTCATATAGCCAAAAGAGCCAAAAAGCCAAAGAGCCAACCCACTTCCCAAACGGAGGCTGAATGGTCTTATGGGCTTATTTTAGACCTGTTTCAATTATTCAAATTGTTTATTTTGTAAGATTTTTTCAAAAAATCATATATACAATAATTAGGTAGATCAGATACCGAGAGCTACTTGATCAAATCATATTTATTTGAAAAATAATAAATGTATAACATAATTTTCAAAAACAATCCGTTAATTATTTTTTAAACTAATGTGATCAATCGAATAGAACTTGATGTTCAATCAACTTAATTTTTTTTTTTTTTTTTTTTTTTTGTATTATCTTTTCAAAAAATCATACCTCATATTTTAGGAGATAGATCCCTTCCAATCTAAAATCTAGACTGGAGAGCTTTGTTTGAGTTTGCGGGGCTCACTACGGGCCCGTTTCAATGATTCGAACCGTTCATTTTATTAAATACGTCGTGTATTTCATTCACAAAAAATTAGATCAATTTGATAATCGTAACTTATTTAATTTACTGTATTTTTTATCAAATAATGGACGGTAATTATGTTTTTAAAAATATGCTATACATTTTTTTGTGACAAACTTAATAAATTGAAAAATTATAATTATCGGATCAATTAATTTTTTTTCTCAATAAAATACATGATGTCTGATCAAATAAATAATTCGGATAATTAAAATAGAAACTATAATAGACTCTACAAACTCAAATAGCACCAGTCAATTTAGGGGTTGTTTGGGTGCCCTAAATAAGTGTACTTTTTGTCTTTTTAGACTAAAAAATTGAGGTTGAAAATATGAATGTTGGGGTTAACTTTTTGACTTTTTATGAAAAAATATGTAATAAAAAATTGTAAAAATTGATTTGTAGGGAAAAATTCGAATTGAGAATTGTGCAGCTGTAATTATTGACTTTTGATAAATAATATTAACTTTTTAACTTTTTAAGTAACTTTTTGACTTTTTAATTTTTTTCATACTACCCAAACTTTACCTTAGATTTTAGATTTGAAAAAAAAGTATACATTTCATAATCAGTAAAACAAATTCACAATAATTCGAACTGTACCGTACAATTAACTATTAAACGGGAGGCGATCCATAGAAAAGTAGTCCATTGTATATAAAGAGAGGCGAGGCAATCGAAGTGTTGAACGAGTCAAAAAACTTCCCACACAACACAACAGCACAGCAACCAAAGAGGTGTCTCTTTGTGTTTTTAACATTTTTTTTTTTTTTTGTTTTTCGCGCTTTGGGAAAAAAAGAACCAAGAGAGGTGAGAAATTTGAACGATGCAAACTAGTGGAGGAACTAAACCTAACGAATTAGGCTTTTCCTCACATTCACATTTTAACATAAGAGACATTGAAGAGTTTGTGAACTTAGGAGTTGTTTGGGATGATTTAAATAAGTGTATTTTTTATTTTTTTATAAAAAGATGTATAAAAAAATAGAGAGTCGATGTGATAGAAAAAAAGATAAAAAGATAGATTATTTTTGAGTTGCCAAACTTGACCTTAATATAAGTTTCGTCTGATAATTTAACTTGTTTATTTTTTAATATTTATTAATGAAATATTTATATAAAAAATTAAAATGATTTGATATTGATAGTTATATATTTGAATTAAATTTATATTATAAGAAATTAATAATTATTCTTAAAATTATATTTATCGTTTATTTTTTAAAGACATGTATAGTTCAAATATATAGTTACAAATATTTAATAATCTTAATTTTTTATATAAATATTTTATTCAATGAGTTTCAAAAAATGAAAAGGTTTCAATCACCGAAATTGATTTCAAAATGAACTTAGCAAATCTAAATAATATCTCAAGTCGAGATAATAACTTGAAAGAAATCAAGCAGAAGAGAAATAGAAGATGCATAACATTTACATATATTTTTAAGGATTTGAATTTTTCAAGTTACCTCGGTTGGGGTGTTTTAAAAAAGTCAAAAAGTCACTACTTATTTAAGTCATATCATCTTATTTAAATCACATCACCTCTCTACCACATCACTTCAAACCCAACCCATACTCAACCCATATTTGATAAAAAGTCAAAAAGTGTACTTATTTAAATCATCCCAAACCACCCTAATTTGAGATAGTATTTGAACTTAATGACTATCTTTCTTTTGCTTTTAAATATGATTTAAATATATAATTATTGATATTTTACTATCTTAATTTTTTATATAAATATTCTATTACATAAATTTTAAAAAATAAATAATTTTAATTATTAAAATTAAAAATAAATAATTTAAATTATGAAGATTAGTCTGATTCTAAAATTTTGAAAGATTAAATTTGAAGAACTTTTAGAATTATATTATGAATCCCGCATAATCTATCAAAGTTTTTATCAAACGTTTCCCATAAATAAAATCCACACAGAATCTATATCCATATAAAAAATGTGATAAAAAAATTATATTATTTGAGACCTAAAATATTTTTTAAATTCTAAATCCTAAATTTATGTACAGTGACCAGTGACGTACAAACATGTCGCAGTGCCTTTGGGTGGGACCCTATTAATTCCACCCCGTACGGCACACTAGCCACATCAGCTGTCCCCACCACCCTCCATTGTCTGCACCTTCACGCCGAAGGAACCCCCACCCCCATTCTGCTTTTTTTTTCTTCTGTTTTTTAATCTTCCCAAATCAAAATCCACATCCCAGACACTATTATAACTTTATTTGTACAATTTCCACTTCTCTTTACCGATCTTTATTTTATTATATTATTAATTGTTTGCTAGGAGTATGCCTGGGTTTAGTAAATATATTGAGACTAAGGCTTGGTTTGGGTTATACTATATAATCCATCTTTTTATCTTTTTATCTTTTTTCTATCACATCACCTCTCTACTTTTTTGCACATCTTTTCGTAAAAAGACAAAAAGTATACTTTTTTAAGACACCCCAAACCAACCCTAAATAAATACATGAGAACAAAAAAAAACATAAAATTATAAAATAACAAAATACTTGACTTTTGAGATAAAATTATTAAATTAACTCATATATAAATAAAAAATAAAAAAAAAATATCATTTTCAAGTGAAGAGCAATTTTATCATTCTAATACAAAAAAACCAAACGAACAAAAAAATTCCAAATTCAAAAAGTCAAAATAAACTAAATTTGCCAAACAACACCTATGTCAAATCTTCTTTCCCTTTCCTTTTTAACTTTTTTGTTTTACACTACTATACCATACCTTCACCCACCCAAAAACAAAACTCCATACCATTACCTCCATTTAAAAATAAAAAATAAAAATTTGAATAAATTATACTATTAATCCCTCTCAATTTTGAGTAAAATTTCATTTTAATCATTGTAATAGGTAATTTATTCATTTTGAATTCTTAATTTTTTTAAAATACTAAGACCACGAGAGATTTAAATGTAAAATCTTACTGGATCCAACAGTGCAAATATACACTCAAATCATGAACATCATCCCTTGCCTGATGCCACATTGTTGAAAAAAACAAACAAAAAAATGAAAAAAAGATAAAAATAAAGCACAATTTAACAGCTTATTAATAAATTTATACTTGCAATGGGATATTACATGAAGAGGGTTGTGGATTTCTCTTCATCTACAAATATTGCCAAGAGACCCACTCTATCATCAAAAACATCAAAACAAAAACCAACTACACAAATCCCCCCTCTACTCCTTCCTTCAAACCATTACTAATTTATGCAATTCTTAAAAAAAAAAAGGTTTACACTTCACCCCCCTTATTACAAACCAAAAAGCATCCTCTACTATTACCCCCTAACCATTCCTTTTTTTTCATCTTCATTTCTAGCCCACAAAAACTTGCAATCTCCCACTAAAAACTTTGGATCTCCTTATTTTTCTTTCTTCTTCTTCTTCTTCCCTAAACTACAACTCCTTATATTACCCTTCAATTCCAATTTCTCTGCCTAAAAAAAACCAAACAACATTTCAGTATTCATAACCTCCTCCTACCTTCTATACTTTTACTTCTCTCCCACAAAACACCTAACACCAAAAGACAACTTTGAGACTATTTCAAGCTGGTGCAAGTCAATAAGTCCACTCCTGAGGGAGGCTCAATTCATGGTTCATTCCAACCTCCGGCCGCAAAATCCGATTTTGATGGGTCAATGCCGCATTCCCCCGAGGCATCATCAAAGTATCTGCAAAATCAAACCCCAAGAATATTAAGTAACAAGATCACTTTTGAGTAATTCTACAGTTCATGCCGGCATCAATTGCGAATTCTTAGTCATTGACCCTATCTTTTGTTTCCCTTTCAAAGGAATCAAAACGATTTAAGTTTTACAATTTAGCATCGTGTTAGGTCTAATAAGTCTATAACATTGATTTACCATAGTCCGGAATGAAAGAACCGTTGAAGCGGGCCTGGGCCTGGGCCTGAACAGTCATGTGGTCGAAGTTCTTGTTGAGAGCCTGGACGACCCTAGCTGGAAGAAGAGCAGTTGAACAGCCTGTAACAGAGACCATGTTAATAAAGAAATATATAAATCAAATCGACATCCAAATTGCTTTCGGCACATGCCCATCTACTAATTGTCATCATGAATAATCTTGTGATTATGACAGAAAAGAACAAATATATTCTAGATCTAGAAAAAGGGAAAAAAAAATATGGGTACATTTTGGCAGTCAAAATTGGGACCCAAACAAAAATACAAAGAACAGAGAAAGAAAAGAAACACTGATAAAAGCATTTGGTGACCGAAATATATATATATATATTAAAAAAAGGGGGGGAAGTACACATCCATAAAGGAATTCATGTTGGCCAAGTGAAGTATATCTGGTGAAAAAACCACTGTTGCCCTGTTTGGTTCACGAGAAAAATCAGGAAAATAAATGACGAAACATTTAAAATCTGGCCAACTGGGGCCTAGTTTAGTTGAAACAGAGACCGACATAATAATTTGAATTATTCAGGAAATGGGGGTTTTAAAAGCTTGGGAAAACAAACAAAAAACAAGCCCAGAAAACGTAAAATGAGAATTCCCTTCTCTTTTCCTCTGCTTTCTCAGTAGCCAAACACAGCTCAACGCGAACTAATGAACAGAAAAAAGGACAAACCCAGAAATTAAAATTAACAAATAAAGCCAGAGAAATCCATAACGCATGAGAAAACTCAAGTGAGAACAGAACTAGCAATTACCTGTCTTCTTGCGGGGCTCTGAAGTGTTGTTTCCATATCTGCGAGGTAAAAACACACCGGTGCCAGCGCACTCCCTCTTCACACCAGATCCGCCGAGAAACACAGCTCTCATGCCGGAACTACCGTGTTGGGAGGGCTGGGCTTGGTGGTTCTTGTGCTGAACTTGCAAAGGAGGCCATGCAGACTGAGGCAAACCCAGTGGCCTCACATATCTTCCATTATTATTCTCGAACCCACCTCCATTAACAACTCTCCCTCCTCTGTTTTGACCCATCATCTGTTGCTGAAGCTGGTTTTGCTGTGAAAACAAACCCTCTCTGGTTTGTCTTCCCCAAATCGAAGAAGAGCACTGGTGTTTCATCATTTGGTCATGTCTCGCTTGCTCAAACTGCAAAACAAAACAAAACCCAAAAATCAACAAACTAGATGAGAAGAGGGAACAAGTATATACACACATTATGAGCCTCACTCACATGATTGGACTGTGAGAGGTTGTGAGAGAGGCACTGATTGGCATAGAAAGAGGTGTTGATGTTTTTCAGAGGCGGTGGAGCGAGAGACCAAGGAGGGCCGAGAAGGCCTCTGGGTTTGGGAGGTCCTTCATCGTTCATCTTCAACCTCGCCACTTGTCCCGCGGCCTCGTAAATCAGATCCCAAGAATCGTTGTTTCCACCCGGCGGCGTAGTCGGCGGTGAAGGGCCGTTGGGGCTTTCGAATGCGCTCAGCGTCGATTGAGGCGAACCGGACAAAACCCAGGACTTCTGAGTCAACACAGATTACAAAATCACAACTCATATTCACGGAATCGACACCCGAAAAAGAAAATACAGCCAGAAGAAATCGAAAGCATACCTCGAGATTTTGAGGAGCAGAGGCCATTTTCTGTGCTCTTTCTTGCAGAGTGAAACGAGCCAAGCGGCGAGTCAACCCGGCGAGTAAGTCCTCGTCGCTCTCGGTCTCGGTTGAACCCACGACAGACTCAACAGGCGAGTAGGAGCCAAAATCGTAGGGGAAGTCAGTGGGGAAGGCAAAGTTGGGGCCAAAAGCAGAGTTGAGGGCATTTTTGTTGAAGTTTTCTTTGCCCATGAGTATGTCGTCGTCGGTGAGGAACTCCGAAGGAAGCCAAAACTCTCCGTTGGCGTGAGTGTGAGCAGCCATAGCAGCAAAACAACCCAAAAGAGAGGCTAATGGACCCAAAACAGAAGGTTAATAGTGAAGAGAGAGAGAGAGAGAGAGAGGGAGGTAAGTTTGATGGGCGTTCGTTGCTGGTTGGAGAAGATTTTAATAATGACCCAAGTGAGTTTTCTGCTGTGTTTTGCAGGCTGAGGGCCCCATCAAAATAAGCAACAGAAATTTTTTTTAAAAAATTAATAATTAAAAGAAGACGAAGGCAGAGTGCATTGGAGGTTGCTTCTGAGTTTTGTAAATATAATTTGAAAATATGAGTTATATTTTGGGTTTGTAAGTTATGAAATTATGATTTGAATGTAGAAAATTTATTTAATTATGATTTTTGAATAGAATATTTAATTAAGTATTGAGTGTGGAACTGAGTTTTGAAAGTTTGATTTGACATGTGAAATAAGAAAATTTGTTTGGTTATGAGTTTTAGAAAAAGTTTTTAAAATAAATATTCAAAAAATTTAAATCATAAATATTTAAATAATTTAAATAATCTAAAAAATTTAATAAGTAAAAAATTAAAATAAATATTCAAAAAATTTAAATCGTAAAAATTTAAATAATTTAAATATTTAAAAATTTTAAATAATTTAAAATGTTAATATTTTAAATTTAAAAATAACTCTACACTCAAATCGTAACCAAACACATAAAACAAAACTCAATTAAGAAATTATTTTTAAAATTCATAACCAAACACAAAACTCGAAACTTCATACTACTTTCACAACTCTACACTCAAATCGTAACCAAATACATAACAAAAAAATTAAAATATTTAAAAAAATTCTTATAAAATAGAGTTTGAATTTAATTTTATAAAATATTTTAAAATTTAAAAAATTAAAATCGTAATATTTTGAAATTAAAATATTTAAAAATATTCAAGAAATCATAACATATTAAAAAATTAAAATATTTAAAATCTTCACAAAATTAAAATATTTTTAAAATATTTAAATATTTAAAAAATTAAAATATTGATTTGAATTGAGTTTTGAAAAAAAAATTTGAATTATGTATTTGGTTATGAGTTTTGAAAAGTAATTATTATGTTTTGAATTGAGTTTAGAGAAATAGGTGTAGAATTATGATTTGAAAGCTCAAAACAAACAACACACTCAAATCAATGGGTGAAACTATAATTTGAGAGACTTACCAAACAGAGCCGTAATTTTTCAATACTTCTTGCGGTATTTATTTTGAAAAGTGTGTTAAAAGTTAATTTTAAATTTATTTTAATTTATATTATTTTTTATATGTTTTTTAAAAAAAAAATTAAAAATTAACTTTTAATTATCTCTTCAAAATAGATCATTATTAATAATAATTTATAATAAAAATTAGAAAAAAAAAGAAAAAGAAAAATAACAAATTATTGTTTTGTAAATTTTTTTATGATAATAAATTACTTATTTTCTTATTTAACGATGTGATACTTTATATTAATTTTAAAAAATTTATGATATAACATATTAATTAATAATTTATAGTACATCTTCTTTTATCAAGCTTGTTATCTATACTATTATTAAATGAAGATTTAAATTGATTTAGATAAACATTATTTTTCTCATATCATGTGATAACTTTAGATATGCTAAAATAAAAAAATGTCACGTGGCAACTTTAGATATGCGAAAATAAAAATATATATATATATATTATAAACAGTGTAAATAAGTTTTGAATATAAAATTTTGAATTTCATTAAGAATATACTTATTATTTAAGTTACATATATATTATGATACTAAATTTTTTATTATTAATTATCTAAATTGCATACGTATCGCGTGCACTATCCGCTAGTAGAATTTTATAGTAGGGTCATTTGTGTAATTGAAAGTAGACCTCTTTTGAGGATATAAGTTAATTTATTAATTTATTTAAGTCACATCATCTCATTATTTTTTTACATATTTTTAAAACAAAAATCAATAAATTATTTATTTATCTTACTTTTCAAAACAAATCTAGAGTTTTTATACAAAATAATCTAAAAAGTCAAAAAGTTACTCAAAAAGTTAAAAAGTTAACACTATTCACCAAAAGTTAACAATTACGGCTGCACAACTCCCAATTCAAATTTTCCTCTAAAAATCAATTTTCACAATTTTTTATTACACATTTTTCCATAAAAAGTCAAAAAGTTAACCCAAACATCCATATTTTCAATCTCAATTTTTTGGTCAAAAAAGACAAAAAGTACACTTATTTAATCTTCCCAAACAAGGCCTAATTAAGAAGATTGCTTTATATTACTATTAATTTTTGTCACGGTGTCGTATCACCAAGTACCTAACAAATATTAACCAGGATCCTCTAGAGTGAGTTTCCTGGAGTGATCCCTGAAGTGAGTGATCCAACGGCTCAAATCGTTTTTGTTATTATCTTACCGGTAAGATATATTATCTTACCGGTAAGAGATATTAATCAAAACGACGTCGTTTTGATTAAATAATATTATCTTACCGGTAAGATAATCAAAAAAACGATTTCAGCCGTTGGATCACTCACTTCAGGGATCACTCCAGGAATCCACACTCTAGAGGATCCTGAATCAACAAATATTACTATTATCATTAATGATTAATAATTATTGCCTAACAAGAAATTAATCATAATAGTTCATATAATTAATTGTGACAAAGAGACGGTGACATATAACATTTTTCAGTGAACGGTGACATATAACATTTTTCAGTGAGAAATTCAAATTGGTAGGTTTCATTTGACAATATTTTTAAAATTAAATTTATTAATAATTAAAAAGTTTATTTTGCAAAAAAAATTGTAAATTATTTGAAAATACCTTTTTTCTGTCAAAAGTATTCAATCGCTTTTAAATGTCATTAGAAAAAAAAATTAAAATAAAAATATGTGAAATAGACTAACTTTTTTTGGCATTAATGTTTTTATAATTTTTATATCATGTTTATATCATGGGTCCATAGATAATGATATAATATTAAGGGGTTATAGAGGAGCAAGCTAAAAAAAAAAAAAAAAAAAGTAAAAAATAAACTTTTAATTCATTTTAAATCACATCATTTGTCACGTAAAAAATTTAAAAAGTAAAAATTCAATTTTTAACTAATTTCTCAAATCACTACTAAATAATAATTTACTTTAAATGTCATTAGGAAAAAAAATTTAAAAATTAAAAATATATAAGATAGACTAACCTTTTTTAGCATTAATCACTTTGTTTGGTTTAAATTTTCTAAAAACACTTTTCAAAAAAACTTACTTTCTTGTTTTTCGTATTTTTTTTAATATTTTAGGCAATTTTTTAATTTTTAGATACACTTAACATAAATACACTTAAAAAATATAATTTTGTGAAAAAAAATCTTTAAAAAATTCACTAAATATCAAAAAAGTATGAAAATTTCTGTATTTTTGTGTATTTATTAATTTTTTAAAATATTTTTTCACAAATATTTTACTTTGTAGGCACATCTAAGTAAGATTTATCTTAAAAAGTTAAAAAAAATTTTAAAATTTTAAAAATATTCACTAAAACTAAAAAAAAAACACAAAAAATAAAAAAATTAATTTTAAAAAAACTTAATTCAAAAAATTCAAACCAAGCAAAGTGAATACTTTTTATAATTTTTATATCATGGGTCCATAGAGAATGATATAATATTGAAAAATATTAAAATTTTCAAATATTTTATTAATATTTTTACTAAATGTTATATGAATCTCAATTCCATATAAGATATTTAGTAAAAATATTAATAAAATATTTAGGATCACTAGCGTTACTCTATAATATATAATAATTTTTCAGGAAGGGAGGTAGTGGAAAATGTAGGGTCTATGTGAGTCACACTGTTATATGAAATGTTTAGTAGAAACATTAATAAAATATTTAAGATCTATAGTATTATTTTGTGGGTATTTGGAAAATTACTATTTTAGTAAGTTATTTTAGTTTTTGACTATTTTAAAAGATTAAAATTTTTGTGTTTGAGAAGATAGTGAGATTTTTTTATAGTTAGATGTGATATTTGTGAAAAAAAAAATGAAATAATCATGAATTTAATGTGATATTTTATCGTATTGATTATTTTAACTTATTTTATTTTTTAGTATTATTTTAATTAAAGAAAATTTAAAAAGTCAAAAAAATTTCCTTCTAAATACCCGTTTATGATATTAAGGCCAAGTTTGAGAAGACTAAATAAGTGCACTTTTTGACTTTTTATGAAATATGGGTTGGATTTGAGTTGGGTTTGAAGTGATGTGTTAAAGAGGTGATGTGACCTAAATAAGATGATGTGATTTAAATAGGATAGTGACTTTTTGACTTTTTGAATTTTTTTGAGAATGTCAAACTTGGCCTAAATAATAATTTTTCAAGGAGGGAGGTAGTGGAGAATGTTGAGGACACAGCTGCTTTTATTAAGGTAGCAGGACAGACGGTTCAAAATCGAAATGGATAGGGGGAGATTGTGGGGTTGAGCGGGAAACCAAACGCAGCACATCAAGGACACACTCTCACCACAGACAGGCATCTACCTCAACTCTCTGGCCCCAGTTGTTTCGATTCTTTTGTCTTGTTCAACCCACACCTCACTGGGTATCACTTGCATTTTGCATTTTAAATTATATTTATGAACTATAATCCAACATATAATGAAATAGCTCTTGAATCATAATTAAAATAGTGAGGGTGTTTGAATTTTTTTTTTATAAAATGACGTATAAAAAAAGTAGATAGAGTAATGTGATTGAATGTCATAATTAGGGGTGATTTGGAATAATCTAAATAAGTGCACTTTTTGACTTTTTATAAAATATGAGTTGGGTATGGATTGAGTTTGAAGTGATGTGATAAAGAGGTGATATGACTTAAATAAGATGATATGACTTAAGTAAGACAATGACTTTTTAATTTTTTAACTTTTTTAGGTTACAACAAATAAGGCCTTAATATCACAATGCGTCATAATTAACACCATAATAAGTTAAAACCAAATATCACAAAGGTTATAACCAAATGTGCATATTGTACACAGGATAAACTCCCTTCTATATTTACATTTTTTCATACTCATCAATACTCTTCTTGTAGATCAAAATTGGAACTCATATCGATGTTCCGAACCGTCTACTTTGTAAATTTTGTAATAAAGGTTATTTATGTAAAAAATTAATTTCATTGGACATTTATAAATATAAGAACAAATCACATTTTGTTTTATAAAATGAATAGAATTGTAAACTTAAACCGTTCATTTTGTAAAATAACAAGTGATTTCTTTCTATATTTATGGTCCGATAAATCTAATTTTTTGCACGGATAACCTTTATTGTGAAGCCTATGAAGTATACGGTTTAGATTATCAAAGTAAATCCGAATTGAAACTCACAAGAAAAATATACATGAGTATGAAAAGATGAAATATGAAAGGGGGAGCTTATCCAATAGTACACACCTCAAACTATAGAATTTCCCTTTGAATTTCAATATGAAAACAAAAAAATAAAAATTAGTGATATCTCTTTTTGTATTTAATTTTTTTAAAATAAATAAAGGAAAATATTATTTCCACCATTTTTTACAAATGCACACTTAATTCAAAATGTCATAATTAATATCACAACACATCATGACTAATACCACAATAAATTAAAACTAAATACCACAAATATCATAATCAAATGTGCATATAGGTCTCGTTTGGGAAGTTGACTATTTTAATAGGCTAAAAGATTTATGTTTGGGAAGACGGTTAGATTTTTTTTGTAATTGGATATGATATTTGTGAGAGAAAAAGTAAATGATTGTGGGTTTGATGTAACATTTTGTCCTATTGACTATTTTAGGCTATTTTGTCTTTTTGTGAATTTTAGCCCAAAAAGTAAGAAATAACCTTTGCCAAAAAGCTACCTATCTCGATGTGGTGTATCTTCTTAATGTACTCTTTCTTTGTCTGCATCTTGTTGCATATCCGTTATCGTAAATTTCATTCATGTGAGAAATTGTTGGAAAATGGCTTTAGAAATTCCTTATTTTTTGCTAACTTTGAGCATTAATTAATGTGGGACCCAAGCGTTATTTTTAAAGTTTCTAATTGGGTTCATGTTTAATGTCACGTAGTGAATAAATTCATGCATTTGGTCACTCAAAACCATTTCCGAATGAATGAGAATTCAATGCGCGTTTTCAAGCTCGTGGAACTAGTTTTTTGGTGGGTTTACTACACATTTGTGAAATGTACTTGTCCCACATTGGAAAGGCTTGAGGAATTGTTTGGGTTTATAAACCTTAGCATTGGATACTTGGGATGGGCCCCAAAGGGTACCCAAGTTTGTGAAAGGGTGAGGTTATGGGTGAAATGGGTTAGACCCATTGGACCCAAAATTAAAACCGCACGCGTTGCCACCGTACAGTCGGTCGGTCGGGCAGGCTGGACTGGGCACGAGTGCATGGTGCGAGGTTGGGTTGGGCTTGTCCAGCCCAATACTTATCTTTTTGAGCCAAAAACTTTTGTAAATTATTTTTTATTTTTAATTTTGGTTTCAAAATTCAAAATAAATTGGTCCAGAATTTTTCTTCACCCAAACAAGTCCCTTACAGGTCCATACCACCCAAACTGGTTCCAAAGGTTCAAACAAGTTTCTACCTGTTGCTTTCCAACTGAATCTGTCCAAACATATTGTCTATTTGTCCGAACAGTTGCCTATCTGTGGGCACTTGTTCGAAACAACCATCTTTCTGTCTATATAAAGCATGCTTCCAGCAATTCATTTCATTGAATTTTTCTCTCAAATTTTCGTCATTCTTTTCTTCTTCTTCCTGTGCACTTGCATCAGTTTCTGCATTTATTTTTAGAAAGAAAAAGAGAGAGTTTACAACAGAGTTTTGGTTCACCAGACTTAAATTTGTAGTGCTGCAAATTTAAGTGTTAGTCGTTACATCCTGGGAAGCAGACGCTGGTAAAACTCAAAGCACCAGAGCGAGGGTGAAATCTACTTTAAGGAGATTGTGTCCAACACAAGCCTCGACATTAATTTATGTAAGTATTTAATTCGGAAAATAATTTATATAATTATTTTCTGAATTATTTTATTTTATTGTTTATTTATTTTATACATTTAATTTACACACATACACCTTTGTGGGTTCTAATAATCTTAAAGTAGATTTCTTATTTTTATTTATTTCTGTGATAGATAGACAAATATTTTGTTTCGGGAAATTAAATAGTAGTAATATACTGTTTAATTTCTTAAATAGTAGTAATATACTGTTTAATGATTTCTTTGATAACATAGTAGTAATATACTGTTTATCTTTGAAATTTTGTTACAAAATATTATTCTGTTTATTTTGTGTGTGAATTCGTTTTTTGTATAAATTTGTGATTGGTGTATTATTTTTATTTCGTCAGAATTATGACAACTGAAATTAACAGTACTGAGACTGGTATTACTCAAACCCCCACACCAATTGTGCTAATGATGACTCTGGCAGTACTCGTAAATCATGGGGAGAAGCCAAAAACATTCAATGGTAATGATTTTAAAAGATGGCAACAAAAGATGATGTTTTATTTTACCACATTGAATTTGGCTCGCTTCACTCATGAAAAGGCACTGGTACTGAATGAAGGAGAAACTGACCGGCAAGTGGTTGTCGCAGTCGATGCATGGAAACATGGTGATTTTTTGTGTCGAAACTATATCCTCAATGGGTTGGACAATACACTGTATAATGTGTATAATGTTAAAAGCACTGCTAAAGAATTGTGGAAATCTCTAGATCATAAGTATAAAACAAAGGACGCCGGTACAAAGAAATTTGTTGTCGGCTATTTTCTAAATTTTAAAATGATAGATTCCAAAATAGTTATTAGCCAAGTTCAAGATCTCCAATTAATTCTTCATGACATACATGCGGAAGGGATGGTTCTTAGTGAATCTTTCTAAGTAGCGGCAATCATTGAAAAATTGTCACTATCTTGGAAAGAATTCAAGAATTATCTGAAGCATAAGCACATGGAGATGAAATTGGAAGAACTGATAGTGCGGCTCCGAGTTGAGGAAGACAACCATGGTTCCGAAAAGAAGTCAGGAAACCATGTCATGCAGGCTAAAGCAAATGTTGTGGAACATGGACAATGGTCAAAGTTCAACAACAAGAAACGGAAGCATGATGGCAATGGTCCCAAACAATGATCCACTAGTAAGATCAACAAAGGGATCAATAACAGGTTCAACAAGAGGTTCAAAGGCAAATGTTTTGTGTGCGGCAAAGCTGGACATCGTGCTAAGGATTGTCATGTTCGTAAAAACAGAGGGAGTTCAAGCAAAAAGCCAGCACAAGCCAACATAGCCGAGGATTTTTATCTGTCCGATGGAGTGGAAGACATCAATCTTGTTGCAGTAGTCCCTAAAGCAAATTTGGTGGGCAATCCCAAGGAATGGTAGGTGGATACTGGAGCAACCTGTCATATCTGTGCAAATAAGAAGATGTTCACAACCTACATAGTGGTGGAAAGTGGGGAACAACTTTTTATGGCAAACTCATCTACTTCAACTGTAGAAGGACAAGGAAAGATTATGCTGAAAATGGCCTCGGGGAAAGAACTCACTCTTAACAATATACTCCAAGTGCCAAAAATTCGCAACAATTTGATTTCTGGGTCATTGTTGATCAAGAATGGGTTTAAGTTAGTCTTTGAATCTGATAAAGTTGTACTCTCAAAAAGTGAAATGTATGCGGGGCAAGGTTACATGAGTGATGGGCTTTTTTAAGCTCAATGTAAATACTGTTGTACCTAATTTGGCTTTTAATAATAAGAACACATCTTCTGTTTATATTGCTGAGTCTTCTTTCTTATGGCATGGTAGATTAGGACATGTTAATTTTAATTCTTTGCGTAGACTTGTTGCTTTAGAATGTTTACCTAACTTAGAATTTGATCCTAATCATAAATGTGAGATTTGTGTTGAGGCAAAACTCACTAAGGCATCATTTAATAAAGTTGAAAGAAGTACTGAACCTCTAAGTTTAATTCATACAGATATCTGTGATTTAAAATTTGTTCAAACTAGAGGAGGTAAGAAGTACTTTATTACTTTTATTGATGATTGCACTCGATATTGCTATGTTTACTTATTGAGAAATAAAGATGAAGCCGTAGAAGCTTTTAGGCAAAATAAACTTGAGGTTGAAAATCAACTTGGCAAAACTATTAAGATAGTAAGGAGTGACAGAGGTGGTGAGTATGATGCACTATTTGAAGAATTTTGTTCTGAACATGGTATTATTCACCAAACCACTACACTCTATTCTTCTCAGTCAAATGGTGTAGCTGAGAGAAAGAATCGAACTCTTAAAGAGATTATAAATGCCATGTTGATTAGTTCAGGGTTAGCTCACAACTTGTGGGGGGAGGCGATTTTGTCTGCTAACATTATCCTTAACAGGGTACCCTATAAGAAACTCAATCAAACACTGTATGAATTATGGAAAGGTTGACAACCTACTTATAATTACCTCAAAGTGTAGGGGTGTTTGGCCAAGGTTGTAGTCCCTACTCCCAAAACAACTAAGATAAGACCAAAGACTGTTGATTGTGTTTTCATTGGTTATGCAAATAATAGTAGTGCATATAGATTGTTAGTTCATAAATCTGAAAATCCAGATATGCATGTAAACACTATTATTGAGTCAAGAAATGCATTGTTTTTTGAACACATTTTTCCTAGCAAGGAAATTGAAAAGAAAAGTTCAAATAAAAGAACCTTTGATACTGCTATGGGTAGCAGTAAAGACAAAAATGATAATGAAGTAGATGAACCTAGACGTAGCAAAAGCGCAAGGATCTCTAAATCATTTGGTCTAGATTTTCTGACATATCTGTTAGAAAATGAGCCTCAAAACTTCAAGGAAGCAATGTCAAGTCCTGAAGCTCCATTGTGGAGAGAGGCTGTGAATAGTGAAATTGAATCAATATTACAAAATCATACTTGGGAACTGGTGGATCTTCCACTAGGATGTAAACCTCTTGGATATAAGTGGATATTCAAGAGAAAAATGAAAGCAGATGGTTCAATGGATAAATACAAGGCTAGGCTTGTTGTTAAGAGATACATGCAGAACAAAGGCCTTGATTATTTTGACACATATTCACCAGTGACAAGAATAACATCCATTCGCATGTTGATTGCGACTATAGCTTTGTATAATCTGGAATACATCAAATGGATGTTAAAACAGTTTTTTTTGAATAGCGAGTTAGATGAGGAAATCTATGTGGAACAATCAGAAGGGTTTCAAGTTCCCGGCCAAGAAAAAAGGTTTGTAAACTTGTCAAATCCCTTTATGGATTAAAACAAGCTCTGAAACAATGGCATGAAAAATTTGATCATGCTATGCTTTCGGATGGTTTTAAGATAAACGAATGTGACAAATGCGTCTATGTTAAAAGCACAAACAAAGGCTGTGTCATAGTTACTCTTTATGTGGATGACATGCTCATTATTGGAAGCAATAATGACATGATTAAATCTACAAAGAAAATGTTGAACAAAAAGTTTGACATAAAAGATCTGGGAGTAGCAGATGTAATTCTAAGAATAAAAATTGCTAGAACATCTGAAGGATATGCTTTATCTCAGTCTCACTATGTTGAGAAGATTCTAGAGAAATTTGGAAAGCATGACAACCGTCCTGCTAAAACACCTGTTGACATTAGTCTTCATTTGTCAAAAAATACAGGTGTAGGCATATCACAATTAGAGTACTCTCGAATAATTGGAAACTTGATGTACTTAATAAATTGCACTAGGCCAGATTTAGCCTATGCTGTAAGCAAATTGAGTAGGTACACAAATAATCCAGGGTCCGATCATTGGAAAGCGATAATTAGGGTACTTAGGTATCTAAGACATACCCAGAATTATGGCCTTCATTATACCAAATATCCAGCAGTACTCGAGGGGTACAGCGATGCAAATTGGATATCGGATACTAAAGACTCAAAATCCACCAGTGGATATGTCTTTACCTTGGGAAGTGCTGCAGTCTCTTGGAAATCCTCCAAGCAGACATGCACAACAAGGTCGACAATGGAATCTGAGTTTATCGCATTAGATAAAACATGAGAAGAAGCAGAATGGCTTCGTAATTTCTTAGAAGACATTCCAATGTGGTCTAAACCTGTGTCAGCTATATGCATTCACTGTGATAGTAAAGCAGCAATAGGACGAGTACAAAATCATATATATAACGGTAAGTCTCGACACATTCATCAAAGACATAATACCATTAGGCATTTGCTCTCATATGGAATAATTTCCATAGAATATGTAAAGTCAAAGGAGAATATTGCGGATCCATTGACTAAAGGGCTAGCCAGAGAGCAAGTGTACTATTTATCGAGGGGAATGGGATTAAAGCCTATTACTTAAAAGTCATCATAATGGCAACCTAACCTAGTTGACTGGAGACCCAAGATCTAGGTTCAAAAGGACAACCGAATTATGGATGACTTCACATATCACTATGGAGGTTTACTCCTACTCATTTCTATGATAAGAAAAATGATACCTGCAGCGTTAGTAGGATAAGCTTTGCTTTTATTGATTCTTATAGCTTAGACATCCAGGTGCAATATTGCAGGATACTCTTAATAAGAAATCACCTATATGAGTGTAAACTGGGCCAGTTCTGTGAGAATTGAGAAGGCTAAATTCTCTAGAGCATTCATGAATTACCAAGCGTTGTTCAAGGCCAAAATGAACACAACCGTAAGAACCAAATTGCATTTATGGATACACTATGTGTAGTCTATTGTCTTGGCTTACACAAACAGCTGAACAGTTCAAGGCATCGTGTCCACTGGTTAGCCGGTAAGTCCGATAGGCTTTCACTAGAGGAGGTTTAAAACCAAAGGCTACTTATCTTGATGTGGTATATCTTCTTAATGTACTCTTTCTTTGTCTGCATCTTGTTGCATGTCCGTTATCGTGAATTTCATTCATGTGGGGGATTGTTGGAAAATGGCTTTAAAAATTCCTTATTTTTTGCTAACTTTGAGCATTAATTACGGTGGGACCCAAGTATTATTTTTAACGTTTCTAATTTGGTTCATGCTTAATGCCGCATAGTGAATAAATTCATGTATTTGGTTGCTCAAAACCATTTCCAGATGAATGAGAATTCAACGCTCGTTTTCAGGTTCGTGGAACTAGTTTTTTTGGTGGGTTTACTACACATTTGTGAAATGTGCTTGTCCTATATTGGAAAGGCTAGAGGAATTGTTTGGGTTTATAAACCTTAGCATTGGATACTTGGGATGGGCCCCAAGGGGTACCCAAGTTTGTGGAAGGGTAAGGTTATAGGTGAAGTGGACTAGACCCATTGGACCCAAAATTAAAACCACGCGCGCCGCCCCTGCCGTCCGGTCGAGCGAGTGGGCTGGGTTGGGCGCGAGTGCGTAGTGCGAGGTTAGGTTGGGCTTGTCTGGTCCAATACTTATCTTTTTGGGCCAAAAACTTTTGTAAATTATTTTTTATTTTTAATTTTGGTTTCAAAATTGAAAATAAATTGGTCCAGAATTTTTCTTCACCCAAACAAGTCCCTTACAGGTCCATACCATCCGAACTGGTTCAAAAGGTTCAAACAGGTTTCTACCTGTTGCTTTCCAACCAAATCTGTCCAAACAAATTGTCTATATGTCTGAACAGTTGCCTATCTCTTGGCACCTGTTCAAAACAACCACCTTTTTGTCTATATAAAGCATGCTTCCAGCAATTCATTTCATTGAATTTTTCACTCAGATTTTTGTCCTTCTTTTCTTCTTCTTTCTGTGCTCTTGCATCAGTTTCTGCATTTATTTTTAGGAAGAAAAAGAGAGAGTTTACAACAGAGTTTTGATTCGCCAGACTTAAATTTGTAGTGCTGCAAATTTAAGTGTTAGTCATTGCATCCTCAAAAGTAGACGTCGGTAAAACTCGAAGCACCGGAGCGAGGAGGAAATCTACTTTAAGGAGATTGTGTCCAACACAAGCCTTAACATTAATTTCTATAAGCATTTAATTTGGAAAATAATTTATATAATTATTTTCTAAATTATTTTATTTTATTGTTTATTTATTTTATACATTTAATTTACACACATACACCTTTGTGGGTTCTAACATCAAATCCATCACCAAATTCAAATTTAATGAAAAGTAACTTGTTTTCTTACTTCAACGGTTTCACCAATTACGTATCAAATCGAGAATATCAAAAATGTTTTACCAAATTGAGAACATCTGGGACCTTTCAGCATTTTACTATTCAGGACCGTTGTTTTTGGGCACCGGATGACCGGTTGGATGTCCACCAGGTCATCCGCTTAGTTGAAAACTTCCCACAAAAATAGGTGACACAGCTCTAAGTTTCCAAGTTAAGTATAAAGGACCATTTCTGATATAATTTTGTTGTTGTAAATCTTAAGACTATAGTTAAGTTTCCAAGTTTCAAAGTCACCCAGACTACAGTGAAGCGGGGAGAAACAGGGTCCATGCCATGAATGATGGAGGTCTTGAAGTAAATGTTAAAAATGCTAAGCATGTACACAGCGTGCAGTTCAACCCCAAGAACAACCAACCATATCTCTCTTCTCTTCAACCACTTGTTGCCTTATTCATATGTCATGAGTTTTCTAATGATTATTGCTACTTTGGGTGTCATTTATCAAGTTAATTAACTTCCAGTCTGGTGGTGATTGGTCTTGAAGAAAATGTTGGTGATTGGTCTTGAAGAAAATGATAGTGAATGAAGAAAATTTAGCATCTTAAGCAAATGTGTGGTTTGTGGACTTTGTAGCGAGTGTTTGCAGACAGAAGTGGCTGAAATGCACTATACTGCATAGAATCAGTCATGTTGGGTTCAATTCATTATCGTTATGGTTGATATAGGTAAGGTTCATTTGATTACTCTTACTTTGCATCTGAAAGATGCTTATTGTGTTATGTTTGAACATACTTGAAAGTTTTGGAATTTAGGAAAGAGTTCAAATGATTCCATTTCAAATTTTCGAGTTGATTCTTGACATCATTTTCAATTGAACATCTGGCTAAGCAAATTTTAGTTTTTTGCTTCCTAGAATCAAATATTGAATCTAAATATCTATTCATTGACTTATTCATAGGTTACTAGCTCGTTAAATTTATTCTACTCTAGAAGCAATTGGCAGTTACAATAATAAAAATAGTGGCAAGGTGAATTTGGCAAAGGATTTAGCCTGTTTAGTTGATGAATCTTCTAATATTGATGACGAGAAACCCAAGACTCGTGCAGAGCTTAAGAGATCGCTTGAACTTAGTATAAAGAAGAGGGTGAATGAGCAATATATTAATGGGAAGTTTCAAGACCTCATGTGCAAAGTAATTGCTGATCTAAAAACTCTTTAGGATGCTAATAATTGTATTAGAGTGAACTCAAATGTCGTCTTAGATTTAGAGTGAAAATTTTGCACTAACTAGTCGACCGCCCGATTGTCTGTCCGATCAATCGATGGTTTGATGAAAAGCCAAATCCCTCCGTTGGAACAGGCGATATCAAAGAGAGTTTTTACTCAAATTTGACGAAAAAAGTAATGCACTGTTAGAAATGCCCCTAAAAGATCCTTCAAGTTCAAGTCTAGATATAGTACTTTGCATATGAGACTAGTAGCTAGTCTCATATATTCTAAGTTTATACTTTTTTAATACACCCTTTGAATAATCAATTGTCGATTATAAAATAAAAAATAAGTCTAATGAGAATAAATTTTTTTTAAATAAATAAAAAAGAGTAAATTATCCTCCAATATTTTTTGGGAAAAAAATAAAAAAAGAAATCTTTATAATGAGACTATAAAAGATGGACAAAAACGAAAACCACTCCATAAACATAATAAGAACAAAATTGGAAACTATCCACTTTAAGGTATATTTCAAAAAAAAAAAAAATTCTATAATCTATACGTCTACACAAGATCCACTCTTCACAAATTTCTTAGATTTGGAATGCATTGGGACAGAAAAATTAAAGAACAAAAGATTATGACTAAGAGAAAAAAACTGTGTTTGGTTCTATTCTCCAAATATATTTTCACCCCTTATTTTGAGTGTCTTGTTTGTTTAAAGTTTTTAAAAATTAATTCTACACCTACTTTTGAAAACTCTTTCGAAGGTGGGAAAATTTGGACTAACCGATCATCCCTCCGGACGTCCCGCTGGTTGACCGGAACAATGTTTTTTTTTTTATTTTACAATTGGCACTTGTTATTTTATATTTTAAATAAAAAAAAAATTCAGAATTTTTTAAAAAAATTTATGAGCTTTGAATAAAATTTTGAGTTATGTGTTTGGTTATGAGTTGTAAGTTTTTGTATCAAATATTATATATCACATCAAAAATTCCCTACTTAATTCAAAACTCTTTTCAAAACTCATTCACCAAACAAAATTTTCACACTCAAATCATAATTCCAAAACCTACAAACTCAAAATACAACTTTATTCTCAAATTATATTTAGAAAACTCTACTAAACGCTACCTTTCATTCTTTTTGCTGAAAATCATACAATTCACACATATTGGAAAAGGTTTGAAAAATCTTGTGTGGTATTGTTATGGAATTTAGCCTACACTCGGTTCGGATTGAAATTATTTTTTCAAAAAGTAACGTGATTGTATGCCTATAGTGTTTTTATATTTCTCAACATATTTTTTTTTCTCAACCATATAATTACAATACATTATGCTTTTGTTATTGGGTGGACATTCTTGAAGGTATGAGAGTGTTCACACCATAATATGGTGGATTGCCTCACACCAAATCATAACCCAATTGGTGGTAATATAAAACCTTCCCGTAGGAAGAAATACAACTGGAAGTTTTGAATTTAAAATAAACAGTCACAATGATTGGAAACATGGTGACTGTTGGTTTGACATTGCAATTTGAATGTTTCCAACCATTGATCAAAGGCCACCATGTAAACTATAAATATATGGCCTCAGTACAATGGTTGTTTAACTGTTTCTTTCTCTTTGAATTTTATCTCTTCTAGATTGTATTTTTCTCTGCGTGATAAACACCCTCACGGGCTTCTCGATCATTACCATTGTTAAGTTTATCTTTCATTGGTATCAGAGCCTGGATTACACATTATCGCAGATGTCGAAATATAGTCCGGAAGAACAAAAATTTTCTGAACTATTTTTACCAAAAATTCAGAAAATCGTTGACTGTCAATCTTCGGCATTGGTTAATTCGGTTTGTTTATTTAATCATCACCAACGTGTTGTATTTCCAGAAAACTATCCGAAGAAAATAACTGTTGGTGGTGCTATTGTTCCAAACCTTACTGAAAGTGAGGCCGAATTACACCGTTGGAAGCAATTTTGTAGAATATTTTTCGGTTCAAATTGCGTCTCCAAATTGTCACCATCTTATTCTTCTCAGAATTTTGATCACAGCGGTAATATTCGTTGTGAAAAAAGGGTGAAAATTTGATCTACAAAGTTCAAATTTCAATGTGTGGTCGCTGTAACGCCCCAACTTCTAGGCCGCTAATAAATCAAATTATCCTCAAATTTATAATTGCAGATAACTCATAATCTCAAATATACAAATCGTCTCCAAAATAATTAACTCAAATGTCTTCAAAACATAAATTATACAAATCTCCAAAAATAATATATAGTTGTGAACTAAAAAATCTCCAACTCAAATAATCTTTTTAGATGCTTCAACCCCAATCGCCACTAAATTTGCTTCACACCTGAAAAATAAATTAATTCGGGAAGTATACAATACAATAGGAATAATAAGGCTCGGACATAAAATAAATCAATAGAGATCCAACAATTACACAACCAATTAGATTCGATAATCAAGCAATTTACCAAATTGCACAAACAAGTCAACTTAACATATGATAATTTATCCAGAACCAAATACCCGATCCTACTTGATACATGACTAGTGACCGGCCTCACCCACCTCACCTAAGCACAACCGCTTATCCGGGTTATTGGTCCAAGCTATTGGCAAGGTCTACTCGATCTATATACGGAGCATTTCCACGTCATTTAGCCAGACAAATCAACACTGACTACACAGAACAACTTCATAGAATTTATCAAATGACCAAAGTACTCAAACGTGTCAACAGAATGATTTCACAAGATTTATCAAATGATCACAATAATCAAGAGGATTACAAATTAGAAGTAATTAAAATAAACACTCTTTGCAAAGGGATTTAAAGGAATCATATTGTATACCACCCGAATTACCTCAAATCAATCTCCTCCGTCGCCAACGCTCAAATCTCGATATTTCCCCATGGATCTCCAAATTCTAAGCCATAAGGTATATAAGATTTCACAAAATCTACAACTCTCCTCAATTATGAAAATACTTACTCTCACTCTAAACACTCTTAATCTAAATTCTAAATCTATATAACAAATGGAGAGAGAGAGAGAGAGAGAGAGAGAGAGATGGGAAAAACCATAGAAAGAAGTTGAGAGGTGAGCTCAATTTATAGGCAAGGATGCTTAGGACAAAAAAAAAAAAGAAAGACTTGGGGCCAAAGAAAGGAACTTTACTTGGTGGGCAAGAAAGGGATTTGTTTGTACTAAAGTACAATGATTATAGCCTAGGAGGTATGATGGCTAGCCATGTGGTGGCGATTTGATGGACTTGTTTTATATATATTTTTTTGTACAAATCTTGGAAATTGTAAAATATAATGCTAAAAAAGGATTTTAGGGTACAAGTGTATATATAAATATATAATGGTTACTTGGTAAGCAAAGAAATGATAAAAAAATAATAAAATAAAATTTACTTGGCACCCAAGAATAATGAAAAAAATATTAGAAAACAAAGAAGATGAATAATAATGAGGTGGAGAGAAAAAGAAATAAATAAATAGAGAAAAATAAGTTAGATTCTCACCTAAGAATCTCACCACCAAACTACCACCAGTACCTCTCACTAAAATATTAATACCTCAAAAATACGGGGTTTCACAATCTATCCCCCTTAAACAAATTTCGTCCTCGAAATTCACAATCTCTAATACTCCAAAATATTTAACAACTACTATCTCCTTGAATAACACGCTTTCGCTACGCACTCTGCAATAAACAACGATTTTTTTTTTTTTTTATACCTCAAATATCAATCATTTTTTTTACCTCAAATATTGAACCCAATTATTAATCACCCAACAGATCCCATGTAAGACCTAATCCCTACGCTCTGATACCATTATGTAACGCCCCAACTTCTGGGCCGCTAATAAATCAAATCATCCTCAAATTTATAATTGCAGATAACTCATAATCTCAAATATACAAATCGTCTCCAAAATAATTAACTCAAATGTCTCCAAAACATAAATTATACAAATCTCCAAAAATAATATATAGTTGTGGACTAAAAAATCTCCAACTCAAATAATCTTTTTAGATGCTTCAACCCCAATCGCCACTAAATTTGCTTCACACCTGAAAAATAAATTAATTCAGGAAGTATACAATACAATAGGAATAACAAGGTTCGGACAGAAAATAAATCAACAGAGATCCAACAATTACACGACCGATTAGATTCGATAATCAAGCAATTTACCAAATTGCACAAACAAGTCAACTCAACATATGATAATTTATCCAGAACCAAATACCCGGTCCTACTTGGTACATGACTAGTGATCGGCCTCACCCACCTCACCCAAGCACAACCGCTTATCTGGGCTATTGGTCCAAGCTATTGGCAAGGTCTACTCGATCTATATACGGAGCATTTCCACATCATTTAGCCAGACAAATCAACACTGACTACACAGAACAACTTCATAGAATTTATCAAATGACCAAAGTACTCAAACGTGTCAACAGAATGATTTCACAAGATTTATCAAATGATCACAATAATCAAGAGGATTACAAATTAGAAGTAATTAAAATAAACACTCTTCGCAAAGGGATTTAAAGGAATCATATTGTATACCACCCGAATTACCTCAAATCAATCTCCTCCGTCGCCAACGCTCAAATCTCGATATTTCCCCATGGATCTCCAAATTCTAAGCCATAAGGTATATAAGATTTCACAAAATCTACAATTCTCCTCAATTATGAAAATGCTTACTCTCACTCTAAACACTCTTAATCTAAACTCTAAATCTATATAACAAATGGAGAGAGAGAGAGAGAGAGATGTGGGAAGAACCATAGAAAGAAGTTGAGAGGTGAGCTCAATTTATAGGCAAGGATGCTTAGGACAAAAAAAAAAAGGAAAGACTTTGGGCCAAAGAAATGAACTTTACTTGGTGGGCAAGAAAGGGATTTGTTTATACTAAAGTACAATGATTATAGCCTAGGAGGTATGATGGCTAGCCATGTGGTGGTGATTTGATGGACTTGTTTTATATATATTTTTTTGTACAAATCTTGGAAATTGTAAAATATAATGCTAAAAAAAGATTTTAGGGTACAAGTGTATATATAAATATATAATGATTACTTGGTAAGCAAGGAAATGATAAAAAAAAATAATAAAATAAAATTTACTTGGTGCCTAAGAATAATGAAAAAAATATTAGAAAACAAAGGAGATGAATAATAATGAGGTGGAGAGAAAAAGAGATAAAATAAATAGAGAAAAATAAATTAGATTCTCACCTAAGAATCTCACCACCAAACTACCACCAATACCTCTCACTAAAATATTAATACCTCGAAAATACGGGGTTTCACAGTCGCTGACTCCCATCACTGGAGAAGACGACCGGAATACATAGTGCGAAGACTCTGTTTTGAAAACTAAGAGTTTTAGGCTGAATTTAAAATTAAAAAGAGGGCCCAAAGTAAAGCACACAGCAAGGAAATCAATTCATTTGGGCCTTAGAATTAAAAAGAAATTTTTTGGGCCAACCCAGCAATCGGCCCAAATCAGCCAGGCGGAGCCCAGCAGCCCAAAGCCACAGGGACCACCTAGCCCAGCGACACGGCCAAGCAGCCCAAAGCCGCGGCCCAGCGTCTCGCGCCGAGATCTGCGCGTCAACCCTCCTCGCCTGGACCCGCGTCCGTATGCTCCGCACGACCCGCGTGCTGACCCCCACGCTGATCCGCGCATTGACCCATGCGTTGACCAACGGTCCAAGCCGGTTCCACCCAAGCCGGTTCAAGCCGACTCAGCCCAAACCTTGAACCGGCAGCAGCTTGGTTCAAGGGGTTTTTCAGCTCGTTCTCGCTCATTTCAAGGCCATTTTCAGTCATTCAAAAGCCACAATTTCTAGAATTTATCTAAGAATTTTTCTGTGAGTACTAGTACTTGCATTTTCAAAAGAAAAAATTCGAGAAAAAGGCTATCCAAGGGCATTACCCAGGAAAACATTCAAATAAACAATTTTTAATAAGCGCCATTGCGTACCTTTGGCTCGTAACTATTTTTACAATACTCATAAGCAAAGTATTGGGTTTAAAAGGCTATTGGGTTTTCATCATTCTTCTTACCCAAGGCAACAAAACCGTTCTATTCCTTCATAACAATATCTTCATCACAGGGGCCGATTTAACAACTACAAGGCTTATCCTTATTAAGACTTGTTGTTGTCTTTAATTTTGTTTTTTTTAAATTTTTTATTTTAGTATTGTAATATTCACATTTGAATTTTCATAGTAACACATTTTGTTTTTAATATGGCTATTAAAAATATCATGGATTCTTCAAGAATCGAGATGCTTGATGTTGGCCAAAAGGTACCACATTGAGGTCACTTAAGTTACAGTTTTAGTTTTTCAATTTTATTTATTTAGTGGAGATGATGTGTTTCGTGCACTTGTACAGATTTGGCAGGAAATATGAAACTTCAATCAAAAGGAGCGCGAAAGCAGATTCCCTGTGCGAGAAGTGAAAAATCCGAGCCAGCCAGACTACCGCACGTGCGGCCAAGCTTCACCGCACGTGCGGCCCATCACCGCACGAGCGGCCCACCTAAGGACACGTGCACGGAATTTTTGGTCTGTTTTGCTCCAAATAAAAGACAGAAAATCAGCCAAACCTAGGGTTTGAAAATTTAATACAGAATAGAGGAAGGCTAGGGTTCCAAGAGGTGATATTCTACCAAAGCTTGAAGAACACTTCCATAGGAGTTTCTTCCTCATCTTCTTCCTCTTTCCATTCCTTCATGAGTGGCTAGTCATCTTTTCTAGGGTTTTGATGAAACCCTAGCCATGTAATGGAATTTTTCATGAGCTTTAATTGTAAATTGATTTGAATGAATGTATGGATGATTTAGAAATGTTTAATAATTGTTTCGTTCATCTCTTCAAGCATTTTACTCTCTGTGATTGTGTAATGCTTTCCACACATTAGTATTCTTTGTGTTTGTATTCAAAGTACGAGACGAGTCATGCTATGAGAAATGGGTCGTTTTGCTAACATGGTTTAGAGCAAACGACTCGTACTACTCGGGATGATTCGTGCCTGTACATTGAATGCAACAACCCTCTTGATCAATATTTCAAATTTGTAGTTGTGAAATATTGGGTAGTTTAAACCGAATTGCGATTGGTGGTTGATGTTAAGTCTCATTCATGTGGTTAGTGGTGAATTCTCTACCCTAGGATTTTTCCCGAAAATTAATATCTCAAGCCCTAATTTTAATTGTCAATATAATTCTTCAATTTTATTTAATTGTTGTTTAGGTATAAAATCAATCTTATCTTTTTAATCAAAATTAATTTAGGAATTTTGCGATTGAATTAATCTAATTCACATTTGTCCATGTGGATCGATACCTGGACTTGCCATTATTCTGATAGAATTTGGTATAGTTTAGTGATTATTTTTGGTGTGTTCAATGACCCATCAAATTTTGGCGCCGTTGCTAGGGACTTCTGGCGAAATTAGTTAATTTAAAGTTACATTCTTATTTTAATTTTTAGTTTAGGATTTTATGCTTTTGTGTTGCTAAGTGTGCAGAGCGTTTGAAATTGGAGTTATCACCGAAGTGCAAGCGAAGCGCAACCGAGCTTTAAAAATATAAAAATAAAAATAAAAAAAACCGCAGCACTAAAGTGAGTAAACAGAAGC
Source organism: Camellia granthamiana (assembly GCA_036172215.1). Lineage (NCBI taxonomy): Eukaryota > Viridiplantae > Streptophyta > Magnoliopsida > Ericales > Theaceae > Camellia > Camellia granthamiana. Next base: position 153,917,699 of record CM069903.1, read on the forward strand.
AAACACTCACAAGCAAAGCACCAAAGTGCTAAAACGAAAGTCAAAGCTCAAATAGAGGTTGGAGACAACGTCTACGCGTCAAGCATCCACAAGACGAGTAAAGGGTTTTCGTTGAACCGCTGTGCGTATTTCTCCTTTAGCATTCTGCTTTCATAACTTAGTGCTCAGAGTCGAACTTTTTGTGTGTGTGTGGGTAGTGTATGCACGGGCGCCGTTCTTGTCGCCCTAAACTGTAGAGTTTGAACTTTGAACTAGAAAGGACTCTTAGGAAACTTAGGGCCTTTGCCCGTGTTCCTAGGCTTGAGTATTCGTATTCATATATTGAGCCATTAGAGATGGCAAATCCTGATGTCCCGAATGTGCCTAACCGGACCCTTAAGGATTATTTTCCACCCACTGCATATACATCACCATCATGCATCCAATTACCCAACACCACTGCTGCTCATTATGAGATTAAGTCCAGCACCATACAAATACTCCCATCATTCCATGGACTAACTCATGATGATCCTTATAAGCATTTGAATGAATTTCTGGAAATTTGCTCGATAGTGAGGCTCCATAATTTCACAAATGAGGCCTTAATGTTGCGATTGTTTCCATTCTCGTTAAAGGATAAAGTCAAACACTGGCTAAATTATTTACCTGCTAATTCAATCACTACTTGGGACCAATTACAACAACGGTTCTTGGAGAAGTAATTTTCCATAGGTAAAACCAACCAACTTAGGCGAGCCATCACAAATTTTGCTCAAATGGATGACGAGCAATTCCATGAGACGTGGGAAAGACTTCGACACCTTCTCCAACAGTGTCCCCATCACCAAGTGCCTGATTGGCAACTTGTTCAAACATTTTATTATGGCTTAACTGAGCCGCACCGCCAAATGGTGGATTCGTCCTGTGGTGGGACATTCATGTCTAAAAATGATGCCGAGGCATGGCAATTGTTTGAGAACCTAAGTGATAATTCCCTTCCCCATGCCTCCGCAGCCTGGCAAGTCCGGCAACCAGTAGTTGGAGCCCCGAAAAGAGGGGGATTTATGAGGCCGGGCAAAACCTAGAGTTAGCCCAACAAGTAGAGGCACTGTCCCACAAGATGGACCAATTATTAGCTACGGGACATGCCCCTACCCAACAAGATCAGCCTCAATTTCACGAGGCATGTGTTATTTGTGCGAGCCCTGCTCATGACTTGAGTGAGTGCCCTTCGGCATCACAATTTCCGGAGTTAGTCCAAGAGCATGTGAATGTGGCTCAAGGATTCTCCAACCCGGGTAATAATCCATACTCCAACACATACAATCCAGGATGGAGAAATCACCTTAATTTTTCATGGAGACCCCCTTCACAAGGCACTTCTTACAATCCTCCACCACCAAGACAGAATTTCAATAATTTTGCCAACCAATCATCCTATTGACCACCGCAACCTTATCGACCCCCACAACCGTACCGACAACCACAACCCCCGTATGTTCCTCAGGGCAACTCTGCCTTTGAGACTCAGGTGTTGGAAGTTCTCTCAGAACTTAAGGGGTTAGCACCGGTGGTTCACTCCCACACTCACTCTATTGCCAAGCTAGAAACCCAATTGGGTTAAATGGCTAACAACATGAATCGGAGAGAGGAGGGAAAATTACCAAGTCAAACTGTGGCCAACCCTAAGGGACAATACGGGGCAGAGAGTTCGGGTGGGAATGGGAAGCAACATGAGCAAGTGCAAGCGGTGGTTGCTTTGAGAAGTGGTAGGGAGTTAGAGCCTCAGTCAGTTACGTCTGATGCAACTAGAGTTAAGAAGGGTGACCATGGTGGTTCACCTAGTGAGAGCAAGGGTGAGGGGAAAACATTTAAGAGGGATGACTTAGTCCCTAACACTACACATGAGCCCAAGGCACCATATGTGCCTAAGGCACCCTTTCCCCAATGCCTTGATACACCGTCCCCTTTTAATAAGAAGGCGGCATCTATGGAGGCAATGATGGAGGTCTTTAAACAGGTAAAGATCAACCTCTCTTTGTTGGAGGCGATTAAGCAAGTACCATCCTATGCCAAATTTTTGAAGGACCTTTGTACGCAAAAGCGTAAATCTAGGACACATGTGTCCCAAATGGTCCTACTCACAGAGCAAGTAAGCTCCATCTTGTTGAATGACACACCTCTTAAGCTTAAGGACCCGGGTGCCCCAACCATTGCGTGCATTATAGGGGACCATTTCATTGATAGGGCCTTATTAGATTTAGGGGCTAGTGTCAATTTGTTGTCATACTCTGTTTACGAGGAAATTGGGCTTGGCAAGTTGAAGCCCACTACTGTTACTCTTCAGTTGGCTAACCGGTCCCTCAAAGTGCCACGCGGCATAATTGAGGATGTGCTAGTTAAGGTTGATAGGTTCTACTTCCCTGTTGACTTTTTGGTTTTAGATATGGAACCGGTAGCCAGTTCTAGGAAACAAATCCCGGTGATCTTAGGTCGACCTTTCTTGGCTACGGCCAATACATGCATTAATTGTCGGACCGGGGTTATGGAAGTTTCATTTGGTAACATGCAAATGAAACTTAATGTTTTCCAAGCATCCCAACAACCTCATGAGAGAGAGGAGTGTTTATTAGTGGATGTTGTGGATGAGATTGTGGAGGAGGCTTTGCCCTCCATTCTTGTAGAGGACCCTTTAGAGGCTTGTCTAGCTCATTTTGAGTTTGAAAATTTTGATATTGATGGGTCAGTTGATGAGGTAAATGTCTTGCTTAATACTTCTTCTACACCGGATTTTCCTCCGTGGAAAGCCCAGTTTGAGTCACTTCATCCTCTGTCGAGAGAGCCTGCCATACCATCTTTGGTCATACCATCTACACTTGAGTTGAAGCCACTCTCGACCACACTCAAGTATGCATTTTTAGGGCCCCAAGATACTTTACCAGTGATCATTGCATCTGACTTGACTGTAGAGCAGGAGAGTCAGTTAATGAGTGTTCTCGTGGCACATCGGAGTGCTATAGGGTGGTCAGTGGCTGATTTGAAAGGGATAGATCCCTCCGTGTGCATGCATTATATACACCTAGAGTAGGACACCAAACCTTCTCGCGAAATGCAACGGAGACTGAATCCTAATATGAAAGAGGTGGTGAAAAAGGAAGTATTGAAATTGTTGGATGCGGGTATTATATACCCCATCTTTGATAGTAAGTGGGTGAGTCCCACACAAGTGGTGCCCAAGAAATCGGGCATCACCGTTGTTGAGAATGAGAGAGGAGAGTTAGTCCCCACACGAACCACTACTAGGTGACGAGTGTGCATTGATTATAGGAGACTAAATTCCTCGACTAGGAATGACCATTTTCCCTTACCTTTCATTGACCAAATCCTAGAACGGTTAGCGGGGCAGGGTTTCTATTGTTTTCTTGATGGCTACTCGGGGTATAATCAAGTCCCGGTGTACCCTGCTGACCAGGAAAAGACCACATTCACATGCCCTTTTGGCACTTTTGCTTACAGGCGCATGCCCTTCGGGCTATGTAATGCACCGGCGACCTTTCAATGATGTATGATGGCCATTTTCTCCGATATGGTGGAGAAATTCTTAGGGTTTTTATGGATGACTTTTCGGTGTTTGGACCGTTTTTTGAGGAATGCCTTAGGAACTTGACTAGAGTGTTAGAACGATGTACTGAGACAAACCTAATCTTGAGTTGGGAAAAGAGCCATTTTATGGTTCGTGAGGGTATAGTGTTGGGACACATTGTGTCCCCTCGAGGTATAGAGGTTGACAAAGCTAAGGTTGACCTCATTGCAGGCCTTTCTCCACCCAATTCCGTGCGTCAAATTAGGTCTTTCTTAGGGCATGCAGGTTTTTACCGTAGGTTCATCAAAGACTTTAGTAAGATATCACGTCCTTTGTGTAGTTTATTGGTTAAGGACGCGCCTTTTGTCTTTGATGAGGCATGCTTAAAGGCATTCGAAACACTGAGAATGGCCTTGACCATCGCCCCAATCATGAAATCACCAGATTGATCGCTTCCCTTTGAAATCATGTGTGATGCCTCCGATTATGCTGTTGGGGCTGTGTTGGGCCAAAGGGTCAATAAGGCACCATTTGCTATATACTATGCTAGTCGCACTCTCTCGGATGCTTAATTGAATTACACTACCACTGAGAAAGAGTTGCTAGCTGTGGTCTTTGCTTTAGACAAATTTTGGTCTTATCTCCTAGGTTCCAAGGTCATAATCTTTACTGATCATATCGCTTTGCGGTATTTACTATCTAAGAAAGAGACCAAACCTAGGTTGATTAGATGGATTTTGTTGCTTCAGGAATTTGACTTAGAGATCCGTGATAAGAAAGGATTTGAGAATGTGGTGGCGGATTATCTCTCCCGAATCCTCATTGAGTATACTAGTGACCCTCTTATTTTGCATGATTCGTTTATGGACAAACAACTCTTTGAGCTGTCACAAGCGAGCCTCCCGTGGTTTGCACATATTGTGAATTACTTGGCCATTAGGCAAATTTCGTAGAATTGGTCTAAGCAAGACAAAGACCGATTCTTTCGCAGGTCAGGTATTACTTTTGGGAGGATCCGACAGTGTGTGTCGGAGAGTGAGATGCATAGTTTTCTTACATTTTGTCATTCTTCTGTATGTGGCGGTCATTTTAGTGGGCATAAAACGGCCACCAAGATTTTACAGAGTGGGCTTGATGCCCATCAATTTTGTAGAACTTGTTTGCGCTGTCAGCAAATAGGTTTGATGTCTCGGCGTGACATGATGCCAATGTCCCCTATTCTTGTGGTAGAAATATTTGATGTTTAGGGGATTGATTTTATGGGCCCTTTCCCGTCGTCATTCGGGTTTGAGTACATTCTCTTGGCAGTAGATTATATGTCTAAGTGGGTGACGGCAATAGCTATCCGAACAAACGATCATAGAGTGGTAATCAAATTTTTGCATGAAAACATCTTTAGTCGTTTTGGGTTTCCTAGAGCTATAATAAGTGATCAGGGTACACATTTTTGTAACCGGTTCTTTGAGTCGGTAGTTAAGAAATACTCTATCACTCATAAAGTTGGCACTCCATACCACCCTCAAACTAGTGGCCAAGTGGAAGTCTCAAATAGGGAGGTAAAGCACATAATTGAGAAAACGGTGAGGCCGGATAGGAAAGATTGATCACAATGGTTAATTGATGCATTATAGGCTTACCGCACTGCTTCTAAGACACCCATTGGGATGTCACCATATAGAGCGGTGTTCGGCAAAGCTTGCCATCTCCCAGTTGAACTTGAGCACCGAGCATTGTGGGCTATAAAGAAGTTTAACTTCGATATGGCCGCGGCTGGGCTCAACTGGAAATTGCAACTCAATGAGCTGGAGGAAATCCTGCATATGAGAGTTCGAGAGTTTTTAAAGCTCGGACTAAAGAATTTCATGACAAGCACATTAATAGAAAATCCTTTGAACCCGACCAAAAAGTGTGGCTTTTTAATTTAAAATTAAGACTCTTTCCGGATAAGCTAAGATAAAGATGGGATGGCCCCTTTGTGGTTGTTGAGGCATTTATTCATGGCGCCGTTGAGATGCGAGATCCAAAGACTGGCCACACTTTCAAAGTGAATGGCCAAAGATTGAAACCATCTATAGAGGGGATTGGGAATGGGGATATGATTGAGCCCATTGCTTTGATGGACCCATTTTACTATGATTGATAGATTGTTTTCTTGTTCTCTTTTCTTTCCCTTCTATGCTATTCTGTTTTTCTTTGTTCTCGTTATGCTTCATTTGCGTCTATGAGACTTTAAATTCTCTAAAGGTGTAATTCCTTTGGTGTTAGCCGTGCCCGAACGGCATCTGACGGTCTGGTATAGCCACCTAACCGTGTTTGTAGCAGACCAACTGAGACGATGGAAACTAGAGTTCGAATGGCAAAGCCTAGAACACAAAGGTTTGGGATTTCCAAGACTAGAGTCTGGTTTAAATACCCAGGGGTGTGGAGATTGCTTCAAAATTACCTCGACTTGAACTCTGTATAGCAGCCCCATAGGTTGAGGTAGCTTTATGCACCTCGATTCTGGATACCGAATCAACCTAGTCTATCACCCTGTTGGAGAATAGGGAAAGTTACAAACACAGTTAGGGAGAAAAGTAGTACCCGTGGTTTTTGCTTGAAGATTATACCTTTAGTGGGCATTCCGTTATTTTCTTATGTGCTATATTTATTTTGGATGTCAATTGAAGATAGAAATGGTTAAGTATACTTTGAGCTGTACTAGCCCGAAGGCTATAAACTACGCTGGGTTGTATTACCTGGGGGATTCTGAAGTGGCAACTTTATGTCATAACTGTGGTGCCTTTTGTTAGGTGTTGGGAGTTAGTTTTCCATTTTCTTGAAGCATGTACGCTTGCGAGTGCTTCTTATTTTTTTGTTAAACTATGCTGTTGCAATGTAGCAGAAACAGGTCATTGCATGCGTGTAGGTGGAAGGGACCCTCCCTAGCCTGGGTAAGACCTTGATTTCTGCTTTGTGGTATATGGGAAATCAAGTATTCAACCATGTTCATCTAAAAAATAAAAAAAAACATGCTTTCATGTTTATTTTATGTGATAAAAAAAAAAAACAAAAAAAAAAAGAGCATGCTTTCATGTTTATTTTCTGTGTTTAAAAATTAAACAAAAAAAAAAAGTGCATGCTTTCATGTTTATTTTCTGTGTTTACAAAAAAAAAAAAAAAAATTTGTGTCATACTTGTTCAATTTAAAAAAAAAAAAAAAAAAAAGGGAGCCCAGACCGCTCAAGCGGTTGGGCTTGCGGCACGAGCGGCCCAACGCAAAATGCATACTGCTTAGCACCGTTGGAGCGGCCCAAATAGGGCGCAAGAGCGGCCCACTTGGCGCACGAGCGGCCCAGCTCGACTAAAAAAAAAAACTGATTTATTTGTCAACTTCTTTTATTTTTTATTTTATTTTATTTTATTTTTGTTTAAAAAAAAAATTGAACTTATCAACACACCTAACCCTCTCTCTCACAATCCCAATCACTCTCAGACTTCTCTTCTTTTTCTCTCTCTATCTCTCTTTCACAACCCCACAAACCCACCTTCTTCTTCTTCTTCTTCCCTTTTCTTCTTCTTTCTTCTTCCTCACCACCATCATCTCACCGCCGCCATCACTTCCCTCTCCGTCCAACGAATCTCCGGTGACCATCATTTTTTCCGACGTATCTCCATTCTTTTTCCCTCTTTCTCTATTTTTTTTTAAGGTAAATTTTCCTTTTGTGTAGATTTGTGGGTGTAGGAATATATTTGTGGAGTTTTTGTTTTTGTTTTTGTGTATTGTTGATCTATGATCCAAGCCATTAATAAATAATAATAATAATAATAATAATAATTTTTCCTAAGTGATTTTTTTTTTATTTAGTTGTTTATTCTTTCTGTTATGTTATTTTATTTATTTTATGTGTGCTTTTTTTGTTGTAGTTAATTTTAGCCATGTTTATTAGTTTGTTCATTCAAAAAAAAAAAAAAAAACCAGAAACAGAACAAAAATATATGTAGGAAGAAGATGAGTGCCGCACGTGCGGCCCTCTCCGGCGCACGTGCGGTCCAAGCCATTAAAAAAAAAAAAAAATTCAGAAATAAAGGTGCCAACAATAATAATAATTTAGTTTATTTTTATTTCCTCTATTTGTTTAGTTTAAATAATTTCATTAGTGATTCTGATTAGTTTAATTACTTAGTGGATTATTTTTATTTTTATTTTTATTTTGCTAGTTTAGTTAGTGATTTTTATTTTTATTTTTATTTTTATTGTTAAGTAGTTTAGTTTTTATTTTATTTTATTTTATTTGTTGAATTTTTACTTCAGTTTATTTTATTTTCTTCTCTTCTACTAACTTAGATTGTTTTATTTTATTTTATTTTCTTATTTATTTCATATTTGTAGTTCCACTGTGAGTTTGTAAATAAATAAATCTCAATCAATTCGGTGGTGTGAGGATGATGCGGTTTTGAATGATTTATGTATACATGCTATTTCTGATGAGTGTTAATATAATGGTTACACATTTGTGGTTGTGTTGGTTGAACTATTTTGTGCAAATATGGCTTCATCATCCCGCCGAGCACCCAAACGGCCTCGTAATGCTAACATTGCATTCAGGGATATGCCAATCGATGCTTGGGCCACCAAATCGATTGCATGTGATACATCCTTTGATGTGGACTTCTTTTGTCGCCATCAAACCACTACGTGAAGTATTCAACAACTTGAAGACCAGGGCCTCGTGGGCATCTACACCGTCACTGAACCGGCATACCCGCGCATTGTGCGACTCTTCTATCAGCATATGTACTTCAGCGACGAGGCCCCAGGAGTTCGTTGCTCCCTTGTTGACGGAGTAGAGTTAGTGGTCACTCCAGCTTCAATTGCCGAGGTCCTCCACTGTTCCATGGACCCTATCACTGCAGAACAGTTCCTGGTATTCACTCGGGAACTCACCATCCCAGAACTGGTGACTGAGTTTTATGAGGGGCGTCAGGAGGATGACAACCGTACGAGCATTCAGCGAGCTAATTTACCACGCCGCATTCTCTTCCTCGATGTGGTATTGAAAAAAAATGTTATTCTTCTTGGCCACAAGGAAGAGCGGCGAGGGGACTTCCTCCGTGGCTTACATCATTTTGACTTCGGATTTTGGGTTGACATCCCTACTTTGATCTACAACCAGATGCACAGAGTCTTTAATGAAGTCAAAATAAACAATACTCGGGGCAGTTCTACATGGGCCCTCCTTTTTGCTAACCTCATTACAGTGCTCATAAAAGCCCAAGAGACATACCCACTGCAGGCCAATGAGGTTCAGCTTCCGCCACCCATATTTTATGGTAGAACCCACTGGCGTCAAACCACTGCTCGCCTACCGCCTCCACTAATTCTTCCCGAGGCCCCGGCAAATCCTAATGATGCCCCAGTCGAGCCTGCTGCCGCACTAGCGCAAACACCATTGCCATTCTGTATGATGAGGGCGCAATATCAAGCTATTTTAGATAATCAAGCCACCCTTCAGCAATCTATGGTTGATCTCCGGACCGACTACCAGGCATACCGGGATTATTCACAGGTGACGTTTGATGGGTATCAGCAGCCAGTTGCCTCTCTGTACACTGACTTCTATGCATACTGGGATTTGAGTGGGCAGTGATTTGATCAGTTTGATCAATAGTTTGATCAATTTGATCGACAGTTAGATCAGTATGGCACCAGGGTTCATGATGAGGCGTTTGAGACTCGGACACTGATGCATGCCCTATTTGAGTAGCATTTCCCACCACCACCACCAAATCTACATCAGTGATTTCTGTATATTTCCTTTATTTTCTTTATTTTTTTCATTTTATTTGTTTTCTTTTCTTTTCCTTTTTATTTTCTCCTGTACCCAAAAAATATATATATATATAAATTTCCAAAAGTGTGTTTGGGTGTCCTTGCCTTGCTGGATGTGCACCCATGCTGTCTGGTAGATCATCTCTCTCATTTTACTATCTCATGTCTACTTGCTTACATTGAGGACGATGTTATATTCCAGTTGGGGAGTGAGGGTATTTGTAATAACTATTCATGTGTGTACTTGCTGCACTTGATTTGCACCACTTCACTTAATGTTTACTTTGTGCCAGTATGGTAATGATATGAGCATATGTTAATTGGGGAACATAGTGGGCTTGTATGAAAAGGGTTTATTGGGTAAATACTCACTTGTGATGTTTGCACTAGGATAGTTGTTTGTGTTTGTGGTATTAGTACACTTGTCATGAGTATGCCTTAATTCACATGAACACACTATCATAGCAGTGACCTCTTTATTATAATCCGTGGTGTACATCATTGATAATGGTTGAGGTTGCAAAAAAGAATGAATGAGTAGCCAAGTTAAAAAAAAAAAAAAACACTTGACTTGTTTGGGTTCGTAACCTCTTTAACTCGAGTTATTAAGCCCGTAGGGGTGTCTTTACACCTAGTGCTCTAAAACCGTCTGGTTTGGGAGTCATTGGCCCAATACTTGCTACATGGGTTAATTAGAAAGCTTAAGGGACCTAGACATTGCACAGTTAAGGAAAAATAAGGAGAATGACTAGTTCGGATTCGTAGCCTTTTCAGCTCGAGTTATTAAACCCGTAGGGGTGTCTCTACACCTAGTGCCCTAAAACCGTCTGGTTTGGGAGTCATTGGCCCAATGCTTGTTACATAGGCTGAATAGAATGCTTAATGGATCAGGACATTGCACAGTCTTTCATAAAAAAAAATAAAATAAAATAAAATTGAGAAGCTTGGTTGCAACAGTTTAGTTTTTCTGTATATGTTGAGTGTTATTATGAGTTACACTGGGCTATTATAGTGGACAGTTAACTAATATGGAGATTGCACTTTACACCGAGGGTACTAATGATGTGTCTACTAGCATTCACAAGTACAGGGGACTCTACTTTTGTATTAACTGAATTGTGGTTTAAGCTCAATAGATTCCTTCATACTTGTCCACTATGCCTTCAATGACTCATCATGTTTTAATATCACACTGTAGTGGCACATAAGTTGGTTGTTGTGTGGAGTAGTGTGGTTAACTGTTGTTGAGTGGATATGAATATGTTGATGTTTGTGAGTATCATTTCTGAAAACCCTCACGAGACTATACTCATCCACTTGGGGTAACCTTGTGGTTTAAAGGCTTGTTGCATATGCTAAATGCAATCGTGATCCCTGCAAAAGTGGCTGAGAGTATTTTTACTTTTCTCATTTCTTTTGTTTTGCTTAAGGACTAGCAAAATATAAGTTGGGGGGTGTGATGTTGGCCAAAAGGTACCACATTGAGGCCACTTAAGTTATAGTTTTAGTCTTTCAATTTTATTTATTTAGTGGAGATTATGTGTTTCGTGCACTTGTACAGATTTGGTAGGAAATATGAAACTTTAATCAAAAGGAGCGCGAAAGCAGATTCCCCATGCGAGAAGTGAAAAATCCGAGCCAGCCAGACGACCGCACGTGCGGCCCACCACCGCACGAGCGGCCCACCTAAGGACGCGTGCACGAAATTTTTGGTCTGTTTTGCTCCGAATAAAAGACAGAAAATTAGCCAAACCTAGGGTTCGAAAATTTAATACAGAATAGAGGGAGGCTAGGGTTCCAAGAGGTGATATTCTACCAAAGCTTGAAGAACACTTCCATGGGAGTTTCTTCCTCATCTTCTTCCTCTTTCCACTCCTCCATGAGTGGCTAGTCGTCTTTTTTAGGATTTTGATGAAACCCTAGCCATGTAATGGAATTTTTCATGAGCTTTAATTGTAAATTGATTTGAATGAATGTATGGATGATTTAGAAGTGTTTAATAATTGTTCCGTTCATCTCTTCAAGCATTTTACTCTCTGTGATTGTTTAATACTTTCCATACATTAGTATTCTTTGTGTTTGTATTCAAAGTACGAGACGAGTCATGCTATGAGAGACGAGTCGTTTTGCTAACAAGTTTAGAGCAAACAGTGTATTCAACGACCCATCAATGCTTAATGGAAATAATTTCCGAGCATGGAAACACCACATTTCTATTTTCTTACATATGAAAAAACATTGCACACTTTATCCACTTCTAAACCAGATGATGATTCTAATTGGTTTCAAAATAAATGGATAGAAGATGATGCAATGGCAAAGGCAACTGTGTTACATAATATGAAAGATAACATTATTCCGTTTTTTAAAGAACACAACACTGCAAGACAATTAATGGAAGCACTAGAAAGTAAGTATGGAGTTCAATCGGATACTCAAATTCAATTGCTCTTGGACAAATATAATAACACTCGTATGAGTGATAATGATAGTGTTGGTGATCATGTTAATCAAATGGAATTAATTGCTAAAGAATTATCCAACACTGGTCACTCTTTGTCAGACAAGATGCAAGTAACTACCATACTTAATAGTCTTCCATTGTCTTGGGATCATGTTATCACATCTCTAACTCATAGCGGACGAGAGATTTCAATGGTAACATTGCCTGTACTCTTAATTTTGGAAGAAGAAATAATGAAGCGCAGGCGTAAAGAAGGATTGTCTTCTAACTTGTTGATGGCACAATCTTTACCACAACCACAGAATAATACCCACACACCATTCAACAAGAAAAATACGATTTCTTTCAAGAAAAAATGGAAAAAAAGGGATTTTAGAAAGGATGGAATAAACAACAAAATGGCAAAAACAACAACATTATAAGCATCATATTGGCCCATGTTACAAGTGCGGTTAAAAAGGTCATATCAAAGCCACTTGTCCTCAGAAGAAACAGAAAAAGGATCATAACCCTGTTGCCATGACAGTTTCTGAAGCAGTAGTGCTTGAACCTTCATCAAATTCATGGTGGATTGATTCTGCTGCAACTGGGCATATTGTGCAAAATAAAGACATGTTCGTGGAGTTTACTGACAAAAAGGTTGGTGAACACAAAATCTACATGGGCAACAACTCATATAGTGATGTTTTGGGCATCGGCAACTGTCAATTCTCTTTTAATGGAACTTCCATTATGCTTCATGATGTGCTTTATGTACCTAGCATTCGCCGAAATTTAATTTCAGTTCCAGTTTTAACCCAAAAGGGTTTTGAGGTTAATTTTAGGTTTAACACAGTATTGATTAAGAAATGGAGTGTATTAGTGAAAGGTGTAAGAGTGAATGACATGTACTCTCTTCCTATTGATAATAATAAAGTATGTGTTTCTGATTATTTGTCTGTTTCTACAAATAATAGCTCTTATTTATGGCATTTAAGGTTAGGTCACATTAATAAAAATAAATGTCTTGAATGTTTAAAAGCGGCTTATTGCCTAAAGTATCTTCCTATGATTTTAATATATGTGAACCATGTATCAAAGGCAAAATGACTAGCAAGCCATTTTTAAACATTGGAAATCATCGGAATTACTCGAAATAATTCATTTGGACATTTGTGGCCCTTTAAGAACTAAAACTCATCGAGGCATGGAATATTTTATTACTTTCACTGATGATTATTCAAGATATGGACATATCTACCTTCTTAAACACAAATCAGAAACAATTGAAAAGTTTAAGGAATATAAATTAGAGGTAGAAAAGCAACTTGGTCTGTCCATTAAACACTTGAATAATGACAGAGGTGGCGAATATGAAGCTATGGATTCTTTCTGCAAGGACAATGGCATAAAACATTTGTTTACAATGCCATATACACCACAACAAAATGGGGTCGCAGAAAGATGAAATCGTACTCTCATGGAAATGACAAGGTCTATGATGGCTCATGCTGATCTTCCTATTCATTTTTGGGAAGAAGCATTGTCCACTGCTGCGTATATATTAAATAGAGTTGAAACAAAAGCCAAATCTCTAACTCCTTACGAATGCTGGCATGGTACTAAACCTAATGTTCAAAATCTCAAAGTTTGGGGATGTAAAGCACATGTACTTATTCCCAAACCTTTAAGGAATAAATTAGGAAGCAAAACTTGGGAATGCAAGTTTATTGGTTATGTCGAAAATGGAAGTGGTTCTCATTTTTACCATCAAGAACGTGGATTAATAGAAAATAGAGGTGCTATTTTTCTTGAATCTACTGATCTTGTTACTCCTCTTGAACAAATTGAATTGCTCTCCGAAGTATCTCAAGATTCTTCTATTCCTTTTTTGTCACATGATCCACAAATTCTCCCAAAACCATCTAATAGTGGGAGGAAACGCAAATTACATGACGATGTTTTACCTGCTTCTAATCCTAAGATAAGTAGGAGTAAGAGAGCAAGGCGTCCATCTACGTTTTTTAAAGATCATTATGCTTTTCAAATTGAAGAACTTAATAACTTATTAGATGATCCTACTACTTATAATGAAGCAATGAGTAGCAGTGATGCTACACAATGGCTTGAGGCAATGAATGAAGAATTTTACTCGATCAAGAAAAATAATGTTTGGGAATTAACCGATCGCCCGAATGGAAGAAAAGCCATTAGTTGCAAATGGGTTCTTAGAAAGAAATTCAAAGTAGGTGGAAGTTTGGAGAAATACAAGACCAGGTTAGTAGCCAAGGGATTCACTCAGCAACCTGGAGTAGACTTCGTAGATACATATTCTCCTGTTACAAAATTTGCCTCTATAAGGATTCTAATAGTGGTAATAGCCAGGATGGATTTGGAATTGCATCAATTAGATGTTAAAACTGTTTTTCTCAATAGAGAATTAAAAGAGGAAATTTATATGATTCAACCTGATGGTTTCCAGAACCAAGGCAACGAGGATAAAGTCTACAAGTTGAAGAAATCTCTATATGGACTTAAACAATCTTCATGACAATGGTACTTGAAATTCCACCAAGTCATTTTAGAAATGGGCTATGTTGTGAGTCCATTAGATCACTGTGTTTATATCTGGAAAAATGATGACAAGTTAACAATATTGTCTTTATACGTAGATAACATATTATTAACAGGAAATTGTCCAGATATGATTATAAAAACCAAAACTTTCTTGGCATCTAGATTTGAAATGAAAGACATGGGTCTTGCAACCTATGTTCTAGGAATTAGAATTTCAAGAGATAGAAATTCAAAATTATTATATCTAGATCAAGAGAAATATCTAGACAAGGTGCTCAAAAGATTTAATATGGATAACTGTAATTCTTTAGGCATGCCTGTTTGCAAAGGACAAAATCTTAGTAAAAGTATGAGTCCTCAAACTAAGTCTGACGTTGAGGGAATGAGAAATGTCCCGTATGCTCAGGCAGTAGGCAGCCTAATGTATGCTATGACAAGCACAAGACCTGACATCTATCATGCAGTTAGATTCGTAAGTCGGTTTCAATCCAATCCAGGTAAAGAACATTGGCAAGTAGTCAAAAGAATATTCAGATACTTAAAAGGCACTAAAAATTTGAAGTTATGTTTTGGTTTGTGTGATCTAGACATAAAAGGATACACTGACGCGGATTTTGCAAGAGATGGGTTCTTGTTTGGTCGAACAGCAGTTTCTTGGTTAAGTAAGAAACAGAGTTGTGTTGCAAAGTACACTATGGAAGCTGAATACTTAGCTTGCAGCACAACCGTGAGTAATGCGGTCTGGATAAAACGATTTGTTGATAGTTTACAATTAGGTATACCTGCCAGACCGGTCAATATGTTTTGTGACAATCAGTCCGCCATCTTATTAATAAAAAGTGGAGCAAATAGCTCTAAGGGAAAACACATTGATATAAGTTACTACTATATTCAGGACATAGTGGAGAGAGGTGAAATTAAAGTTAACTATATACCCTTAGAAGAGATGGTGGCTGACCCTATGACCAAAGGGTTGTCTCTGGAAAAATTCAAAGAACATGTAGCTAATATGGGATTGAAAAATGCCTAGCTAGGTGGTTTAGCTACTTATATAAGAGCATAGTCGGATGACTCTGGGGACGCCTAGATAACTGATGTTTTGCGACTCTATCTTGCATGGAAACATGTGTTTGGTTAGGTAATAAGATAGAGGAACTGACAATGTACGTATATCATAGTTAGCATGAGATGTAAAATCCATAATATGCAACGTGCTAACTAGATGATATTGTCTACTTGATCAGCAAAAAGTCATTGATAAGGTGTGTTACGGAAAACCTTTAGGAATGGGTCTTAAAGAAAGTACTTAACAATAATTTCAGTACAGGTCGACACGTGAAAAATGTGTGCGGCTGAAGTTGTCAATGGTGATTGGGTATGGACTATGAACCCATCACTGAAAATTGATGTCGTTCACTTGAAATATAGTGAATTGAAGTCATCTAGAGTGTGTTGTCAGTAAAAGAACACATTCGTACGGGTGCAGTCAGATTGGTGGCAAAAACGTGCGCACGTATGGCCAAGTCACAATCAGATGTCGATCTATGAGGTAATTTCATAGATGAAAGTTGGCATGAGGCAAAAATTTTGGTACTAAGGCAAACATGTCCAACTCAGGTTTTGTTATCAATATTATAGTGTGATCAAGTGAGAGATGAAAGTATGAGAGTGTTCACACCATAATATGGTGGATTGCCTTACACCAAATCATAACCCAATTGGTGGTAACATAAAACCTTCCTGCAGGAAAAAATACAACTGGAAGTTTTGAATTTAAAATAAATAGTCACAATGATTGGAAACATGGTGACTGTTGGTTTGACATTGCAATTTGAATGTTTGCAACCATTGATCAAAGGCCACCATGTAAACTATAAATATATGGCCTCAGTACAATGGTTGTTTAATTGTTTCTTTTTTTTTGAATTTTATCTCTTCTAGATTGTATTTATCTCTGTGTGATAAACACCCTCACGGGCTTCTCAATCATTACCATTGTTAAGTTTATCTTTCAATTCCCCATTATGAAATTCCTAAAATATTAAGAGCATTTTCAACTCTTTATCAAATTTGAATACAAATTTGATGAAAATTTTGATTTAATATGATACACTCCAATAGTTTCATCAAATATGGCCTATCGTCCAATTTAGAATAAATTTGCATTAAATTCATCCCAAAACCAGTTGTCCGGGGGTTGTCCACCCAGTCATCCACCAGCGATCACTTGCAAATTTTGATAAAAGAATAAACGCTTCATTCATTAGATGAAAAAAGTATTACTCCCTTCATTTGATACCAATATAATGAAATGCTTGGAGCACCATTTTCATCAACTTTTCATCAAATTTGAATTTAATGAAAGATTTGATACAACGTTGGAGATGGCCTAAATAATGCTTTTGTTACTAAAAATTAAGTTTTTTCTTTTCTATATTTTTTTTATTTTTAGTGAATTTCTTAATATTTTATTCAAATTTTATATTTTTTAGATACAACTAATTTAAATACACTTAAAAAGTATAATATTTGTGAAATTATTTAAAGATTTTTGTACGAATTTTTTATTTTTTAAGTATATTAAGATTAAGTAAATCTTAAAAAATTTTAAAATTTGATTAAAATATGTAAAAAAAAATTAAAAAAATAAAAATAAATAAATTAAAAACTCAAAAAATTGTTTTTGAAAATTAAAAACCGAAAACCAAACATCGTGAATTCAATGGTGGTTTAGACCATTAGAGCCAAGTAAAAAAAAATTAAAAATACAACTAAATAAATGGGATTATTGTTTTTACCAATCTTAGGGTTGGTTTGGGAAGTGGATTGGCTTTTTGACTATTTTAGCCTGGGGTTAAAAAGCCTGATTTGGAAAAGATTTTTTGGCTTTTTGACTTTTTTGTGAAAGAAAGAATATAATGATTATGGATTTGATGTAATGTTTTGTCTTATTGAGCTAAAAAGTTTATTTTATTTTTTTATGGCTATTTTAGCCAAAAAAAGCCCCAAATCTCAACTTCCCAAATGAGCTCTAAGAATGCCAAGTTTGTGGGTATTACCATGTCAATTGCCAAAATTTGTTATCCCATTCTTCCATTCTTTAATGCCAAGTTTTACCTTTCAAAGTGTCAAGTAAAATCTGATTCATCAGTAGGAAATGTTTTAAGAATTTGGAAATTATTTTATGTTTCCATAAACAACCGTGCTATGTAGCTCGAAATTGAAGCCCCCGAATCCCCCCCGAATTCAACGTCGTTTCGTTGTTTTGATTTTTTTTTTTTTTTTTTCAATCAGAAAATCAGAAGAAGAAAAAAGAAGAAGAAAGAAAGAAGAAGAGAATAAGAAGAAAGAGGCAGAGGCAGAGGCAGAGGCGACGGCGACGGCGGGCGGAGGCGGGGTTGCGACGAGCTGTGACGATCGGCCGACGAGCTGCGATGAGCCGCGATCGATCGGCGGAAGCGGAGGGGCCCTCTCTCTCTCCATTCCCTCTTCCCCTCCTCTTTCTCTTCTCCTCTCTTATCTTTCTCTTCTATCTATTTTTCGGGCTGTTCAGGGGGGAAGGGGAAATTTCGGGGGAAAAATCATTTTTGTAAATGCTCATTTACATGGCTATTAATAGTCAATAACAGCCTTCAGGTTTGTAGTGTTAATTTTGTATTGTCTAGCTATGTTATGATTCAAATTGTTTCACTAGTTATGGTCCAATGATCATATTTTATTCATACCAAGTGGCCTTGGTTTATTTGGCTAAATTGGATTGTAAATTGGCAAAATGGTAAGTAAAAATTGAGCTCTATTTTGATAAATAAATATTGAGCTCCTCATTGGATCAGAAATAACCCAATAGTTAATACTTGTTTTACTGTGACCTAAGGCACTTTTTGGACGTATTAATCGTTTCGCCTCTTAATTTTACGTTTTCTCTGATCTTTAGATCTTTTGCATACAAATTTGAGTTTAACTTTAGTTTGTCAATGTAACGCCCTCAAAAATAAACCCATAATACATAATATTAACATGCGGAATTATAAGGAAATAAAGCATCTTATTTCATTCATCAGTGTATCATAAAATAAAATCATCATAATAAATGCCCTATGGGCTTACATCTTGCCAAGCCAACACTTGGACACAATTTCATGAGTTCTAACTCAAAACAAATAAAGCCCTAGGCTTGAAAGTTTACAAGTTATTCAAATAAAACAGATAAAATAAAGCAAGTCTTCGAGTCCAAATCCTCACAAGCTAAGTCCTTGGAGGTAGTGAACCACCTGAACCTGAAAATGAAGTTCCCATATAGGGTGAGCCACAGCCCAGTAGAAAAATACTAAACCAAGCATAAGAATTAACTAAAGCATTAGCATTCGATACGTGGTTAACACAAGATAATCAATTCCCAGTTTCATGACACTAATGTCTACGTTGTCTATGACTTATCGTCTATGACACAATACACTTTCCATTTATACAGACATGGCTCAGAACCTGGCCAAACAACTCAACAAGGATAACAAATCAGGTTAAACCTTTCTTATAACAAAGTAAACACACATGCTGGTGTTATATCAATCTTAAACAAATTCACTTCCATACTTCCCAACTGATACACATGGTGGTGATGTATCATATCAACAATAAATAGCAATATTGCTATTATCAATAAGCACACATATGAGTGATGCTACTGGAGTCCATCCCCTATCTCCTCCCAACAAATCCGGTTTAGAGGTACATCCCCTATCTTCCCCTAAACCGTGGAGTTCATCCCCTATCTTTTCCAAACAACATGCATATGCAATGAAACACACAATTGCCATATACAACACATAATCAATACAAGTAATGTTCTGTATTAATTTAACAGTCAACATACGTGACTTAGTTCCAGTTATACCTAAGCCGCATGCAAGGTCTACAACAATCAATAGCTATCCTCCACCGATAGCCCAAAACAATTATTTCTAAACAAGAAATAAATATAACAATACAATGAAATTTCATCATTTTCAAAGGTAAGTATTTAAACTAACCAATTACATCATTAAACCACTAAATTCCCCAATCTCATGAATTAAACCCAATTCCACATTTTTCCCTTAAATTAATTATACAAATTAATCTAAGCCAAAACCCTAAGGTTTCTCCCAAAATTACCAAACTACCCCCACATACCAAAATACCAACACTTAGGATTAAAGCGTATAAATGGAGTAGGAAATCCCTACCTCGAAGCAAGAACCCAAAAAGAAGAAGACGGAGATGATAGCCCAAACTCCAAAGTGCTCCAAATCAACAACCGTTCAGATTAGATGGAAGCCCTCGACTCACTCTACCTTTTTAATGAAGGAACTAGGTTAGATACTTACTCTAAATAGATGAAACCTAGGAGAGAAGATGAGTTGGGAGAGAGAAAACTCGTAACCTAGGGTTTTATAAACTGAAAGAGGCTGAAAAACTGTTTTAAAACACGCTGCTGCGTATTTAAACTCGACAGGCCCGCTCGAGCGCAAAACACACCGCTCGAGCGTAAAGAACAAAAAACAAGGTCCGCTCGAGCGCAATGATAACCGCTCGAGCGTAGATTCCCCCATTCCAGAACCCACGCGAAGAACACACTACCCGCTCGAGCTTCAAAAATACCGCTCGAGCTCAACCCGCTCGAGCTCAAAAATCCCGCTCGAGCGTAGATATCACACCTGCAGAAGTTTTGCAGGGTTCGCAAATACTGGAAGTGTGCAATATCCGCTCGAGCGCAAGAAGGTCCGCTCGAGCGGAACGGCCGAAACTTCAAAAATCTGGGGTTTGATCCCAGACTCAAACTACCCACTCGAAACAAGTCTAACACACCCTAAGACTCAAACAATGACGTTAAAGGATGACAACAACAATAATATGACAACAGAATCCACGGAACATAAGTCCAGATACAATAATCCAATGGGAAAAGACCGGGGTCGCTATAGTCAAATTTTTGTAATTTTATTGCTATAATTGCATCCCAATAGACGTAGGTTTGCGATTCTAATATAAATTAGATTGTAAACCCCAAAGTTGTTCAGTTTTTTTTATTGAGATTAATACAATTAAAAAAATTAATTTCTGAATTATCAGTATTCATGAGTTGTTCTTATTACTGTATTCATGCATACACTCTTTACTCACTCTCTATCACTATTTTTATCCACTGAAACAAGTGTGAAGAAATTGTGTGAATTGAACTTTCTTTCAATTTTAGGGATGTGTTTGGGTATGCATAAGCATAATTCACAAAATCATGTAAATTTTTATAAACTTATATGAGTGATTTCATAAAAATGTATAAATTGAACACAAATTTGCGTAAGTCTATTTATAAAAATTTTAAAATTTATAAAATCACGAAATTACATAAGTTATTTCACAAAAATATATAACTCATATAATAAAAATCCAAACATATAATGTGTAATGCACACCAGAGTTGTCCTCAAAAAGCCAAACAGCTAAAAAATTAACTCACATCCCAAACGAAGGCATAAAAATGCACTAATTAGTCAAAGTTTTCATACATTTTTCATATGACATAGAAGTGATTAAGAATATGTTTTATTTGAATTGTAATTAAAAACATGTTTGAGAACACGAAATCCCTACACAACTTTAATTAATGCTACTTCAAATATAAGGCTTCTATGAGCTTGCAAAGAGTGACACAAATTATATTCTATTTAATGTAAAAAATTTATCGGGATTTTTGTACATAGACTAACAGAGATAAATGGAAACATTATAATATATAAGAATTTTTTGTAAAATAGACCATGTGAACCGAGTATAAAAACTATGCATTCGGCAAACAAAGCACTCCCAGGCCCATCACTGATGGCCCAAGTCCAACCATGCCCATTGTCAACCAAGCCCATCGGATTACAGAGCTTCGATGCCAAGTAACCCCTTCTCCAACTAGGTGACACAGCTTTGATGCCGAGTAACCCCTTCACCAACTAGGGAAAAATGCTTTGGAACTCTAATTTTTTAGCTCTAAAGGTAGCTCTAATGAGTTGGCAGTGGGCTCCATTCATAGTGATGTGATTTTTTGGTCATGATTTGTTTTTATTTTATATTTTTTGTTCATTGCCATGTCATTAGTGCTCCATTAAAGCACCAAAATTAGTAGTCTGAATCATTGCTGCCAACTAGGTGACACGCCGAGTGGGTAATGCTGACAAAATCAAAGAACATTCACACCGAGCTCGAGAGGAAATTCAACAGATTATCCCAATCAAAGTGGGCTCAAGTTGTCCATTTCTAGAGGTGTAATAGGAACGTGGGCCTTGACATTATGATGATTATGATGAGAAGATCAAATTACATGAGAAATATCTATACAAAACTTCTATATAAAGAAGGTAACTGGAAGAAGAAGATGAGGCATGATCACTCGAATTTTCTCAACTCTTTGGATATCTAACCCTTTTTTTCTCACAACCAATCTCTAACTTGTCCATTGGAATGTCAATTCCGACACCCCCAACCGAGATGTTATCTATTTTAGGCACTAGAGCAAGGATTCATTAAACATCTATTTGGAATGAAGGAGTATTTAAAAACCACCCCTCACATAGACTAACACATAAATTAATTTATGTGAAAATTTTTGAACTAATGAAATGTTTATACCAGAGTGCCTAGATGCCTAAAAAATAGGATAAATTACCAATAGGTCATAATAGTTAGATTTAACTCCCATAAAGTCCTATTGAAAATAAGTCCTAGTACAATCGTTGCTAAAAATAATTTTTTGTGACGATTTTTTGCATGTCGTTAAAAAATTGACAATTAATGACTTTTTTTGTCACAAATTTTACAAATTGTTGCCAAAACCTACAATTAATAACATTTTTCTGTGATAAATTTTTTAAACTGTCGATGAAATTTGAAAATTTGTGCCTTTTTTTAAATGATTTTTTAAATTGTCATTAAAACTTATAATTAGTGACATTTTTTGTGACAAAATTTATAAACTGTCGTTAAAAATTAATAATTAGTGATGTTTTTAAATAATATTTAATGAAAAACGTTATTAATTATCATAAGACTTATTAATTAATAAGTCCACCTATCACTGCATGTAATTCCCCTATAGAGGATTATAATAAATGATAAGTAGAACTAATTTAGTGATAAGACGAAAAATGAATTTTTTTGTTTTTCAAAAAAGCTATTTTATTTTTTTTAATATCTGAATGTACTCATTATCAATCAATGAGTAGATTTTTCTTTATCCAAATCTAACTGGTCCGAAATTTGTGTTTAAATATGATATCCAAAACAAAAACAATTTTTCGTATAATGAGCAACATTCTTTTTATTGAACTTAGCAACATAATAAAGTTAAAAAATGAGAGATTTATTTGAAAATTCTTTTTTAATATTTGTATCTTAATTAATTCATAAAATATTTTTGTATTTTAATAAATTCTATTATTTGAACATTTGATCTATCAAATCCCAATTCTCATACTTAAAGTATTTTATGGACATTTATATCCTTACAAATATTTTTTGAAGAGTTAGTAATTTGGTGATATGAATATTCACATTAACATGTTAACATTCACATTGATGGTGTGAACATTTACATCACGGAATATTCACACTGTAAATGTGAATATTATTAAGGGTATTTTGGTAATTATATTACTTATAGGACTTATTGAAATATAAAAAAATAATGTGGACTAAATGGAGCATAAATAGGTGAAAATGGATTTATAAAAAAATGCCTCTTAAAAAATTAAATAAGAAAAATTACAAAAATAAAAAATAAAAATCTAAAGTTTGACCCAATTAACAAAATAAATCTTGATCTTGAATTTTTAATTTTATCAATTTAAATTTTGAACTTTTGATTTGGTTTTAATTTAATCTATTTGTCTATTTTTCTTAAGTAAAATTGATCGAAAAATAATATTTTAGTTATTAAACTAAATAATTAGATATTTTACTTAATATAAATATGTAAATGATTTAAATTAAAAATAAATCAAAATATTAAAATTTAATTGATCAAATTAAAAAGTCAGAATTTATTTTGTTAAAGGAACTCAAACCTGGGGGCTTTTTCTATAATTATCCCAATAAAATAATATAGAAAACTTCTCTGCGTTCCTCCAATTACTTCATTTTTTGGGAGGAAAATTTCAATTTGGTCCATGTTTAAAAAAATTATTATAAATAAGTGGTAAATTTTGTAAATATTAATAATTAAAATTATAAATTTTTCCTTGAATCTATATTAAGTTTTAGAGATTATCACTTAATGGTAATTTCTCCTCCTTTTTTTTTTTTTCCAATACAAATATGAGAAATATTGACATTATGTGATGAAATCGATTAGTTTTAGTTTGCCTAATCATCATGCATTATCTACAACAATCAAGACTATCCTCCACCGATAGCTCAAAGCAGTTATTTCTAAACAGAACATAAAGGCATCAAATGGATAAAATATCGACATTTCAATTAGGCGAGTGATAAATAATCCAACTACACCATTTAATCTCATACACTCCCAATTCCAACATTCTCGATTCAATTTCTCATTTCTCAAATTAATTTCATAAATTAATTTATCCAAGTAATTAGGACATTAATTCCATAAGTTACATAACAATCCTAAGGTTCCATCTTTCATCCATAACCCATCATTTAACTCATTTCTCTATGCCAAACATGCATATAGGTTTATTATAAATAAAACCCCAACTACCAAAATCGACCAACCCAACCCTATCCACCCGGTTTAAAGCGGTTTTGATAATATGGGTAGACGGATGTGGATAACAATTTTTAAATCCATTTATGTTCGGACGGATAGCAGATGAGAAGCCATCTAACCCAACCTGATTCGCCAACCCCCTTTTAAGAAAATAATGTTATATTTTTGGGTAAACTACCAATAGGTCCTACTTTGGAGACTTATTACCCAATAGGTCCTACTTTGGAGATTTATTACCCATTAAATCCTATTTGATAAATTTATTAAGTGATAAAGATAAATTTATCAATCTTTTTTTTTATGAATAAATTTATAATGATAAATTTATCAGTCTCTTTGTTTTTATGAATAAATTTTTAGTGATAAATTTATCACTCTCTTATTTTTATAATGTTAAATTTATTAGTTAGGACCTGTAGGTAAATAAGTCTAGTTAATAGGACTAATTGGTAAGTACCCCTATATTTTTATACTTTGTATGTTAAAAAAAGATATTTTATTTAGTAATAATATTAGTAATTTATGAAATATGAAAGTTTGATCTTTATTTTAATTTTAAAAAATGAAGAATAAAAATTTTGGAAATAATAAAAATTATTCTAAAATAGTTTTAAAAAGGTATAAAAATAGTAAAGCTCAAATCGTTAAATCGATCTGCATCCACCCGTCAATTTGCATGACCTGCTCAATTAGCATCCGCTTACTAAGCAAACAAATGCGGATTATTTTTTTCTAATCTACCTAAGTTTGGACGGATGACGGATGGAAGGCCACTCGATCCAACTCGATCCGCAAGCACCCCTAGATGAAACAGACTACTAGCCAACAATAATTAAAAAGTCAACAAAACCAAATAAGCCCAAGCTCACACCCAAGCTCAACAGAGTGAAATAAATCACCACTACAAAGGGTATCAAATTTCTCTCCATAAAAATTGAACCTAAAATCTCAAACCACAAAAAATGTTACACAACTGGTGGCCAAATGACCTGATTTAATCAAGATCCTAGCGAAACACTATTTTACAATAGGCTCCAAGTCACCTTATTGAATCATACGATAAATGATAATTATCGTTAGAATTTTTAAATTTAATTTTTCAATCATATGAACAAGAATTTGTGAGTTTTGATTCAAATAAAACCAATCATATTTTTGACCAAATTGATTTGCGGGTTGTGTTATTCATGTAATCGGGAGCAAATTCTTAGTTGGTTTTGAGTTTTAAAATACAGTTTTTAAGTTTTTTATTTTTTGTATTTTTATTTTTTAGTGAACTTTGTAGATATTTTAATCAATTTTAAAAAAAAAAACTTTTTTGATGCATCTAACTTAATTAAAAGTAAAATATTTATGAAAAAATATTAAAAAATCACTAAATACAAACAATACAAAATTTCAATACATTTTTTTTTTATTTATTGATTTTTTTGTTAGATTTCTCTATAAATATTTTATTTTTAAGGTTCATCTAAAAAAATGACTACATATGAAAACAATTCACAAAAACCGCAAAACATGAAAAATAAAAAAACTTAAAACTCAAAAATATATTTGAAATTTTAAAATCAAACTGCACGATGTTTGTGAATATTTTTTCAAGTCCTAGATTTTATTTGAACTTGGCTTTTCTCGATCCGTTTGATGTAAAAACATTCATGTAATTCCAAAATTTTCACAATGTATCCTTTTATGGTGAGGACTCGTCTGAAAAGCGTTGATTTTAGTTAAAAGTTAAACAAAAAATTTGAATTTATGCAAAAAAAAAGTCAATCACTTTGTTTGGTTTAACTCAATTTTCACAAAATTAAATTTTTTATTTTCTATATTTTTTTATTTTGACTGACTTTTTAAAAAAAAAATTATGCAAATTTTTTATTTTTTAAATCCACATAATCTAGATATACTTAAAAAAGTATATATTTTTTTTTTAAATTCAAAAAATATAAAAAATATTTTTAAAAAATGAAAATTTAATATATTTTTCATATTTTGTTATATTCAATCAATTTTAAAAAAAAAAAAAAAAATTGTACAAAATTTATACTTTCAAGTATATCAAGATTAAGTGAATGTAACAGAAAATTTTAAAAAATGATTAAATCTTTTTTAAAAAATTATTAAAAATACGAAAATACGAATTAAAAATTTAAGAAACTTCTTTTGAAAACTAAGAATCTTCACTTTATTTTTTGCACATATTTTCATAACAAATTAAAAAAACTCATAAACATATGTTTCACTAAAAAAATCACTTTCCAAACAAGAAGTTTGGTTACGACGGAAGTTGTGGAAAGTGAGGGAAATAAAACAAAATCCTCAATTTATTTAGCATGAAAGTAATGAAAGTTACAAAGAAAATAATTTTCCTATATAACTCATGATAACTAAACTTTAGTTTATTACGTTAAAAAAAAACAAACAAACAAACAAAGAGGGACAAAGAATTGAAAGACATTACTGAACCCTACTCTTTTTTCTTTTTCTTGTCAGTGTTAATTTTTTTAACATAGTTTTTAAACATAGTGAACCCTATGCTATTAAAAATTCGGTACTGTTATGGTGTGCAACTTACGCCTTACACTTACGCCTTTCTGTGTTCAGTCCTGCTTTTTGTTTTCACCTTCCACTTACACTTTTTGTGTAAGTGACACATGGTTGAGGATTGCACACTTAAGAAAAGTCCTTAAAAATTAAGCTTTTGATTTATCACATACATGTAGAATGAATGTTGACCATCACTTTTAAATTTTAAGTAGACCATAAATTTTTTCTCTCAACTAAATAAGATATAAATTCACAAGTATGGGATCAAACCAATTGGATCGCTTGTTGGCAACCCTTACTTCTCCCTAAGAAATCATATATTCGAATTTTTCTACTTACGTGTGGATTTTATTCTCAATTTATCTGTCCATTTCCATAAATCATACAACAATTTGACGGATAATATAAAAATAAAAATCATAACAAATATTAGCTTGATTAGTCAAATTTAACGACGGTGGCATAAAATGATGTGAGATTAGATTCAGAATAAATTTACTACACAACTTACATTTAGGATAAGGGTCAACATATAAAATTATATTACAAATTAATTGCATGCCAATTCTAGAAAATCTCCAATGCCATTATATTTTACAATGTCGTTGTCATACAATTTTTTCCCCGAAACTATGGCAAGATATCAATCGATAGCTAACAACTTACACAAACCATCTTCTCCTAATGTCATTGTCATACCATTAGCAATAACAATTCCTGTTATAAAAATTTAAAATTTCTTAAATGTTTTCATATAGTTGAGAACTAGATCCATCAAAATTGAAAAACTATATATAATACTGTGAGTGTTGATTTCTGACTACACAACCAAAAGGGGAACTTAGCTGGATAGCACTGGCAGAATAGATTAAGTCCAACAACCTGCACAAGAAGATGAGAATCCGACGGTGGTTCGTCCACTCGGGGGCACTCCGATGATCAAGTCAGTAATCAATCTCTCAAAGATAACAAATTGTGTTTAAACTCACAAGAAATAACTTTATAAATAAAAGCATATCTTAGACTCACGAGGATGCCTTATTTTTATAATGATTAGTATCCAACTTCTCCTAGAAGTCTTACTTCATGGGACTCTATCCTTTACAAGGATAATATCTATCACAACTCACACTATTCAGATTAAGATGAACTCCCTCAAGAGTCTCATCTCTATCCAAATAGGTAGTTTGATGTCATCTAGGACTCTAGTCCTCTATCTAAATCTCTCGAATTTTGGTATCCCCGTAGAATACCTCAGCAGTGCCCTAAACATCTCGGCAAACATGATCTGTCGATGTGGCACCTCGGCTGACACCTTAGTGTCACCTTAGCCATGTTGCATTATCTCAAAATATTTCCCCATAACTGCCCCTTAGGTTCTATTATGTCGGCAACCTGAGGTGATGGAACCTACATCATTTCATCTTCCAACATGCTAGAGATACTCTTCTGATCGTAATCATGACTTGCTGGCGTATCGAAACAAGGACTCAAATGTTCACTCGTCAAGAACCAAGAATCAAGAACCATCATGTTCTATTTTATCCAGGTCCAATATCTCGACAGAGATCACACTACTAGTAGAGATCATGATTCATTAGTTTAAGAACATCAAGACCCTAGTATTAACTCATCAGGAACCAAGAACAAACAAGTTCTGTCCCATCTAAATTCAACATCTCAACTGAGATCAACATTTCAACCAAGATCATCATCTCAACCAAGATCAACATCTCAATCGAGATCATCATGTCAACCAAGATTAACATCACAACCAAGATCATCATGACATCACCTCATTGGTTTGTATCAGTCAAGCGTCACTCTATCATATCAAAGCTGCCCACGCCACCTAACAGGCATGTCGTCCAAGGCAGTTACATAATGTTTTGCCACCTTTTCATTTTTGGACAAAACTTCCTTCACTCTCTCTCTCTAGAAGTCTCCATTGCCATTCCTTCAAAGATTTTCCTATTACAACTCTGGTCACCACTTCCAACGTGCACTCAGTAGTTCCATTCCGATCAGAGCGTTGTCTGACTCTGGCGAATCTCATTCTGGCATTTACTTCCTCGGCTCTGCTTTGTAAGTCCTTGATTTCTTTTATTTTAACTTCAATTCTCCACTGTTTTCAAATATATTCCTTCTATGGATTGTTACACATCACACTCGGTATCTGTATCTGCATCTACATTGCTATCTTGTATTCATATTCGAATCCCATTGTTCTACATGCCTTTGCTTACTTTGACTCATATTTTGTCCTTCATGTTCTTGAGCCCATCTTCACATTTTCTGTATTTGACACATATCTTCTGGCACATTGTCACCGAATTCTATCAACTTTGTTCATACCCTGAATCTGTCAATGCTCTATTTTTCTCGTTTTCTTGAATTTTTTATCATTGTTTTATGTGTTTGAGATCTGTTTCTTCTGTCTGTTCTTGCTTGTTAGTAGATTACTGCCTCTAAATCTTGTACATTTACATAGACTTAGGTTTGGGATTTGCTAGAATCCACACTTAGGAAAACTGAAATAAATTTTGCCCCCAAACCTTCCTCAGAACCCTGAAACTGATAACCCAGCAGTCCTTAGGGTTTCGCCGAGGTCCTTAAACCACACAGTCCAACCTTCCTTGCCAAAATCACCCTAACCGAGGTCATGGGGATGTTCAAATGGAGGGTAGACTCCTCCAATAAACTAGAATACTTCTATTAGGAATTCTCCATTCCAATCGACGTTCATCTAAAGTTGGCTGGAGAGGAGGATTTCATGATGCCTGAAAAGACATATATGTCATTCCCTGTAGTATCTATCATCGAGGGTGGAGTCAAATTCCATCTTGACATCTTGTTTTGCTTCGGGCTGAAGTGTCTTCTTTTGTATCTAAACAAGTTGTCTTTTTGAATGCAAGTCCTCTTTTTGAATAAGTGTTGAATGCTTGTCTCTGTCTTTACTGTCTTGTATGATTCCATACTTAGAATATTTTTGTACTTCTCCTAAGTATACTTTAACTGTGTAATCACTTCGGGTTAGAACACATCTGACATGTACCAACTCGGATCCACTTCATCTCGGGTGCACCCTTAGTTGGTCACCTTGGACCAACTTACCACGGAGTTCACCTTTTATTATGATCTCGGCCAACGGACACTTTATAAAAATTCTTTGAATAACATTCAACAAGTATTGTTTCCTTACTTGTACTTGCTGTCTTTTGTCAAGACTTCACCTTTCAACATTTCCAGGTTTGACGACCTATTTGGTGATCTCGGGTAACCAACAACTCGATTCTCCCCTCATCTGGATACCTCAGTTGACTCCAACTTATAAATTTTTTTCAAAAATTTCAACAAGTGTCAAGTCTATTCCTTATTCCTACTTCCTGCCCCTAATATGAACCTAAGTATGACTTATGTTCACATTAAGCATTCATCTTCAATTTTGCTAAAGTCTGATTCAAACAAATCTTAGCTGAGGTTTTCTACCTCGGTGTCTTTGTTAATATGACTAGATCAAACTTAGTTCAATTCTGCCGTTATGGCAAGTCTAAGTTATTCGTTATGTTTCATTCAAAAACATCGTCAACTTAGTTCAACTCTACCATAGGCAAGTTGAGTTCAACTCTACCATATGGTAAGTCTAAGTTATTCGTCATGTTTCATTCAGAAACATTGCCAACTTAGTTCAACTCTACCATATAGCAAGTCTAAGTTATTCATCATGTTTCATGCCGAAATATCGCAAACTTAGTTCAACTCTACCAGCATGGCAAGTCTAAGTTATTCGTCATGTTTCATGCCAAAACATCGCAAACTTGGTTCAACTATACCATCTTGGCAAGTTTATTCGTCATGTTTCATACCGAAACATCGCGAACTTAGTTCAACTCTACCATCATGGCAAATCTAAGTTATTTGTCATGTTCACCTTGGGAACATCGTCATAAGATTTTTCGATCTTATCGTATAATCATGGATTTTAACAACATTTTCATGTTTTTTTACATTGGCTTCAGCATCCTTTTGTATGTAGGGCCACAAAAATCCCTGAGATATAGCTTTGTGGGCAAGGGATCTGCCCCTTGCATGGCTTCCACACACTCTTTTGTGAACCTTTTATAAAAAGTCTCCAACCTAGGAATGATGTACACATCGTAATAGAGGTCCAATAAAAACCCTTCTATATAGATGGCCTTCTGTCGACAGGCAGAACCTGGCCGACTTTAATTTGATCTTGTGTGCTTTCTTTTTGTCTTTTGGGATCTAGGATCTTCTTACTTAGATTGAGCTCTTCTCTTCTCGGACCTAATCGTCTAGACCGAGATTTTGTCTTCTAGAATCTGGGATTTACTTACTCAGGCTGAGCTCTTCTCTTCTCGAACTTAATCATCTAGGCCGAGATCTTATCTTTTGGAATCAGGGATTTACTCACTTAGGCTGAGCTCTTCTCTTCTCAGACCTAATTATCTAGGTTGAGATTTTGTTTTCTAGAATCTAAGATCTGCTCATTCAAGCTGAGCTCTAATCTTTTTGGACCTAATCATCTAAATCGAGATCTTGTTTTCTGGAATCTGGGATTTGCTCACTCAGGCTGAGCTCTTCTCTTCTCAGACCTGATCATCTAGGCAGAGATTTTATCTTTTGGAATCTGGGATGAGCTATCCTCTTCTCAAACCTAATCATCTAGGCCGAGATCTTATCTTCTCGAATCTAGGATCTGCTCACTCAGGCTGAGCTCTCGTCTTCTCAGACCTAATCATCTAGGCCAAGATTTTGTTTTCTACAATCTAGGATCTGCTCACTAAGGTTAAGCTCTTCTCTTCTTGGACCTAATCATCTAGGTCAAGATATTGTCTTCTGTAATGTTGGATCTGTTCACTCAGGCTGAGCCATTGTCTTTTCGAACCTAATTATCAAGGCCGAGGTCTTGTCTTCTGGAATCTAGGATCTGCTCACTCAAGCTGAGCTCTTGTCTTCTTGAACCTAATCATCTAGGTTGAGATCTTGTTTTCTGAAATCTAGGATCTGTTCACTAAGGTTGAGCTCTTCTCTTCTCGGACCTAATCATCTAGGTCGAAATCTTGTCTTCTGTAATCTTGAATCTGCTCACTCAAGCTGAGCCCTTGTCTTCTCGAACCTAAGCATCTAGATCGAGATCATGTCTTCTGGAATCTGGGATCTGGGATTTTCTCACTCAGGTTAAGCTCTCGTCTTCTAGAACCTAATCATCTAGGCTGAGATCTTGTCTTCTAGAATCTGGGATCTGCTCACTTAGGGCTGAGATCTTGTCTTCTGGGCACCAGTTTTGGTTGTTGGTGCCGGCATGTCCTGTAATGGAGATATTGGCTACATCATGTTGTTCTGCATTATGAGGTTGACAATTATCTGTAGATCTATTAACTTATTTGCCATGTCTTTCAATTTCCTCGTCTTTTCTCCGACATCTGTCCCTTCATACCTGAAGGTCGCTATCACGATAGTATTCATCTCGGCTACCCTTCTTGTTCCTTTCTCGACCTTTGGCGACATTATTCGCCTCAGGATTTACTTCTTACACTTTTCCGTTATGGTCCCTTCCTTCAGTGTTAGGATCCACATGCTCATCCTCCTCCTCACTGTGGATGTTGTCCCCAATCCTCACTTCCTGTCCGTTGTTGGTCATCTATTCTTGCTAAGTTCCTACAGATGGCGCCAAATTGTAGGCTTTGATTTCCGACCATACAACCAAAGGGGAAACTCAGCTGGAGAGCACTAGCAGAATAGATTAAGCCCAATAACCTGCACAAGAAGATGAGAATTCGGCAGTGGTTCGTCCACCCGGGGGCACTCCGACGATCAAGTTAATAATCAATATCTCTCAAAGATAGCAAATTGTATTTAAACTCACAAGAAAGAACTTCATAAATAAAAGCATATCTTAGACCCATGAGGATGCCTTACTTTTGTAATGATCAGTGTCCAACTTCTCTTAGAAGTCTTACTTCATGGGACTTTGGCCCTATTTGGTAACGCTTATTTCCAGCTTATTTCAGCTTTTAACTTAATTTAAGCTATTTTGATGTATTTGGTTCAGCTTAACAATACAGTTTATAACTTTTTGTAAGTCAAAAATCAACTTATTCTTTGAGTGGGGGAGGAGAAGCTTAATTTATAAGTCAAAAATCAGCTTATGTTCACAGCTATAAGTTATAAGCTGTTAGACTATAAGTTATAATCACTTTCCCACAGCTCTACCAAACGGGGCCTTTATCTTTTACAAGGATAACATCTATCACAATTCACACTATTCAGATTAAGATGAACTCCATCAAGAGTCCCATCTCTATCCAAATAGGTAGTTTGATGTCATCTAGGATTCTAGTCCTCTATCCAAATATGTCGGATTTTGATATCCCCGCAGAATATCTCGACAGTGCCCTAAACATCTCGGCAAACATGATTTGTTCATGTGGCATCTCGGCTGACACCTCAATGGCCCTGTTTGGTAGAGTTGTGGGAAGCTGCTTATAGCTTATGCCCAAACAGCTTATAGCTTATAACTTTCAGCTTAAGCTGATTTCCAACTTATTCTCAAAGCATATCCAGCCCAGCTCACAGAATAAGCTGGTTTTCAGCTTCCACAAAGCTATAAGCTATAAGCATAAGCTAACCCAAACATATCAAAATAGCTTAAATTAAGCTGAAAGCTGAAATTAAGCCCTGACAAACAGGGCCAATGTCACCTTAACCACATAGCGTCATCTCAAAATATTCCCCCACAAATGCTACACATTAAAAAGAATATATATTGTGAAAGCATATTAATTATAATATTAAAGTCAACTTGTGAACCCCCCACATCGTTATGGAGGTTCCCAAGTCTCATGATGTCAATGTCATAATAAATTCTAATAATTACCTGGAAAATTAATAATAATCTTTGATGTTAGTATTTTAAAACTTAAAATTTACTTGCACTTTTTTGGATTAGAGTTTGTCATGGTCATTTGCAATTTTATTATTCTTTGACGTGGATATCCATAGTTATTCAAAAGATTGAAGCTAGGAAGACACTAAAAATCTAAAATTTTATTTCTCTATTTTTATATTTTGTTTTTGGTTTTTTTTTTATAGAGTGGTTCTTTGCTATTAAATTGTAGATTAAAAATGTTAAAAATTCTAAAAATTTTATTAAATTTTTTTTACCAAATACTGATATAAATAAAAAATTCACATAAATTTTATACTTGTGATTCTCACATCTATATATAAATATTTGATGAAATCTTTTGTATCCCTAGCCATGTCCATTGCAAAGTGGAGCACACACTCGATTTGTTTTTGCATTTGCACAGTCTTGTCTTTTTAATTACCCAACTTGTGGGTCAAAAATAAAGGAATAAACATAATGATTAGCACATCCTTTAGAATTATTGTTGTTATTATTATTTGGCTTTTGTTGTTGGGAGCATGGGACACGGGCATAGCCATGGTCAAATATTCTAACCTCTTACCTGTATATTGACCGACAGGACAACGGATACACTTCTAAGGCCATGTTTGTTGAGCGGGGAGGGGCAGACTGAATTAGTATGGTGGGTCTCACTCACACCCTACTTGGTAAAGATATGGGAGGACGATTAATAATAGTGTGAGGGGTTTAATAATGGAGGGGCAGACTGAATTAGTATGGTGGGTCTCACTCACACCCTATTCGGTAAAGATATGGGAGGACGATTAATAATAGTGTGAGGGGTTTAATAATCCCTCTCAGGAAGAGAATTAGTTTAGCTAGATTTTTTTGGTAGGATAGGATTAAAAAAATGGTAATGCTAGGGATACAAAGGGGTCATTTGGGAACATAGGGTCAAAGTTAAAAGTCATCTTTTAACCTATTTTGAGTCACATCATTTTTTACATAAAACAGTAAACAAAGCTAAAAAAGTCAGAAAGTTAATTAATTTTTAACCATCTTTTCAAAATATCCAAAAATTTTCTATCAAATGAATGACCAAACGTCTCACATAAGTGTGGGGGCCTATAGCATTTTCCTTAGAAAAATAGTGAGCGGATTTAGTCTATTTTATATAAAAAAAAAATTAGTTTTTTAATTTTTTTTTTTTTTATCAAGTGCACTAGTTTATTTTAATATTTGTTTTATTTTTTTTAATATAGAAATAATTTTTTTTATTTAATATAAAAATAATTTAACAATCTCATCATTAATCATCTCTCACACTATTATCAAAATAAACACACTTTTACTTAATCCCCTCACTAACAATCTCCATATGTAGCAATCTCTTCACTAACCATCATCTCACTAATAATCTCATTCAACCTAATCCGCTAAACAAACGTAGCCTAAAGTTCCATTTGATTTAATTTTTGAAAAGTGTTTTGAATTTTGCATTGTATTTTGAAAGGTAATTTTTTTTTTTAATTTTGCATTGTATTTTGAAAGGTAATTTTTTTTAAAAAATTAAAATACTTGTTTAGTTATGAATTTTAAAAACAGTTTTGAAAGTAATTTTTAAGTTGTATATTTTTATAGTGGTGTTACGTACCAACACATGCTATAGAAGGAAAATGTTTGAGGGCCACAATTTTTGTAGCCACAATGGCTCAAAACTGCCAAAACGACGTCGTTTTCGTTTTGGCAGTTTTGAGCCATTGTGGCCACAAAAATTGTGGCCCTCTAGTATTGTTTACAACTTTAAAATTATAAATCTCACCTATTATACAAATTATAAAAACTCAAAATTAATAAAATCATGTCATATCATTCATTATTACACTAACTGACATATCAGTTGGTACGTATAATTTTATTCATATTTTTAAGATTTTTGAGCACTCACAAAATTTATATTAATGAGGGCAATAAAGTAATAAAAGTTACAATTATCTATTTATCTATCTACTACTATTTTAAAAATATAAAGAACACATATGTTTTTTACTTTTTCTATATCCCAAAAATACACTCTCAAACTTATTAAACATTGCATAGCAACGTACATTTACCGAATAATCAAAGATCAATCGAAATTCAAACACATTCAAACATTATAATATGATTATTTTTTAAATAATTCCACTACTGTGGCCTATGTAATATTTGTCTCCTCTACTACCTTTTCATGAACGGTGAATGAGAGATATTTTGTGAGATTCAAATCAATAAAAATCATGAATCTACTATTATTTTAAAAGTCTGAAGAATATATATATATATTTATTTTTTTGTATTCCGACAATACCTTCCAAAACTTATTAAACATCATACATCAACATACATCTACTGAACAACCAATGACTTTATGAAATTCAAACACCTTCAAATATCATAATATGATTATTTTTTAAATAATTTCACTATTGTAGACTATTCAATATTTGTCTCATTCTCTACTTTCTCATGAGGCCTCGTTTGGAAACAGGCTAATTTAGTAACTTTTTGGTTATTTGGCTAAAAAGGTAAGTAAAAAAAACTTGTATGTTTGGGATGACTTTTTGGCTAATTACGAAAAGATGTGCAAAAAGTAGAGAGAAAAGAGAATCTTTGACTTTTTGGTATGGGTTGTTGGCTTTTTGGCTAATTTAGTAACTTTTTGACTTTTTGGCTAAAATAGCCTCTTGCCAAACGAGGCCTGAGTAGTAGTGAAAGAAATTCTATGAGATTCAAATCAATAAAAATCATAAAAATATATAAATAAAATAAATATTTTTAGTATTGACCTATTTTGAATGAGTGGTGATGATCTAATAAATTTTAAGAATTTGACCATAAATGTTTACAGATAGTTTTTTAATAGGAGACAAATAAACATAAGACAATGACAATGATATACAAATATAAATTTTATAAAAAAAAATTATAAACGAAGATGTAACCCCTTTATCTTCATTTAATTTTCTACTAAAATACCATTTTATGATAATTTATAGTTTTAAAATTGTCAATCACGTTAATACTGGTTGAGATTTTTTTGATTATATATACAATTATCAATCAAAGATGCATACTATTGATAGTGAGTGAATCAATTGATTCTACTCTGAAATACATTCTTAATATTGCTTTTTTCTTCACACTAGTTTGCCTCCAAGGGATGCATCACTCGTAACACAACATTTTTTTTGACTTTTTTTTTTCATCAGGCCAAAAAAAAAAAAAAAAAAAAAATTAATGATGCATCATCGAGACAATACAACAATAAAAGAGAGGTTAAATACAAAGAGTATCATAGTAAAACATACTCATTCCAACTATATTAACATCAATATGAACATCCAATCATGTGGTAGCACAAAATCGAATTTGGTGAGAAATCAAACAAAAAACAATAGACAAGAGCCAATATGGCTACCTATAATAACAAAGATAATCTAACACAACAACAAACACACCAAAATCATTCCAACACGCAAGAGCAAATCAATCCAACATTTTTTTCCATAAATGTAACAACAACCCTGCTTACTTCTAATTGTTTGTTCTTTTTCTCGTTCTTTTCAACATTTCTTTCAAAATTTATCTATTAGACTTGGATTTTAAAGCCCTTATTAGATATCTTTTTAAAGAATACTATAGTATAGATTGAAAAAAGAATCTTTTATTTATTTATTTATTTTTTTGATAACTCCTATCCGACAAATCCACTAAAAAAGAAATAAAATAAAATAAAAACTATAATTTTAATAAATTGTCAACCGTCAACCTACTCCCTGCTATGGACTGTGAAAATAGACAACTCTTATTATAAGTTTGCATATTAGTCTATGGTTTAATTTTAACCATGCACTTCATAACAAATCATTTTGAACATGAATTAAGAATATATTAGTACATCTAAAATGTTTGAAAATTTGTATATTCCAATTTAAATTTAACAATTCAATACAATTTTATTTTTATACATAATTTGTATTTTTAATTGTCTCTCAAGTACAAGATGTTTCTACAATTTTTAATTTATATTCATGATTCTTTTGGTAATAGATATGATTAATTTGTTTGCTTTCTATCTATTTGTATAATAATAATAGTTACTACTAACTTATATTACTGGAAACACATCAAAATACAATAATCTTATAAATAAATAAGGGTAAATTACAAATATACCTCCTGAGATTTACTTAAATTATAAATTATCCTTTGTGGTTCTAGAAATTACATTATGCCCCATAAGGTTTCCAATTTCATAACAAATATGTCATTTTATTAATAAATCATCAAGTTAATTAATAGTATTTAATAATGTTAAAATTTTATTTCAATTAATAATTTAGGTAATTTTATTATTGTATAGGTAAACAGTTAGAAATTTCACTTTTTCAATTAATTTTGTTAAACAAAGAATTCTGACAGGGAGGTATTTGTAATTTTCTAAACCACAGGGGCAATTCGTATTTTAAGCAAACCTCAGGAGGTGCATTTGTAATTTACCCAATAAATAATAAAAAATGTTAGACATGCGAGGAGAGTAAGAAAGCTAAGCAAATAAAAAGGTTAACAATTTTTTTTTATGACCGAGTGTCTCGGCCACTTTACGCGCACTTCAACTAATTTTGGGACATACGCAAAGTGCCCTATTCAGGTGAATAGGACAAATTTCAGAAATAATTGTAGAAATTATGAACACAGTTTTACAAACCACATTTAGAAAATAAAATCATAATATCAATAAATAAATATATATATATATATATAAAGAAAACATGATGGAGAATGTAGCAACCATTATGGTCATATCCCCGACTTTCTTTTCTCATTTATATTGTAAGACAAAGTGTAAGAAGACCTTAAGCAATTGCTAAGTAATCATGAAGAAGGTACTTAAGTGTCAAAGTGAGTGGGTTTCTAGTTAAAGTTTATGGAATAACGTTGACCTGCATTATAATCCAACATACTAATCACTATTTTGTGCCCAAAAAAAAAAAATGAAAGAAATTTTAGATCATTGAAATATAATTACCTCTAACTTCAATGAAGAACAATTTTACTATTTAATTTTATTTCAAATTCAAATGGCAAAAAAAACGGATGAAA
Source organism: Camellia granthamiana (assembly GCA_036172215.1). NCBI lineage: Eukaryota > Viridiplantae > Streptophyta > Magnoliopsida > Ericales > Theaceae > Camellia > Camellia granthamiana. The sequence goes on from CM069903.1 coordinate 153,956,443, forward strand.
GAAATTTAAAATTTTAATGAAGAACATGTACTACTATTTAATTTTAATTTAAATTCAAATGAGAAAGAAATTTAATATCATTGAAATGTAATTACCTTTGACTTTAATGAAGAATATGTACTATTATCAAAGGTCTTGTTAACACGTGTTCTCAAAGCACATGTTACGAAAGTAAAAAATAATTTCAACAATCTCCATTTGTGTGGGAAAGGTAAAACAAAAGTAGAAATAAATTTGATATTAGTGACAAACTATTTTTTTCCTCACATAGACAAAAGTAACCACATTTGTCTAATAATAATACAGTGGTGATATATGCACCAATTGATATACCAATTAGGCCTTGTTTGCTAACTTTTAATTTTAGTCAAAAAGTCACTATAAGTTATCACATCACTCTCTCTGTTTTTCTGTACATCTTTTCGTAAAAAGTCAAAAAGTTATTAAAATAACTTATTTCCAAACAAAGCCTTAATGTATCAATTAGTGTATATAGCTTTATTCATAATAATATGGTGTGTTAAACACAAAATTACAACGTAGGTTTTTTTGTTTTTTAATTTTTAAAGGTGCTCACAGAGTAAGAGCCCCTCAAAATATTTGTGTTGCAAAATAAAACTTTCTAGCTGCAAAATATTTATATTTGGTTGAGTTTAAAAAATTAGTTTGATATAACATGAACAAAAAATTGGACTGAGTTTTGGGTGGAAGATTTCAATAGCTCTTTGGTTTGGAGCTCCTCAATGCATTGTCCATTAGTGTTTCTATATATAATTTACTCCCTCTTTCTTTTTTTCTTTTTTCTTTTTTTTTTCTCTTGTTTTCTGTTAGGTTCTTGCAAAAAAAGATATACAAAAAATAAGAGATGTGATGTAAAGAGGCAAAATGAAAGGAAAATAAAAGGGGCATTTTGGTCTCATTATAAAAGCATTTATTGAGTTGAGACAACTTTTAAACCTTTTTATTCATCCTATACAAGTGAATGTAGTTATTCTCATTTAATGGTTCATTTAATACTTCCTTAACATAAGTTTTTAGTTATGTGTTAAAAAATGGTGTGTTTGTTTGAATGGACTGAATAAGGAAGGATTGAAATATATCAGATTGTAATCTTGAAATTTATAGTCCTGGGACTATTTGGTTGGATAGAATATGTATCTTATGTTTGTTAAGTCATGGAATTAGATGTCAAGAAATGACTGTTTGATTGGATAAGATATGAATCCTTTGTTTGTTTGGGATATTATGGAGAAGGATAAATACTCAAATGACTATTTTACCCTTTTCAATTATTTACTTAGTAATAGCAATATTAAACATATTTTTAATATTTTAATTATTTTTAGCTAGATTAAATAAAAATTTGTTTTATTTTATTTTTTACAAAATTAAATAAATTTATTTTTAAAAAATTAAATAAATTAAATATCAATAAAAATATACGTTATTTTTTAATTAAAATTTTAAATAAATTTATTTTCAAAAATAATAATAATTAAATAATGAAATTAAATAAAATATAAACAAAATTTTAAAATAAAACATCAATAAAATATCTATAAAAATTTATTTAAAAAAATTAAATACATAAAACAGCAATAAAAATTAAATAAAATTATTTTATTTTTAAATTGAGGCATTTAAATTTTATTAAATTTTAGCAAATATAATACATAATTAAATATTAAAAGGTTCAAAATGGTCATTTTACCATCTAATTCCATAAATCCCCTTATCCCCCCATTTCTGTCCCATCTCCCATGGGACACAATAATCCAACACATTTGGGACTAATAGTCCGAAGCAAAATTGAAAAGCAAAACAACGAATATAAATCCTATTCCATCCTCCAATCCCTCCAAACAAACAACACCAAAAAGTTATGTTAGGGACCCCAAATAATCTATCAAATTTTCCACCAAAACTTTCACATAGGTGTGAGACCCCCACACATATGGATTTGTGTGGGTTTTATACCCATATAAGAGCTTTAGTAGAAAATTTAGTAGATTATTTGATATCTATAGCATTTTCTGTTAACAAAAACCATGATGGATAAAATTAGACAATCGTTATTCTGACTCCACTTTATTCCAAATATACTCATTTATTTGTCCTTATTATATATAGTTACATTAATACTCTTGAAATTTTGTTTTTTGTCAGTGAGTATATTTTGTGTAAAAATGTATTAATGTAATTATGTATAATAAAGAAACAAAAAAGAAAATAAATTTGGAATAAAATAGAATGAGAAAAGCAACTTCTTAAAATTATAGGGTAATTTTATTTACACTGTAATAATTTTGTTTCAATACATTCATTTTTTTTTTCTTTCAATTTTATCTTTCAACAAACTTATTTCTCAGGACAAAAACCATAAAATCAAAATAAAAAATTTCTCCTTGCCACCTTATCCTTTCATTTGTTGGCCATCATTGTTGGCTACCGCAGACCGCGTGCGGATCCTCTAGAGTTTCTTCTCTAGAGTGATCTCCTAGAGTGATCCATTGAATGGCTGAGATTCTCCCTCACCAAAACGACGTCGTTTTGGTGTGTAATTTGAAAAAAAAAAATTCAGATTTCAAAACAGAGAGAAGGGCTGAGAGAAGGAGAGAAGAGGAGCAAACCCACTTCTACTTTGAATTTTTTTTTTTGATTAAATTTTGAATCAAATGAAAATGAATTTTGATCTGTGAGAGCTAAACAAAAAAGAAGATTAAATCAACACAAGCATCCTTTAATTTCTTCAAGTGCACTTGCATTCTCTGCACAATCAACACAAACCTATACGAATATGTATCTCTATATACATATATGTATATTTACAGACCCCATGTATACATGCATATGTATATATATTTACAGATTGAATCAAATGAAAATGGATTTTGATTTGTGAGATCTAAATAAATAAATAAATAAAGAAGATTAAATCAACACAAGCATCATTCAGTTTCTTCAAGATAGAATCAAAGACGATAGAGATCGGCGGACATGGAGATCGGCGAAGGAGATCTAAGATGACGGTGCGACTAAAGTTCAGCTCGTCGACGGATCTGTGGTGTGTTGGAGTAGCGGTGGCGGAAGAGATCGAAGACGAAGGCAGCGACAGAAAAACTAATTGATTGTTGATGATTTAGCTTGTAGAAGATAACCCATGATTTGAAGGCTTCAATTTGTATTCTGCAACTGTCTTTGCTGTTAAAGGGAGTTAAGGTTTTCAGGGAAGAAAAAGAAGGAGAGAACAGAGACAAACGTATGGTTTGTTGCTGCTGTTTTGTTTTGTTTTTTTTTTTAATATCAAAACGGCATCGTTTTCTATCCCTTAATATCAACCATTGGATTTAACTGTAGAGAGATCACTCTAGAGAAGAAACTCTAGAGGATTCTTACGCACAGACCACAAATCTGCGCCACCGCTATCCCTTTCCTACCTCAAAGACCATTATATCCATAATTTGAATTCCAAATTTTGTTCCACCTTCTGTCTACTATTTATGATTTATGAATTTCATCTACACTCAATTTCCACCTATTTAAATTCTAAGCCGATCAAATTTTCACGTTTTGTGTTTTTTGGAGCCTTTATAACCCACCACCAATTCTCTCATCTCACACCATTTATTTATTCACACCATACATAATTTTTATCTTTTCATCTTTTTCTCAATTCACACCAACAAATTTCTCAAATACCCTCATCTTCATCATTTTTTCACTAACCCTAACCCTAAAGTCACTATCTGTCACTTCCACCATCAGCGCCAAAGTCGAAGCCGCTACTTCCTTAGTCGTCGCCCCACCACCACCCACTCCTTGTCTCTCTTCCCTTCACTTTCTTGTCACTTACTGCTACTGTCATTGCTGCCACATTCACTCTCATTGTTTCTACTTCATTATTACCCTCACCTCTCTCGACTACTTACCTACCTTTCTCTCTCACCTATCTATCATTTTTTGCTCTTTCTCTCTCAATCGCAATCATAGGATCGCGATCTACTCTCTTCGTCAAGCTGTGACAACACTCGAAAATGGCGGTGCGATAAAATCAGAGAGTGGGTGGCGGATGCGGGAGGTCTCGCGGAAGAGACGGTAGTAGTGGCAGTAGCTAGTGGTTTTGAGGGAATAAGAATGGGACAAAAGAAGGATGTTAGGAAGGGAAGGTGGCTGGCATATGTGATAATAAAGTGTGGGGAGGACCTGCGAGGTTTGTAGATGGTGTCTCCACGCTAGCATTGGATAGGATTTGTAGAGGGAAAACCCTAAACCTTTGTCCTCTTTGGTAATTTTCTTGATGGGTAAAATAGTAATTAAAAAATAGTGTGAATTGGTAGCTCCCCTTTTTTTCATCTAAAAACAATCATAATTGATTTAAGTTTATTTAGGCAAATAATTTTTTTTATTTTACTTTCATGCTATCCAGATTAAAAGATTTTTCTTTATTATTTTATTCACAAACTTTTATTTTCATGAAATGTGTGCGAAAAAATATATATTGTATTTTCTACCACTTTCACCGTTCAATTTTCTCCTTTCTAATCAAATGGACGCCAAGTGAATATTCAATGGTCAGCCTTGCAATAAATGGGTGAATAAGCTTTGCAATAATAATATGTAAAAAACAGTATTTATCACCAAATTTCATATTTGAAAATAATGGAGCCACTGTGTCACATAGGAAAATTTTCATTGAAGTGGATGTTTGAAAATATATTTTTAAATTAGTGATAAATATTATAAATATTAAAAAATAAAATTATAAATTTTTTTATGATTTGATAATTAATTTTTATAGAACTCTGTAATATGTAATTTCCCCTATAAAAATCACATGCAAGATAATGGACTTGTTTGGTACAATATCCTACTTTTTAGTACGTAAGCCATTTTTACCTTATAAAGTGGTATTTTAGGAAGTTGGTAAAAAGTTAATTTTTTGACTTTTTTAGTGATTTTTTGGCAAAAAATTGGATTATTTTGGATAAAAAAGTTGATTTTTTTCGGCTAAAAAGATTGAAAAGCCAAAAAACTAACTTTTTTGACAACTTCTCAAAAGATCCTAAATTATAAGGGATTATTTGGGATGACCTAAATAAGTGTATTTTTTGTCTTTTTACGAAAAGATGTACAGAAAAGTAGAGAGATGATGTGATAAAAAAAAGATAAAAAGATAAAAAGTGTGTACTTATTTAGGATAGCCAAACTTGACCTAAATAGACATTGCACGAAATATTGTGTCATGCTTTTTTTAAAACAAAATGTAATATATTTTTTTTGTTGTTGTAAGTTTTTTGAAAAAAAAGAAGTCAGAAATGATTTTATATTTATTTTTCTTGATGCAATGTATCATTAAACTAATACGATGTACACTGTACAAAAATATTATACATTTTAAATTTTGTATACCTATTGTATTGTGTATCCTTTTGTATTTTTTTCTAGCAGATGGTATTTATGGATTTATCTGGAATGTGGGTTGACTTTTTGACTTTTTAATTTTTTTTTACTATTTTAGCTTGTGCCTAAAAAGTCTCATTTGTGATGAATTTTTTGATTTATTTGACTTTTGTAAAAAAAAAATGTAATGATTATGGATTGCATATGATATTTTGCCTTACTTAATTAAAAAATCTTTTTTTTTTTTTTTTTCACTAAAATAACCAAAAAAATTCCAAACTTTTTTATTTCTAAACGAACCCATATGTTTTTTGGAATCACAAGTTTGATGTGATATGATTGAATGATCATTCAAACTACTAATTAGTTTTTGAAATGATTCTTATCCCAGCAAATTTATCATTAGATTTTAGTGGAGGTTTGTTTTTTGTTTTTATTTATTGATTTATACTTTTTAATTTTGTTAGTAAGGTATTTATAAACACATTTTTTATGATTAAAAATAATTAATGTGACAATTAACTTTTTTTAGTTGATGATAAATAATTATGCCTCTTTTGAAAAACACATAAATAAGTTGTTTATTGGTTTTTATTTCACTCAATCATCTCTTTATTTTTTTATATGTATTTTCATAATAAGTAAAAAAGTTAACTTATATATCATATCTAAAAAACTTTTAACTAGAAATTGACTTTTTTTTCCCCTTTATATCATTCCCTATAATCCGCGAAATATATGACTGTTTTGACAATAGGTTACTCACTACAATAAAATCAAGGGAGATTTACCAATAAATCCCAAAATTTAAACTTATGAACCAATTAGTCCCATTTTTATTCTATTAAACCATTTAGTCCCATTCAATTGTGCGGGATGAAATTACCCTCATGTAACCATTATTGATGCGGCTGCGGGGCTTCAAAATTGGGATCACGTGTGTGGATCACGTGCGTGATTAGTGAATCGATGTGCCGCGTGTTGCAAGTGATACATTGTGAGGGTGTCACATAATGCCAATCCGCTGTAAGGGGTTTTTCTTGGGCTGGGTTAGTGTGTTTGGGGGTTAACCCACTTTGCAACACACTCACTCATCTCTCTCAGCATTCTCTCTTTCTCACATGGAGACCCAGCCACACACGTCTCCTCTCTCTAGCAGACACAAGGCACCATGCACAGAAGACACCATTAACGCACACACCCAACAGCAGCCTCAGCATCTCAGCATCTTTATACTCACACAAGCAGATCGAACACATCGAATCATTGATTCCACCGCCTCGATCCTTCGAGAATGGAAACCGAGGGTGCGAATTGATGACCGCTTGATCGAGCCCTCTCATAGAGACCCATTCTGCAACACATCTCTCTCATGGAGACCCACCGCCTCACTCATCTCTCTCATGGAGACCCATTCTGCAACACACCCATTCTGCAACACACTCACATGGAGACCCATTCTGCAACACACTCACTCATCTCTCTCAGCATCTCAGCATCTTTATACTGACACAAGCAAATCGAACACATCGAATCGTTGATTCCACCGCCTCGATCCTTTGAGAATGGAAACCTAGGGTATGAATTGATGATCGCTTGATCTAGCCCTCTCATGGAGACCCATTCTGCAACACATCTCTCGCATGGAGACCCCCACACACACACACACACACTGATACACGCACACACACACTGATACACGCACACACACACTGATGGCTTCAACACACACCCACACACACACACACACTGATACACACACACAACGCACATGAAAACACACAGAATGATGATCGCTTGATCGAGCCCTCTCATGGAGACCCATTCTGCAGCACATCTCTCTCATGGAGACCCCCCCACACACACACACTGATACACACACACACACACACATAGAGTACACACGGAATGAGCAACGTTTGATCCAGCAAAACAATGCCACTTTAAACCAAGGGCACTCTCGTCCACAAAGTGAAACAAAAATGAAAAAAAAAAAACAAAAAGGACCAAATCAACCCACCAGCAGGACTATTTGGTATAATAGAATAAAAGTGGGACTATTTGGTATAACAATTTGTAAAGTAGGATTTATTGGTAAATAAATCAATTATTTTTACTAGTTTTTGCACTATTTTTTTAATTTATAAAAAGTCAATGAAAATAGTTAATTTTCGAAACAATCTATAATATTACATAGTTGTAAATTATGACCAACATGATGCGAAAATAACTTGTACTTTTTATTTTTATGGACAAATATGAGGTTTGATATATTTCACATACGATAAAGTTGTCTAATAAAATATATCGGAGTACAAAATAATTTCAAAACGAATAAAGAGAATATCCATGCAAGAAGGATACAAGTCTCCACATAACATAAGGAGAAAAAAGAAGCTCCACATAGGGAGGGGATGAAGGCACTCTTTACACAAAGAGGCATTATTGCAATACAACAAAAAAAATCAAAAAAATCAAAAATCAAAACAATCACCAACAAACAAGGGGTCTGTTTGTTTTCAGAGGTAGAATGAAAGGGATTGATAGTAAGGGGATTAATAGCGACTGGATTGTTAGTGAGGGGATTAATAAAATTGTGTTTGTTTTGATGATAGTTGTTAGTGTAGGAATTGTTAAATTAAATAAATATAAAATAATAAAACAAATTAAATTATGATTTTTACTTAACCAAAAAAAAAACAAAATCATTAAACATTAATGTTGAAAAAAAAAATACCCAACATGTAAAAATAAATAAATATATATATATATTTGCAGTTTACTGGTTGACTAGTCAGACGTCTAGTCAGAAATCTGGGCGAACGACCAATAACACCACAGTCGAACGGACTATTTTCTAATACCATCTCCCACCCCAAACTGCTAATACCCTAGCCCATGACCTTTCATAGTCCAAAGGGACTACTAATCTGGAGTCTCATAAACCAAACAAATATGATTTATGTTCATTGTTCATCACTAGGAGTCCGGAGTGAATTCCTACAATAGAAAACAAACAGGGCCGAAAGGCTAATTTCGAAAGACGGTTAAAGGCCAAATTTTGGCTTATAACCTAATTTGGATCACATCACCTATTTATTTTTTTACACGTTTTTTTTTAAAATTTATTTAAAGAAAGTTAAAAAAAAAAAAAAATCAGTTTTTATCTAACTTTTCAAAACAACCCAAATTACTATTCAAAAAATGTTTGAGAGAGGCAAAAAGTCCTCACAATGATGTGACAGAATATGTGTCAACTTTTGATTTCTTACAGACTTTATGATGGAGAGTCCAACTATTTGCCACATCATTATGGATATAAATGTGTAGATCTCTAATATTACTCATTCATTATCATTCAGTTTCACGATTCGTTTGTTATACCCACAGTGGTGTGTATGTGTAAATTAAATGTATAATTAAAATAAACAACAAAATAAAATAATTCAGAAAATAATTATATAAATTAAATTCCAAATTAAAAGCTTACAGAAATTAAAGTTGAGACTTGTGTTGGATACAATCTCCTTAAAGTAGATTTCACCCTCGCTCCGGGGCTTCGAGTTTTAACGATGTCTACTTTCCAGGATACAACAATTACTACTTGATTTGCAGCATTACAAAATCAAGTCTTGTAAACCAAATTCTTTTTCTTTCTTTTTCTAAAAATAAATGCAGAAACAGATGCTGAAGCGCAGGAGGACGAACTAAAGAAGAAATGGAAGAAGTTTGGAAATTTTTCGATCCAAATGAATGTTAGAATAGTAGGATATATATAGGGAAATTGGTGGCTATTCGAACAGGTGTCAACAGATAGGTAAATGTTTAAACAGATTCAAAACAAAAAAAAAAAACTTGTTTGGACAAATACAGATCTGTCCAGTTCGAATGAACCTATTCGGGTGGGTATGAACCCGTTAGGGATTTGTTTGGATGAAGGAAAAATTTGGACCAATTTATTTTGAATTTTGAAACCAAAATTAAAAAATAAATAAATTACAAATATTTTTAGCCCAAAAAGATGAGTATTGGGCCGGACAAGCCCAACCTCACACCACGCACCTAGGCCCAGCCCCTTGGACCGACGGTGGCAACGCGCATGTGGTTTTTATTTTAGGTTTAGCCCACTTTATCCATAACCTCACAATTCCACAAACTTGGGTACCCCTTGGGGCCCATCCCAAATATCCCAAGCTAGTATATATAAACACAAATAAATCCTTAAGCTTTTTCAATGTGGGACAAACACATTTCATAAATGTGTAAGAAACCACCTAAAGTCATTTCCACAAACCCGAAAAACGCATGTTAAATTCTCATTCATCCGGAAATGGTTTTGAATAACAAAATACACGGTTTTATTCACTACGCGACATTAAATATGAATCTAATGAAAAACGTTAAAAATAACACTTAGGTCCCACCTTAATTAATGTTCAAAATTAACAAAGAAATAAATTTTTTCCAAAACCTCTAAAGTCATTTTCCAACATCCTTCACCATTACAAATAATTGCTGTGATACTTTAATCTTTACTTTTACGTTACAATAACATAAAAACATTATGAAACTTATCAGTCATGGTGTATGCTTTAGTATAAAATAAAAGTACTAAAATTCTAAATTTTATGACATTAAGGTTTTGTTTGGCATGTATTAAAATAACATATATTATTTTAGTTCATTATTTTATTTGGATCACAATTATTTTATTTAAGTCGTATTATATCTTTATTACATTACTTCAAATGCAATCAATTTTTTACAATTTTTTTTTATAAAAAATCAAAAAATATATTAATCTAGTTGGGAGCCCCTAAAGCTAAGTTCACACACTGTAAAAACAAACATTATGAAATTGGTTAGTTGGTTGGTCAGCCCGCGAAACTCATTAGAATTTCCCGCCGAAAGCAGCCCACAACGACGACCTCACACTCACTTCAAACTTCAACCGTCATTTTCAAACGTCACTTTCCTTTTTTCCCGCCAACTTTTTTTTTTTCAATATTTTATTTTGTTTTATTTATTATTTTATTTAAATGGTGGGTTCGAAATTTGAACAAAACGAGCTCATCTCCATCTCCCGCTGTTTCCCACTCAAAATCCCAAAACCCAACAAAAAAAGTACAAACAGATTTTCCGACCACATTTTGACACTTTTCGTTGGTGGTGAATTTTGAAATAATGCACTATTTAAAATTTTCCCAAAAAAAAAAAAAAAAAAAAAAAAATCTAGAAAATTACTATTTCCATTTCAAATTATTTGCTTGAAATGAAATACAATTTTTAAAATAATGTACTCTTATGTTATAATTTTTAATTTTTTTTACAAATTAAAATTACTTAAAAAAATGGTAAATTACAAATACACTTTCTGAAATTTGCTTAAAGTACAGATTATTCCCTGTAGTTTGAAAAATTACAAATATCCCATTATTAAAATTTTTTATTCAATAGAATTAACTAAAAAAAATAAATTCCTAATTGTTCTTCTATACAATAATAAAATTATCTAAATTATTAATTGAAATACATTTATAACATCATTAAAAATTGTTAATTGACTTGATGATTTATTAATAAAAGAGGCGATTTGTTATGAAATTAGAAATCTCAATGGGTAAAATGTAATTTCTAGAATCACAAGAGGTGATTTGTATTTTAATCAAATATCAGGAGGTTTATTTGTAATTTATCCTAAAAAAAAATTGTGAACCAATGTTTTTATTTTTATTTAAGTAAATTACAAATAAACTCTTGATATTTGTTTAAAATATGAATTGCTCCATGTGATTTGAAAAATTGCAAAGACCTCCCTGTCATAATTTTTTTATTTAATAGAATTAATTGAAAAAGTAAAATTTCTAATTGTTCACCTATACAATAATAAAATTATTTGAATTATTAATTAAAATAAAATTTTAACATTATTAAAAATTGTTAATTAATTGATTATTTATTAATAAAAGAACCTATTGTTATGAAATTAGAAATTTTAAGGGACATAACGTAATTTTTAAAATTACAAAAAATAATTTATAATGTAAATAAATCTTAGAAAATGTGTTTCTAATTTATGTTTTTTATTTTTATTGATTGATTGATATGATTCTATGAACCAATACTTAACAAAATGTGGGGTCAGCCAACGTGGGCCACAAATCCATCGTCCTTTTTGTTATCTAGACCACCTCCAAAGGTGCATCAAATCATGCATCAAATTTGAAATTTGATAAGAAAGTGACTTTTTCAAGTTCTAATAGTTTTACTAATTTGATATCAAAATGAGAATGGAACAAACATTTCATCAAACTGAGAACAAGCTCTGTATATCAGTATTTCACTGTGCTTGACCGTTGGGGTGGGCCAATCGGTCAATCGACCAGATGTCCGGCCGGTTGACCCACCGGTCGACCGGTTCCCTTTCAAATAGGTAGGTTCAAACCGATCAAAAAGGTTCAAACAGGTAAAAAAAAAAAAAATTTAACCTTACCAGTCGACCCTTCATTTTTGATGCACGGTTGGAGCAAGCCATATTAGATTGAGAAAATTGACTTTTTTTTACTCAAATTTAGTGAAAAATTTGGTTCACCGTTGGAGATGCTCTTATAAATTTATAAAATTACTCTAAAAATCATTTAAAAAAAGAAATTATATGTGGATAGGTTTCGTTTGAAAATATGTTATTTTAGCGCATTTTTGAGAAGTTGGTAAAAATTTAATTTTTTAGTTTTTTTATAACTTTTTTGTATAAAAAAATAAAAAAGTGATGTGATCTAAAAAAGTTAAAAAGTCAAAAAATTGGCTTTTTATTAGCTTCTCAAAAGGCCCTTAGTAATTTTTTTTATTTTTTATGAAAAAATATATAAAAAAATAAAAAGAGTAATGTGATAACTTATAATGACATTTTAATTTTTTGATTAAATTTTCAAATTGTCTAAGTGTGATCTACATTTACTAATTTTAAATTTATACTACAAATTCATTTTTCAAATAAAATTTGGAATAAATTTTTTTGATAGCATTTTTGTTATAACAACATTACAATCACATATACTCTTTGTTACAATCAAACACAAACTCAGCAATTGAATGTGTGGACTGTGGGATGTTTTGAGAAAATGATTAAAAATTGATTTTTTATTTTTATTTTTTTAAAAAGTGAGAGATGATGTGATCCAAAATAGGTTAAAAGTTAGAAAATAACTTTTAGTCCACTTCCTAAAAGTGGGAATTATAGAAAGGTGAGAGATGAAACTTTTGGACTATTTTGGAAAGATGGTTCAAAATCATCTTTTAATTTATAATTTATTTTGAGTCACATTATTTCTCTACTTTTTTATACGTTTTTTCACAAAATAAAAAAAATTCAAAATCAACTTTTAACTAATTTTTCAAAACAAATTTATGTCAGTTTTTTTTGAAAGAGAAAATTACAATTTCATGTTTTGTGTAATTATTTTTGATTATTTAGACTGAATTGTAATTCCACCTTTAAATTAAGGACTCGCGTTGAAAATTTGATCATGGCACACTAACAACTATATTGACGTCATCTCGTGGTACGGATTGGGAGTCAAGCTTCATCTTCACTTCACTGAGGAGTTTGTATTTGAGATTTTTTTCATTTCAAATTTCAAATATTTGAAACTTCATGTAGGTCCTATCCTCACATGGAGTTAGATATAATTGATAACTATATGTGGGATTAGACTTTTTGTATCTGTATAAAATAACACTCATCGAATTTAATGGTTTTGTAATAGAAAGTGTAAAAGAAAACAAAATATGGCACAAGTTGGTTCACATGGGCATCATATCAGCAAGGGTGATGTGATCTGGTCAATGGTTAAATAAAAGAAAAGACTTGTTGGTTGAATTTTTCTTTTCTTATTTTTTTTAGGGTAATCGGTTTATAAATCTAATTTCAAATTAGTCTCAAATTCTTTTCTATTTGTTTAAGATGATAGGTTAGTTACATTTGTGTCATTTGAACTCGATTCAAGTTTTGTTATTTTTTGGGTTGGGGAGGGGGGAGGGAGGGGAGACTGATTTAGAGAATAACTAAGAGCCCCATTTGGGATGCTCATTTAGACTAAAATAGTGGGTGTTTGGGAAGTGAGTTTTTATGTAGATTTTATTAGATGTAGGTTTTTATGAGATAAAAAATTTTTAGTGTTTGGGAAGATAGTTGAGTTTTTATGTGGTTGGATGTGATGTTTGTGAGAGAAAAAGTGAAATGATTATGGGGTTGGATGTGATATTTTGTTTGGATGTGTTTTTTTTGGTTTTGCAAAACTTTTGTCTTTTAGTAGAAAAAATGAGAAAAAAATTTGGGATGTTGCTTCCCAAACACCATATACGAAAAAATAAATTATTTTAATAAAATAAAATAAAATATCATATCTAATTCATAATCATTTCATTTTTTCTTTTATAAAAGTCAAAAAAGTCAAAAAAATCAAAAAAAAAAAACTATCCCAAACGAGATTTTTTTATTCCAAGCTAAAAAAATAAAAAAAGTCAACTCACATTCCAAACGAATCCAAAAAAAAAGAAAGAACAATGACATTACAAACGAACCCGATATCCAATATTGGACCCTTAAATAGAAAGTTGTAAATTACACTTTTAATTCCTGCAGCACGTATGATTTAAAGTTATTTTTATTTATATTATTTTAAATTGAATAATTTAGTTTATATACTTTAAGTTTGTTCATTTGGCAACATCCTAAATAAGGTATTTATTGGCGGATTTGAGTCAGACAACCTTTCTATTTTTTTACACGTCTTTTCTTAATAAGTTAAAAAATTAATTTATAAATCATACTCAAAATAATTAGTTTCAATTTGATTCTTATGTCCAAATTGAAAATTAACGATTTCCAGATTATATTAATAAGTCATGCATGACCTTTTTATTTATTTATTTATTTAATAAACCGATTAAATATATATAAAGCATTATAATTATCGATTGGAAAATTCATTTGATTTTAACTTCGACTCCCCTTTTAACCAATTGACAAAGCATGCAATAATAAAGACATTGAAGCCAAATAATATAGTTTTGTATTTGGCTCATCACCAACAAATCCAAAATGGTCACCGACTTTGGCATGTGGAAGAGAGATTTGTATACTGCTGAAAGTGTCAATTTTTTGTTTGTATCACAAAAAATTTGGATCAAATGAGTTTGCCATGTTATATTATATACACGTAAAAGATCCAATCCAAACCAAACAACCCACAAAGGAATCCATAATATGACAAAGAAAGTTGCGTGTAAACCCTACTTTTCTTTGAATGTAGACTTCACTTTGATATAAATAATTTTTTTAAAAACAAATTATGAACTACAAGTTTATTTTTTACTAATACTAAAAAAAATAATAACAAATAAAATTTTTACAAATTAAGATGTTTTTTCATGAGAAATTGTTGAATTTTTCAGTGTGAGAGGAATAGTGTTTGAATTTTGAAAATGAGAACATAAGAATTATTCTTTCACAACGATGCTGTTTTTAAAGTAAGAGATCTTGTCAAGCACACTCGTTTGGCAACTGGGGTTGGGTTTAGGGTTGAGTAAGAAATTCGTGAAATTCGTAATTTGATCTAGTCCAGTCTAATTTGGTAGGTTTGGATTGATTTTTTGAATCCATGATTTAGTTTCAGATTGAAAAATTAAAAATCCGTAATTCACGGATTGATTCGGGATTGAACTCTACGTTTCTAGATTAGAACTGATTCAGACCGTACATAAATAGTCTACATTTTATTATACACCATTTCACATAGTATTTTCTCTTATTTTATATAAAACCTAAACCCAAACCTAACCCGCATAGTATATTCTTTTATTACTTTTGTTTGTTAGTTTTAATTTATAATGGTCTAAATACTTATGGTGAAATTAGTTTTCTTATAATTATTTAAATTCTAGAACAATATGTCGCTATTATGGAAAGACATGTTACTTTTGTCGAACTAATATTGTGCTATATTTATGTTTTTATGAAATTAAAGTGCTATATATTTTTTTTGTTATTTAATTATGTGAATCTGTGGTCTAAACCGATCCAATCCATGTTTAAATGGATTGGTTCAGATTGGTTTCACGATTTAAACGGATTGGATTGGTTTCAATTTTTCGGTAATTGTAGATAACGGATTGGTCTTGATTTTATCCCAATCCGATCTAATTTGGACCATGCTCACCCCTAATTGGGTTAGATTTGGAACTATTTTAGTCATAAAGTAGACTTTTTAGTCCAATAAAACAAAATATTACTCCAATTCATAGTCATTACATTCTTTCTCTTACAAAAGTAAAAAAAGTCAAAAAATTCATCATAAACAAAACTTTTTAACCTCAAATTAAAATAGTCAAAAAATCAAAAGTCAAAAAAGTCAACTCAATTCCAATGAGAAAGGCTGTGCTAGAGTGTGTGGTCCACGTAAATAGATGACCACTTAATTTTTTTTAAAAATCTAAAGGGGGCGGCTATTTGAGTTTCTTTTAAAGAATCTTAGGCACCGTTTGGGAAGAAGAATATGAGATTTTTTTTGGTTATTTTAGTTACAAAAGACAAAATAGGTTATTTTAGCCATAAAAAATAAAGTATCACATCTAACCCATAATTATTACACTATTCTCTCACAAAAAAGTCAAAAAAGTCAAAAAGGCAAAAAGTCCTTCCCAAACCAAACTTTTTAACTCAGGCTAAAATAGCCAAAAAAATTAAAAAGTCAAAAAACCAACACATTTCCCAAACCAACCCTAAAGGAGATATGTTTATATAATTTAGAGATAAATTAATAGTTAATACTACTATTACAAAGCAATTTTTTTAAAATTGTTGGTGGATAATGACTCTTTTGTCCCTCAAGGATCTATACTGAACCAAGCTCACCACTCAACACCATGGCTGCAACCAGACAAAAATACATACTATGAGAGTGAGAGTGAGAGAGAGAGCCCATGAGAGACCATGTTTCAATGGTGTAATCTATATAACAAGGAAGCTCTTCTTTTGAATCTGATGTGACTTTTGTCTTATGTGTTAAAATGTGGACCATTAGATTGATGATTCAATCCAAGGGCTAGAAATCTGTATAACAATGGAAGGCAGTTTGAATGTCTTAGTTTCCCGCCCAAGCCCTCTCTCTCCTGCGTCCTACCCACCCATCCCATTTTCCCAAGACAAATGCAAACATGGGATTATAAGCCCAAGACAATGACATGTCTGTGTTTTTTTGTTCACCACGTCTTCTCTCCCTCTTCTTGCTTTTTGTTCAAAAGACATTCAAGCTCTCTCTCTACCATCACTAGGTAAGGAACTTTTATCTTCTCACTTTCTTTTTGTTTTTCTATTCATGTTTTTTAGCTCTGTTATTTTTTTCCCCAATTCATAGCTCCAGTTTTTTTGTTTTGTTTTTGGTATTCAATAAGGAACAAAGCTCTGTTTTTTCTCCACCATCACCAGGTAATGCATTTTTATCTCCTCACTTTCTTTTTTGTTTTTCTATTCATTTTTTTACCTTTGTTCATAGCTCTGTTTTTTTTTTTTTTTTTTTTCATTCTGTCATCCCTATTTGTATTCAATAAGGAACAAAGCTTTGTTTTTTTCAACACAGTCAAGTTAATTTTTTTGTTAAAATAGTATATTTGTGTTTAATTAAAATAGTGTGTTTGTGGTGATTAATAACCTACAATATATTTGGGTTTTTATATATTGTTTACAGGTTTTTGAAATCTATAGAAGTAACCAAACACCATAGAGAAAGGTTGATCATCAAAGGACTTCTGAGAACTTAAGAAAAAAAAAAATAGAAAATGAAATGAAGACAGAGAGAGGAAGATGGGTATATTTTTTGAATACCAAACACCATTTAATTAATCATATTTTTTTGAATACATTTGGTGTACCAATGACGGGAATTATAATAAATACATACATATCAAGATTAGTTGGGACATAATTTTGAATATGTTGGTGAGCTAAAAAAAAAAAATGTATCGTCACATTTAATTAATCATTTCATGTGTCAAGAAAGCCATTAATGATGCAGAATTATTCTATACAATCAAACCAAGCATTGACATTTTAAGCAGATGAAATAATTCTTGGATATGTAGTTAAATGTTTTTTTTGATTCAAGACATGTAGTTAAATGTTGAATTATATGTTATGACCTCTTTTGATGTTGAATATAATTCAATAATTAGAGTTATATGACAATTTATATGATATTCTTTTCCTTTTGTTACAATAGTTATTGATGGAGAGTCTTCTCTACTACACAAGGTAATTTATTTTGAATTTGTTCCAAGTGCAACCGGTTCTATGGTTTCAGTTTTGATTTGGAATTGGGTTTGTATGATTTTGATTTGCAACCGGTTCTCTCTATGTCTGTGGCTCTATATTTTCGTCTTGGAAT
>CM069903.1:153974485-154042513 GCA_036172215.1 Camellia granthamiana
TGACACTTTTCGTTGGTGGTGAATTTTGAAATAGGGCTTTGGTTGGTAGCTCAAAAAATTGTGGCTTTAATGGCCCTAATTTCCATATTAGGTAAAAAAAAAAAGAAAAAAAAAACAAACTTACCCAAAAAAGAAATTAGGGCCATTAGGGCCACAGTTTTTAGGGCCACAAAACATTTTTCTTTGAAATAATGCACTATTTAAAATTTTCCCAAAAAAAAAAAAAAAAAATCTAGAAAATTACTATTTCCATTTCAAATTATTTGCTTGAAATGAAATACAATTTTTAAAATAATGTACTCTTATGTTATAATTTTTAATTTTTTTTACAAATTAAAATTACTTAAAAAATGGTAAATTACAAATACACTTTCTGAAATTTGCTTAAAGTACAGATTATTCTCTGTAGTTTGAAAAATTACAAATATCCCATTATTAAAATTTTTTATTCAATAGAATTAACTAAAAAAAATAAATTCCTAATTGTTCTTCTATACAATAATAAAATTATCTAAATTATTAATTGAAATACATTTATAACATCATTAAAAATTGTTAATTGACTTGATGATTTATTAATAAAAGAGGCGATTTGTTATGAAATTAGAAATCTCAATGGGTAAAATGTAATTTCTAGAATCACAAGAGGTGATTTGTATTTTAATCAAATATCAGGAGGTTTATTTGTAATTTATCCTAAAAAAAAATTGTGAACCAATGTTTTTATTTTTATTTAAGTAAATTACAAATAAACTCCTGATATTTGTTTAAAATATGAATTGCTCCATGTGATTTGAAAAATTACAAAGACCTCCCTGTCATAATTTTTTTATTTAATAGAATTAATTGAAAAAGTAAAATTTCTAATTGTTCACCTATACAATAATAAAATTATTTGAATTATTAATTAAAATAAAATTTTAACATTATTAAAAATTGTTAATTAATTTGATTATTTATTAATAAAAGAACCTATTGTTATGAAATTAGAAATTTAAGGGACATAACGTAATTTTTAAAATTACAAAAAATAATTTATAATGTAAATAAATCTTAGAAAATGTGTTTCTAATTTATGTTTTTTATTTTTATTGATTGATTGATATGATTCTATGAACCAATACTTAACAAAATGTGGGGTCAGCCAACGTGGGCCACAAATCCATCTTCCTTTTTGTTATCTAGACCACCTTCAAAGGTGCATCAAATCATGCATCAGATTTGAAATTTGATAAGAAAGTGACTTTTTCAAGTTCTAATAGTTTCACCAATTTGATATCAAAATGAGAATGGAACAAACATTTCATCAAACTGAGAACAAGCTCTGTATATCAGTATTTCACTGTGCTTGGCCGTTGGGGTGGGCCAATCGGTCAATCGACCAGATGTCCGGCCGGTTGACCCACCGGTCGACCGGTTCCCTTTCAAAAAGGTAGGTTCAAACCGATCAAAAAGGTTCAAACAGGTAAAAAAAAAAAAATTTAACCTTACCAGTCGACCCTTCATTTTTGATGCACGGTTGGAGCAAGCCATATTAGATTGAGAAAATTAACTTTTTTTTTACTCAAATTTGGTGAAAAATTTGGTCCACCGTTGGAGATGCTCTTATAAATTTATAAAATTACTCTAAAAATCATTTAAAAAAAGAAATTATAAGTGGATAGGTTTCGTTTGAAAATATGTTATTTTAGCGCATTTTTGAGAAGTTGGTAAAAATTTGATTTTTTAGTTTTTTTATAACTTTTTTGCATAAAAAAATAAAGAAGTGATGTGATCTAAAAAAGTTAAAAAGTCAAAAAATTGGCTTTTTATTAGCTTCTCAAAAGGCCCTTAGTAATTTTTTTATTTTTTATGAAAAAATGTATATTATAATGACATTTTAATTTTTTGGTTAAATTTTCAAATTGTCTAAGTGTGATCTACATTTACTAATTTTAAATTTATACTACAAATTCATTTTTCAAATAAAATTTGGAATAAATTTTTTTGATAGCATTTTTGTTAGAGTAATTCGTGGTAGCTCGAATTATCGTGGCTCGAACGGCTCGACAGCCCAAAACGACGTCGTTTTGGGCTGTTTTTTTTTTTTTTTTTTCTTCTTCTTCTTCGCATGGCTTCTTCTTCTTCGTCTGAACTGAAACAGAGGGAGAGGAGAGGGGAGAGAGAGAGAGAGGAGGCAGGTCGTCCGTCCGTCGCAGCCTTCCGCCCGCCGTCGCAGCCCTCCGCCGTCGCCTCTGCCCGATCGCGTCACAAGTCCGTCGTAGCCCTCCGCCGTCGCAGCCCTCCGCCATGCCTCTGCCTTGCCTCCGCCCCCTCCTCCTCCATTTTTTAGGCCCCCTCCCCTCCCCTCCCCTCCCCCTCCTCCCCTCCCCTCCCCCTCCTTCCTCCCTCTCCCTTCTTCCCTCTCACATTTTCGAGCCAATTTCGAGCCAAAAACTCGAGCTACCAATCACTGCTCTTTTTGTTATAACAACATTACAATCACATATACTCTTTGTTACAATCAAACACAAACTCAGCAATTGAATGCGTGGACTGTGGGTTGTTTTGAGAAAATGATTAAAAATTGATTTTTTATTTTTATTTTTTTAAAAAGTGAGAGATGATGTGATCTAAAATAGGTTAAAAGTTAGAAAATGACTTTTAGTCCACTTCCTAAAAGAGCCCTGTATGTGGGAATTATAGAAAGGTGAGAGATGAAACTTTTGGACTATTTTGGAAAGATGGTTAAAAATTATCTTTTAATTTAGAATTTATTTTGGGTCACATTATTTCTCTACTTTTTTATACGTTTTTTCACAAAATAAAAAAAAGTCAAAATCAACTTTTAACTAATTTTTCAAAACAAATTTATGTCAGTTTTTTTTGAAAGAGAAAATTACAATTTCATGTTTTGTGTAATTATTTTTTATTATTTAGACTGAATCGTAATTCCACCTTTAAATTAAGGACTCGCGTTGAAAATTTGATCATGGCACACTAATAACTATATTGACGTCATCTCGTGGTACGGATTGGGAGTCAAGCTTCATCTTCACTTCACTGAGGAGTTTGTATTTGAGATTTTTTTCATTTCAAATTTCAAATATTTGAAACTTCATGTAGGTCCTATCCTCACATGGAGTTAGATATAATTGATAACTATATGTGGGATTAGACTTTTCGTATCTGTATAAAATAACACTCATCGAATTTAATGGTTTTGTAATAGAAAGTGTAAAAGAAAACAAAATATGGCACAAGTGGGTTCACATGGGCATCATATCAGCAAGGGTGATGTGATCTGGTCAATGGTTAAATAAAAGAAAACACTTGTTGGTTGAATTTTTCTTTTCTTATTTTTTTTAGGATAATCGGTTTATAAATCTAATTTCAAATTAGTCTCAAATTCTTTTCTATTTGTTTAAGACGATAGGTTAGTTACATTTGTATCATTTGAAAATTGAACTCGATTCAAGTTTTGTTATTTTTTGGGTGGGGGGAGGGGGGTGATTTAGAGAATAAAGAGCCCCATTTGGGATGCTCATTTGGATTAAAATAATCATATACGAAAAAATAAATTATTTTAGTTAAATAGAATAAAATATCATGTCTAATTCATAATCATTTCATTTTTTCTTTTATAAAAGTCAAAAAAATCAAAAAAAAAAAAAAAAAAACTATCCCAAACGAGATTTTTTTATTCCAAGCTAAAAAAATAAAAAAGTCAACTCACATTCCAAACGAATCCAAAAAAAGAGAAAGAACAATGACATTACAAACGAACCCGATATCCAATATTGGACCCTTAAATAGAAAGTTGTAAATTACACTTTTAATCCCTGTAGCACGTGTGATTTAAAGTTATTTTTATTTATATTATTTTAAATTGAATAATCTAGTTTATATACTTTAAGTTTGTTCATTTGGCAACATCCTAAATAAGGTATTTATTGGCGGATTTGAGTCAGACAGCCTTTCTATTTTTTTACACGTCTTTTCTTAATAAGTTAAAAAATTAATTTATAAATCATACTCAAAATAATTAGTTTCAATTTAATTCTTATGTCCAAATTGAAAATTAACGATTTCCAGATTATATTAATAAGTCATGCATGACCTTTTTATTTATTTATTTATTTAATAAACCGATTAAATATATATAAAACATTATAATTATCGATTGGAAAATTCATTTGATTTTAACTTCGACTCCCCTTTTAACCAATTGACAAAGCATGCAATAATAAAGACATTGAAGCCAAATAATATAGTTTTGTATTTGGCTCATCACCAACAAATCCAAAATGGTCACCGACTTTGGCATGTGGAAGAGAGATTTGTATACTGCTGAAAGTGTCAATTTTTTGTTTGTATCACAAAAAATTTGGATCAAATGAGTTTGCCATGTTATATTATATACACGTAAAAGATCCAGTCCAAACCAAACAACCCACAAAGGAATCCATAATATGACAAAGAAAGTTGCGTGTAAACCCTACTTTTCTTTGATTGTAGACTTCACTTTGATATAAATAATTTTTTTAAAAACAAATTATGAACTATAAGTTTATTTTTTACTAATACTAAAAAAAATAATAACAAATAAAATTTTTACAAATTAAGATGTTTTTTCATGAGAAATTGTTGAATTTTTCAGTGTGAGAGGAATAGTGTTTGAATTTTGAAAATGAGAACATAAGAATTATTCTTTCACAACGATGCCGTTTTTAAAGTAAGAGATCTTGTCAAGCACACTCGTTTGGCAACTTGGGTTGGGTTTAGGGTTGAGTAAGAAATTCGTGAAATTCGTAATTTGATCTAGTCCAGTCTAATTTGATAGGTTTGGATTGATTTTTTGAATCCATGATTTAGTTTCAGATTGAAAAATTAAAAATCCGTAATTCACGGATTGATTCGGGATTGAACTCTACGTTTCTAGATTAGAACCGATTCAGACCGTACATAAATAGTCTATATTTTATTATACACCATTTCACATAGTATTTTCTCTTATTTTATATAAAACCTAAACCCAAACCTAACCCGCATAGTATATTCTTTTATTACTTTTGTTTGTTAGTTTTAATTTATAATGGTCTAAATACTTATGGTGAAATTAGTTTTCTTATAGTTATTTAAATTCTAGAACAATATGTCGCTATTATGGAAAGACATGTTACTTTTGTCGAACTAATATTGTGCTATATTTATGTTTTTATGAAATTAAAGTGCTATATATTTTTTTTGTTATTTAATTATGTGAATCTGTGGTCCTAAACCGATCCAATCCATGTTTAAATGGATTGGTTCAGATTGGTTTCACGATTTAAACGGATTGGATTGGTTTCAATTTTTCGGTAATTGTAGATAACGGATTGGTTTTGGTTTTATCCCAATCCGATCTAATTTGGACCATGCTCACCCCTAATTGGGTTAGATTTGGAACTATTTTAGTCATAAAGTAGACTTTTTAGTCCAATAAAACGAAACATTATTCCAATTCATAGTCATTACATTCTTTCTCTTACAAAAGTAAAAAAAGTCAAAAAATTCATCATAAACAAAACTTTTTAACTTCAAATTAAAATAGTCAAAAAATCAAAAGTCAAAAAGTCAACTCAATTCCAATGAGAAAGGCTGTGCTAGAGTGTGTGGTCCACGTAAATAGATGACCACTTAATTTTTTTTAAAAATCTAAAGGGGGCGGCTATTTGAGTTTCTTTTAAAGAATCTTAGGCACCGTTTGGAAAGAAGAATATGGGATTTTTTTTAGTTATTTTAGTTACAAAAGACAAAATAGGTTATTTTAGCTATAAAAAATAAAGCATCACATCTAACCCATAATCATTACACTATTCTCTCACAAAAAAAGTCAAAAAAGTCAAAAAGTCAAAAAGCCCTTCCCAAACCAAACTTTTTAACTTAGGCTAAAATAGCCAAAAAAATTAAAAAGTCAAAAAACCAACCCATTTCCCGAACCAACCCTAAAGGAGATATGTTTATATAATTTAGAGATAAATTAATAGTTAATACTACTATTACAAAGCAATTTTTTTAAAATTGTTGGTGGATAATGACTCTTTTGTCCCTCAAGGATCTATAGTGAACCAAGCTCACCACTCAACACCATGGCTGCAACCAGACAAAAATACATACTATGAGAGTGAGAGTGAGAGAGAGAGAGAGAGCCCATGAGAGACCATGTTTCAATGGTGTAATACATGATAATGTGCCTCTCACGACATAAACCAAGTTCTTTTACAGCGTAAAATTAATGTGGTATGTGTGGATAGTGATATGGATGCACATGCTTACTCTTTTTTGATACTTTCGTAACCATGTTCTCTTGTTCACATGTCTCTCTCAAGAAAAATTATATAATAAATTTAAAATATTATGTGATCATATTTGTTTATCAATCACTATTTATTATATTTCTCAATCACTTATAATAACATTTCATTTACGCACATTCTTCATCAATTACAATATTATAAAATATTACGTATCCATATTCCAAAACTACTTAATAATAATCCGTTTGTCAAACTAAAATTGGTTGAGAAAACTTTGTCAATTATGGGCACACAATTTTTATGATTTTTTTTTTTTTACTGTTATAGGTATGTTTGTTGTAAATAACCTTATCAAATTATGATGGGTACAAGGTACAAAAATTTAATATGCAGCACAAAGAGGAGCAATTTTTGCAAGCTTTGGGAAGTTCCTAGCTAGCTTTTGATTTTTTAGTTATTTTAGATTGGTTAAAAAAGTTATGTTTGAGAAGATAATTAAATTTTTTTTTTTGTAATTGATTTGATGGTTGTGAAAGAAAAAGTGAAATAATTATGTTTCGTATGTGATACTTTTTATTGACTATTCTATTCTATCCTATTTTATTTTTATTAATTATTTTAACGAAAAAAACTATCAACCCAACTTCCCAAACGGGTATGGATACAATGGTACTGTTTTATTTTATTTTATTTATTGATTCAGATAGTAAAATTTATTATATTTATGTGGGTGTTTAATTGGTAAATGATGTTACATCACATTGTCATGTATCTTATTTTCATAGCACCTATTGAAGGATTGGAATGTGGCGCTCCAAAAACATGTGTGTTTGGTTTAGTTTTAAAATTAATTTTAAAATTAGTTTTTAAAAGAATGTTAAAAGTTTAAAACTTGTTTGGTTACGATTTTTTAAAAATAGTTTTTGAGTTTTATATTTTCAAAATAGTTTTTAGAAAATTAAATTCAAAATTTGTTTGGTTATGAATTTTCAAAACATAATTTTGAGTTTTTTTGGGCCTTGTATTTTTTTTTTGTCATGTAGTCAAAACTTTATGAAATATTATAGTAAATTTTGTTTACTTTTTTCATATACATAACCTAATCGTACTTTTTAAATGTGTCTAATGGCATCTATAAATCGGAGTTTCATTATGTATTTATTAATTCACCCACTTTAAAAATTAATACAAGTTTAATGTTTTATGTATTTATTAAATTTGTTTTGATTTCTTCATATTTTGTTTAAGCATCTGTAGATCATATATATCTAAAACATAAAAAATTATTTGTCCAATATTTGAAAACCAAACAAAATCAATTTTAATTACTTGAAAACCAAACAAAACTTTAAAAATTATTTAAGAAGAAGACGTTGGTCTATCGAATTTAAATGTAACTAATTTTTTTCACTAATTTGAAAAATAATAACATATTAATTCCAAATAATATGTGGGCGTGGTGAATTTTGTGTTTTGAAAACTTGTTTGTGAAAACAAAAATCAAATAAGTTTTAGGTTTTAGATTTTGGAAAATAAATTCAAAATGAGATTTGAAATGTATGTTGTGAAAATTTAAAACCAAATAAGTTTTGAAAAATAAATTCTAAAATTGAACCAAATGGTCTAGTGTTGGATTTGAATGTCGAATTTATTGATGAATTTAGCATATTTTCATTTGTTATTTTGAAGAATAACTTGTTTTGGAATGGCACATAAACCATGGTCGTCAACTAAGGTGATGTTTGGTTTTCCTTTTGGGCTTACAAAAGGATAAAAAAAAATCAAAAAATCACAAAATGACAAAATAAGTAAAAGATAAAAAAAATATACCATTCCAAAGCTAAAAAGTCAAAAAGTCAAACAAGAATATCAAACGACTAAAAAAGTCTTTAGCCTAAAAAAATTAAAAAATTAATTAAAAAAATCATTGCCAAACGAAGACCAAATTTATTCAGTTGTCGTAACATAATTGGGTAGTAAAAAAAAAGGGGGTTGAGATTCAAAAGAATTGAACGAGGTGTTTGCTCCTAAATTTACAGGTAATATTTTATCATCCAACTAAGAGTGACAGTTCAAAGATTTTAATTGAAATAAAAAAAAAAAAAGGGCTAACGTATAATGTAAAGATTAAAAATTAGGGAGAGTTTATATTGTGCACTTATTGGTTGGATCTTAATAGTTGGACTAAATTCTTATCAAGTCTTATTGAAAATAAATCCTTATACAATCATCGCTAAGCATAATCTTTTGTGACGATATTTTACACATGTCACTAAAAATTGATAATTAGTGATTTTTTTGGTCGTGATTTTAATAAATTGTTGCTAAAACTTACAATTGGTAACTTTTTGTGATGAATTTTTCAAATTGTCTTTGAAAGTTGAAAATTAGTGACTTTTTTGGTAACGATTTTTTTAAACTATCGCAAAAACTTATAATTAGTAACTTTTTTATGACAATATTTAATTTATCACTAAAAATTAATAATTAGTAACGTTTTTTAATAGTGTATGATAAAAAATGTTATTAATTATCATAAAACTTATTGAAAAATAATTCCACTTAGTAGGACCTACACGTAAGTCTTTCAAAAAGTTATACTTTTAGTGAGAGAAGTTATACATTTTGGGAAAAGTCTACAATGTACGCTGCTTGTTGGATGTAGATGGTATGCACCTTATGCAAGAAGGATAACTTCTCTCACAAAATCTATAACTTTTGTCACAAAAAATATAACTTTTTTTCTTTACAAAAAAATAGATTTTTTTTGTTCTCACAAAATGTATAGCTTCTCTCACAAAAAGTATAATTTTAGTTATATATAACTTTTAAGATGCCCATCACAACTTCAAAATTCATTACTTTTATCACAAAAATCGTAACTTTTATATCACAAAATGTAGGATTAACTTGGTTTATATTTAGTTGTGGTTTGGCAA
This sequence comes from Camellia granthamiana, assembly GCA_036172215.1. NCBI lineage: Eukaryota > Viridiplantae > Streptophyta > Magnoliopsida > Ericales > Theaceae > Camellia > Camellia granthamiana. The sequence continues at coordinate 153,983,703 of CM069903.1, forward strand.
AAACTTTTTTAGTTAATTTTTGTGAGTTGGAACGTTCTTAGCATTTGATATTTATGTATTGTGTAAGCTTGAAAACAAGTCCTAAATAAATTATATTTAATTGTGAAAGATGTGACGATAGAATATGAGAGTGTTTGATTTAGTTTTTAAATTAATATTGGAATAAAAAAATTTAAAAAAATATAACAAATTTTCATAACTTTTTTTAAAAAGGTTAATTGGTGATAAATCCAATTTAAGGAAGATATAAGACATTACTCTAAGAGATATTTTTTTTTATTGATGAGAGGTCCATACTTTGTATAATAGTTTGGTAAGAAGTCTTGAACAACATTTTGTTTCCAATTTTATCCTCGGACTTTTTTTATCTGTTTGACTTTTCATTGACTATCTGTTCAAATTTAAATCTATCTGTTTAAATTTTTTTATCTGTTCAAATTATTTTCTATCTATTCAAATTTTTTTGTCTTTTTGTTCAAATTTATATCTATCTATTCAATTTTTTTGTCTATCTGTTCAATTTTCCCTATAAATTATATCTATCTGTTCAAATTTTCCCTAAATTCTATTTATCTGTTCAATTTTTTTTCTTGAATTCTATTTGTTATTTTTTTTATCTGTTCAAATCTTTGTATTGAAAAACACCAAGCCACTAACAAGCTACTATGTGTTCAAATTTGAACAAATCTTTTTTTTATTTTTTGCACCACAGATTTTTTTTATCTGTTACAATCATCAACATCAACAACAACAATCTGTTTCATCATCAACAACAACAACTACAACTACAACTACAAATATATATATATATATTATGAACATATTTTATTATCTATTAAAAAATTCTACATGTTCAAATTATCTGTTGAAATTTTATAATATTTTTTCTATTTGTTAAAAATGAAAACAAATTGAATCTGTAAACAATAAAATTTCACATTACATTCACAAAATGGAACAAATAGAATCCTTTATTTGTTCAATTTTTGCTGTCCAAATCCCGTTTCTCTCTCATCCACTTTCTATTTTCTATTTTAGTTCTTTGAATGTCTAGACAAAGAAGAAGATTTCAACCTATCTATTCTCCACGCTTTTCCAAACCAAACGTCATCATCAATGTCTAAGGCAAATATTATTTATGTACCAATTAATTTATGCATCCATCAATAAAAATATTCAAACACTTGATGAACTCTCATAAAGAAGAAGAAGAAAGATAAGAATAACAATCATCAATCAAACTCAAAATAAGAATGGCGTAGCCGAGAACGCAAGGATCGCCGTCAACATTGAACCTCTTTTGCAAATCACCACCACATAATAGTTAATTCTTCATTCATCAATCATCAAATCCAAAAATAAAGTAAAATAAAATAAAATAAAATAAATTGTTATCTATAATCATCACAGTGGCTGGAAGATTTAGCGATGGCTGTGGATTTGGATTTTTCAGAGGATTTTTTGTTTGTGTTTTGAGTCTTTATGATACCGAGATCTGAGATTACATTGCCCTCCAAAATCATCGAAAGAGTTAGTATCCAATGCGCTGAGGGGTTTACTTTCATTGAGCAGCTACGATTCTGAGAAGGTAGAGACAAATCCACTTTTTGCTGTGACGACAGAGTGCAAGAGGCAAGATGGAGATCAGTGGCGATTGACGATGAAGAGAAACGATTTGGGACGGAGGTGGAAGACTACCACAGATCGGGTAGAGGCGGGCAGAGTTGGAGGTGAGGCGAGGCGATGGACGGCGAGGTGGGAGAGGATGACGACGATACGGAGGAAGATGAAGAAGAAAATAAGGAGCAGCGGCGAAGGGGAGAGAGAGAGAGTGTGTGTCATGACCCAAACCCGCCCTTATAGGTTTAGCATCATAACTGCCTAGTAACCCTAAGATTACCTACGGCCTCAATAAACAAAATCGATCTTAATATAATTTACGGGGCTTAGGGGAGGCAATATAAAACATAAAGATGAACCATTGAGTTGTGCATACATGAAAAACCTCATGTTATAGTCGTGCACAACCATATATGTATGTTCACACAACACAGTAATCTTTAACATTTAATACATAATTCAAACATCCATAGTTTTAAATTCAAAACAACCCCCAAATAACAAAACACAAGTACGAGATAAAAAGTGTAACACAATAGGGGTTTTGACTTGCTTGGCTCCACTCGAGCCCAAGCCTACTCCAACCAGGGAGCTTTTCAAAACGGCTGACACAGCGGTAGACTCTGAGGCTTTCTCTATCCTTAGTACTCAGTTTGCTCACCTATATATATATATATATAAATAGTGAGCTAGGGCTCAATGAGTAATAACAAAATAAAGGAGTTAAATGAATGAAGTTTGATAATATTTCAATGTAAGTCCCACTTTAATTCAATTCACAATGATCCAATAATAGCACAATAGCAATAGTCTTTTCAATCAATTTACATGGTACATCCAATAAAGTAACAATATTTCGATATCAATGGGACCACAAGGGTTGATCAATGGGACCACAAGGGTCAATCAATGTTCCATATTCAATGTGACCATGAAGGTATAACATCAGAGATCTCTATGTTTTGATTATCCAATGGGCCTTGGTATTGTTTCCCCCATGCAAGGGCCTATTAAACCAATGGGCCATGGTATTGTTTCTCATAGGCAAGGGCCTCACTATTGAATGCCACGGATACAATTCAAAAGAGAACTTCATTCATCAAAGGAAAACAACATTTCAATAAATCAATCATATGACAATTGTGAAAGTAATATAGTTTGAACATATTTTGATTAAGTTACTACTCACAGTGGGTTGAGTTGACGCTAGGCCTCGGACATCCACTTATACAAAGTACATAGCAAATACACATTGGGGTTTCATTTCGCATTTAACGTTTATCTCAATTCAATTATCTTCTTGTGTGTTTCTACGTCAATTCCTTATTATTAATGTCTTAATCAATGTCTAAGAATGATCTAATAAGCATGAGGATGCAATGATGTACTTATGAAAGCTTTTTGAAAGTTGCTAAAAACAAGGTATTCGCTTGAGCGCACACTTTGTCGTTCGAGCAGTGTGGCCTATCTGCAAAGGTACTAGATGCTCGCAATCTAAGCTCGAGCAAACTTTTGGTCGCTTGAGCCATGAGTAGTGCAAAAGTGGGTTCACTCGAGCGTACACTTGGTCGCTCGAGCATTGTGCAATTGTTTGTAAAAATACTAGAAACTTGAAATGTGTGCTCGAGCGACAATTCCATCACTTGAGCGACTTGCTCAAATTCTAAAATTTCCAAAATCATATTTGCAGTTCAAACTGCAATTCAAAGGCTCAAACCTTGCATGATTGGTATAAAATTATGGAAAAACATTGTATAACATGAAAACACTCTCAGTTTGAAACCAATTACCCAAAATCATGATAAATTTTCAAACCAACTTAGAACTTCATGCTATAAACCATGCATGTCTTGCATTTAATTCTTTTCTTTTCAAAACTCAACAAAATGTTATAAAAGATGTGAAACCATGCAGAATTCTTCAAGATCATGTGTCTATAACTCATGCATGTGGTGACTATGATGAAATTCAACTTCAAAGTTAAGAATTTATGCATGCATATATATGATTAGCTTGTTTCTTCCAAATTTATAGTAATCCTAGCTTCCTCTACACAATTACATGCAAATGAACTTAGGAACTTGATGAATTCAACTTCTATATGTTTTATTTTCGAAGTTTAAGGATGAATTTCATACTTAGAGTGTGAATTCAAGTGTAATCCTAGTTCAATCCCCTAATTTGTCTTCAAATCTCCACAATTCTTACATTTCTCTCTCTCTAAACTTATTGAATTCTCAAGTCTCTCTCTAGTTTCAGCTCATGTGTGTCAAAATATAAGTTCTAAGTATGATTAAGACATATATATACAAACAAATTAAGTTAAGCTAATCAAGATGATTAGGATTAAATAACTACACTTAGTTCCAATCAATTCTAATCAGTTTACTCTAATTATTTTGGTTCGAATCAAATTTTAATTAAAGTTGCCATAAAATTCTAAATATTCTCATTAGCCTATTGGGCTAGTCAATTTCGATTTTTGAAGTCGTTAAGGCTTTCAATTTCTGTCTCTAAGTCGGCAATTCTAACAGGAATTCCATGAACAACTGTGACAACCACCTACTTGATTAAGTAAATTAATTATATTGATTATGTGCTTATTGTTAATTATGTGATTATGTGTTAGTAAATGTTATTGATTGCCATGTGATTATTTGAATTGTGTTGTTGTGAACAGATATGATAGAATGTGATATAAACTTGTCTGACTCAGTAATTTTAACAAGGTAGAATCAAATATTTAGATAGAAAATTAGAGCCTAATTCACACTAGTATAATTAAATTTAGTTTTCTTTAAGTCATAATATGATAAGGATTAATTTAATTTGAGTGAATTTAATTTAATTAGTTAAACCTATAATTTATCAATGCTTAAGATTAATTGTTTTCCTTAATTCTACTCATCAACTTAAAACAAAGAGGAGAAAGAGAGAGGCTTAGTGGGAAATGTTGGAGTCAACATTAGAGTAGAGAGGAAAAGTAGAGCTCAAGGGAAGGAAAAGTAGAGCTCAAGAAGGATAAAAAGAAGAGTGCTTGGAAATCTTCAACAATTTGAGCAATTAAGATAGGAATTCATCTTTAATTCCATGTATTTGAGTTATAATACAAATGAAATCATAGAAACTAAGTGAATCAAGAAGAGATTATGCATGATTAGGAGTTTAACGATGTTAATTGAGGAAAAGAGTTTATATGAGCAATCAAGAAAGGAATTGTAGGATTTGAGCTCAAATCTTCACATGCATGGCAAAATTCCATTAAAAAAAGAAAAAGAAAAAAAAAAAAACCTTCTTCATACATATAGTTTCTTGCGTAATTTTTGAAAGTTAAGGAGGAAATTCCATGAAATTCAAAGATTGGAGCTCACTTGTATAGTTTATGATTTTGTAATGAATTTCAAGAGTTTGGACCTTTTTACATGGATTTGAGCCTCAAGTTGAAGCCATGAATTTTGTTTAAAGCTTGATATGTTTAATTTAATGTGTTCTTGAAAGTTTCTGGGGCTTGAATTACATGAAAATGAAGTTGAAATTGCAAAATGTAAGCTTCAAAATTTGAGCAGAATTTCAGACTAGATTTTACCCAGTTCCGCATGTGCGGCTTGGGGCCCTGCACGTGCGGAAAACAGGGCACCTTAAGCTGAACGTACTGAAATAATTGCACGTGCGGTGGTGGTTCCACACGTGCGGCCAGTTTCCCCGCACGGGCAGTTCTAAGGGCAGTCTCGTTTTTGTTTTTTGCTCTACTTTTCTACCTTGCTCTACTTTTCTACCTTCCACTTGCATGGTTTTAACGTGTTTTTCATGTGCATTTGCATCTCATGAATATGAATCAAATAGAGAACGAAAAGTTAGAACCGGTCGAGTCAACAACAAATAGAAACCGATCAAGTAAACAACGAACTGAATAGAACCGAATAGAACCGACTGAATGATTGAAATGTGTATTGAATTGTTGTGCTTGAATTTATTTGTTAGGTCGGACGCCGCATCTTTAGCACGTGTTTCAGGGAGTCCACAGTGAGTAACACTGTTGTAAAGTTATGTTCCATTCCAATTATTTTCTGATTGATACAAATATATTGTTTCACTGAAATGATCATGTTTATTGATGAATGATTGTTTTATTTTCTAAACTATACTCGTGGCATCCATAGCATATTGTTATTGCTATTGTTACTGTTACAGAGATTTTTGTCGGTTCCAATTCTTGGAACTATTGTTATTTCATTGATGGCCATCAAATGATTGTTCATTCTTTAAGACCTATCAATTGTTCTGCTATTGGATGTACTATGTATGACTATTATGAATCGAAATGATTGATAAGATATAACACATTGATTGAGAAATTGATCTATTGATGAATTGGCTGTTTCAGTTATTGTAAGGACATCATTCATAACCCCTTTACACAGTTGTTATTCATTGGGTTCTAGCTTACTGTTTATTATATATATGTAGGTGATCGAGCACTAGATCAGAGTTAGCGGCGTCGGCCCAAACTTTGTTTTTGTCAAGCCAACTATTGCGCCTTACCGTGAGGTTCCAATCTAACACGTGTCAAGCCTTATCAGGTGATTCAGATTCACCCTTTTATAATGGTTCGAGTGACAAGATTGGTCTTTAATTTTTGTTGTACTGTTTTTGATAATGGGATTTATTTCCCTAACTTGTGTTTTATTTTGTATATAAGTGTTTTATGGACTTAAGTGGTTATGAATATATGAGTATATGAAAGTTGTTTTGTACATTTAAGTTCTCACAACTCTTTAGACGATATTTTCTATTATTGATTGGCTTCCATCAGCTCCTATTATTGTGTTATTGTCATTATTGTTAAGCAGGTCTTTGGTAATCACGGATTACTGGTCGGTTACGATGCTAAATTTATAGGGGCAGGTTTGCGTTGTAACAAAATAGATATTCACACTCAAAAACATATAATTAAGCAATTAAATTCACACAAATAATATATTAAAAAGAATGTACGCGTTGGGGTCGTCATAAAGAGTTAGCGTTTAGAGAGAGAGAGAAAGAGAGAGATTTTGGAAATGGGAGAGAGAGGGGGTTCTGTCATGTGTATATAATAGGGTATTTTGGTCATTTTGTCTAAGCTTGTCCTTTTGGACAAAGTATTATATAGCCTGGACCTCTGGCCATACAAAATTGATAATTGGATTTATAGACCGAGTCTTCTTTTTAAAATTATTTTTTTCTCTCTCCTCTCTCCTTTTTTATTTTTTATTTTTTATTATTAATAAATCAATTAATTACTTTTTCTCTCTTCTCTTCCATTCTCTCACATTTTGTACATCAATTAATGAAATTTTATCTTACACCCATATATTCAACTACAAAAAGAAAAAAAATTTACAAATCATTCCAAAATTATTTTCAAAACTCATAACCAAATAAATTTTTAATTTTCAAACTCTTTTTGACAACTTATCTTTTAAAATACAATTCAAAACTCTTTTAAAAAACTAAATCAAACGGAGCCATGAATCTTCAAAACACTGTATAACTTACTTTTCGTGCTCTTCGGAGGGGTTTAGTCTCCTCGGATACGATAGCCCTATAATTTAGACTGTCATGGTTCTAAATCTGATTTCACAAGTGTAATGTGAAATAAATAAACACAAATGAGTCCAAATCTGGCAAATTTTTTAGAAAATCGATTTTGAATAAAAAATGCCAAAATGAATTGCATTGCCAGATTTCAAAGTCGCCACATAAATATTTTTTGAAAAATTTAGGAAACCCGTGACTCGTGCCAAAGGTTACTTATCCGTTATCACCAAAGTGTCTCAGCTCGAGAACTTTGGTATGAGAGGAGAAGGTCAGGAATTGAGCACCCCACTCACTCGGTCAAAGATTACCCTCTACTAATCATGATGTGATTTTTATTTACATTATATGCTCTTGTTCCGATTATTAGGCTAATATTACTATGTGATGCACAAAAGTATAGACTATTTCGCTCATTTTGGAACGCATTGATTTCATGTTTGTTTTTTGAAAAGTGTTTAAATATGTGCCACTTTGAAAAAGTGATATCATATATACATTAATCAAATCATCCTAACTTAAGTGAAAAAGCCTTCATCTATTAGCATTCAAATAGGTATATCAACTAAGCACTTAGCCTCATGGTAATTATGCTTGACATGACAATCATCACACGCATGCAATATACTAAAGCAAAAATGCTCACCTAGTACTCAACCGAGGCAAGCCAAAATAAAATAAAATAGTTAGAAAAATGCGTGCTCTACCATGCAAGTGACTAATGCAACACACACAAAATGCAACTACGAGGTTCAGTTTATTAACATGGCATATGGATCAATTTCAAGGCATATGATAGCGCATGTATTCAATCAAGGAATTTGAAATTGATGTTGATTAGTATGATGAGCTGAACTCTTTATGCATGCAAAGTGAATGGATGCGAGTCATGGAAAATGCTAAGGAAAACATGATGCTATATACTATGCATTATAAGTGGGTAAATAAAAGAGAGAAAGAAATGGGGGTTGGAAGACATACACAAATTATTACATATTTTCCCTCGCGCGGGAGGGTCTGAATGAATGTCCTAATTTAGCTAATTATTACAACATCGAATTACTTAACTAGCTATTACAAATTCAAAGGAATTTAACTAATTAATGAATTAGCTATTACAAGTTTCAAATGGATCTACTAATTTAAGTACATCATACTAGTATTATCATTAATTTAATGGGCCACGGGGAGCGAAGAATCACACATGCATGAACGCGAATTTCCACCCGAAAACTCCTCTGTTTTGTTGCTAGAACTTCTCTGTTTGCAGTCAGAAAATTACTCGATTTTTTACCTCAACCTCTGCTCTGTTCTGCCATAAAAATGGCATTGTCTGCCCAAAATGGAGTGGCCGGCTGGCCTTGAAAAGTGGTCGGCCGGATTGTTAGGTGGTTGGCCGGCCACTATTTTTTAACATTGCCCTGCTGCAACAGAAATGAAACAGAGCAAAAATAGAGTATTTCCAGGAGGTGTTTGTCCATTATACCTTTGTCTATCATAAAACAGATCAAGGGAGGGGTAGACTTGGTTCGCAAACCATCAATTGTCGCAAACTCGTTGCCTGATAATCTATGAACCGATAGGACAAAGGCTTAATGAATGAGAATAAAAGACCAACGAAACATCCTCTCTATCATGGAGTTACCTCAAGGGAAACGGTAGACATTGACTCTTGAACCATTATCATCACTAAAGATTATGAAATGACTCACGACTCAATAGGTTCAATTAACGTCCGATTTAACCCAACTTGATTTTATTCTTTCACCTCTTTTAGTCCAATTTTATTAGCCATTTTTTAATTACCTTCTTTAATCATTTAGTCCAACAATGAGAATTATGTCCACTAAATGGAGGGAAGTGTCAAACAATAAGTTGTTCTTGACATGAAAGAGATCTAATGCCTTGGTAATGAACCTTTGAAGAGATTAAACCATTAAGTATGAAAGGGTCTCTTTCGCATGCTTTAAACAACACTCATTTGAAACGACTCTCAAACAAAGAAAACCAAGAAAGGAGGGAGGGTGCAGAGATGATTATTACAAGTGAAATATGTATGAAAATCATAAAATAAAAGCTATCAACTCAAATAGTTGGTGTTTAAGGTCCAAACCACCAAACCTATGAGGACTATAACACTACAAGCATACTATACAAAGCATAAGTGAAGTAAACACACTAAAAATCACAAAAATAGTGCTGGAATTAAGTTGGAAAAGTTGGAAAAAAGTGAGCTAAAGCAAGAGAGAATTAAAGCTAGTAAGCAAGCCTAAGGAGGGGTGGCTAACCCCTCAACTTTTGGACCTCAAAACCACATTTTTATCCTCTGAAAAACACTGAAATATAGTGGTAAAGAGTTGGAAAAAAAGTTGAGAAAGAAGTGGGAAACACAAGGGCAAAAGCTTAGAGAACAAGGTTCAAAGAAGAGTGGTTAACCCCTCCACCATTGATAGCTTTAAGCCACAAGTTTCAGCTTATAAAAACAGTCTAAAAACAGTATGAAATCAGCAAGAAAAGAGTAGGAAGACGTGGTGTAAGGATGGTAGAAGTTTTACCTTTTGAAGGGGAGTAACTCCTTTATTCATAAACCATAGAGTATTCACTTTCAAGGGCTGAGATTTGAGCTCAATAACCTCAGCAAGAAGAGCCAATTTTTTTGTTTATGATGTGTAAATAGAGAGTGTATAGATTGCAAGATAGAGAGGGAGAGTGTTTTACAAGTTTTTGGCCTTTCGTAATTTTTTTAATTTAAAATCAAGAGGGTTGGTCTTGTATTTATAGAAAAACAGCTTCTTAGGTCGGAAATATCTATATAGAGAAAGTTGGTGCAAGGCATGCACATTGGGGGGATAGTTGGCATTAGTTGGCAGCAAAATATTTGCCTTCCGAGACACCTGGCCGGCCGGCCAAGTAGGGGATGGCTGGCCACTAAAAGCTGGCAGGCCGGCCACAAAAATTTGCTCTCAAGTCCGATTTCAAACAGGCATATTTTTCTTATCCGGACTCGGTTTTAAGTAACTCTTGAGTCTAAATTGAAGTCCCGGAAGTCTAATTTCCAATGGTGGCGGCCTCACATATAAATTCTAAGTGTACAAAGAGATATGTCTAATTTAGTGCAGGCTACTCATTTCTTTCTTAATCGATTGATGCCTAACTTCAACCGACCATATCTCCCTCATTCGGACTCGGTTTTAGCTGATTCTTGAGTCCAAATTGAAACCCTAAAAGTCTAATTTCTAATGGTGGTGGCCTCACATATAAATTCTAAGGGTACAAAGAGATATGCCTAATTTAGTGAAAGTTGCTCATTTCTTTCTTAACGGTTTGATGCTCAACCTTTCCCCTAACTAGTTTTCTTTCTACCCCTCCTATTTCCTTCAACTCTAAACCTATAAATAAGATATGTTTAAAGATTTTTTTAAAGAGTTCATCTCCCTTCCACCTATTTCCACTTTGTCCTTACTCGGTTTATCGAAAAGTGTAGTATTTTAAACAAAATGCGAGTTTTGGAATATCGTAGAAATATTTTAAAAAATATTTTGAAAAAAAGAGTTTTAAGGTCTAAAATAGTTTGGTCAAAATGGGGTGTAAGGTTGGGATTAGAAACAGAAAATTGAAGCCTTTTGCTGAAGAACTTGAACAATTGTACAGCGTCACTTTTCATCGTCGAGTGTCCAACTTGAGACGCCCAAGTCTTAAGGGCGGTCAAAAATAAAGTATTTTGAAATTGGTATATTCCTATAAAAATAGTATTGCTAATCCTATCTTATGAGACTAAAAAGATTATGTTGCTCTTATTTTACAAAAATAACAAAGTAATTTTTTTTTACATAATTTCATAGATTTGATTCCAATCAGTTAAAAGAAAACAAATATGAACAAACAAACAAAAAGATATAATAAATCTGACATATTTAATCTAATACTATAATATTAATAATCTCAATATTAAAGCTAACCAAAACTATAATTTGAATCAACATAATCCAGATATCAAGCATCAAAAAGATATAATTGTTTCTCTTTGATTATAACCTATAATGCGTATCAAGTGGCCGACCTCTCTTGATTCATCTTCGTAATGTCGGCTCTGGGGAGCGAGTCGACTCGGTATTCATGGAAGTAGAAACATAAGAAAATAAATATATATATATATAATAAAATAAAAACAAGGGCAAATGATAATAGTGAAAGGAATCCATTGAGCAATATAGAACCCACTACCCACTCAAGTTAGGATTAATTATTACCAAGTCCCGTAACAAAATTTATGTGTTATTTTAAATTAATCAAGTTATAGAATTGTTTTTATGATAAAATATGCTAATTCATCTTTGCTGAGTAATTAAAAGATTATAAAATAACTTAATGCATAATTTTTTTTTTAATGTTTTTTTTTTTTTATAATTATGAATGAGATATGTTAACTCACTTTTATTGAGTGATTAAGAAAAGATAACAAACTTAGGTCTTGTTTAACAAAAAAACTGGGACTAAAAAAGTATAAAAGACAAAATAGACTAAATAAGTTAATAAGACAAAATTTCACATTCAAATCATAATTATTTTACTTTTTTTTCTCTCAAAAGTCTAAAAAATCAACATAAACGAACTTTTTAATTCCAACCTAAAAAAGTCCAAACTCAAAAAAGCCAACTAAAAGTCTTAACCAAACGACAACTTAGGCCTCGTTTGGCATGTGTCTGTCTTAGTCTAAAAGTCAAAAAATTACTAAAAAATCAAAAAGTCTATAACCTATACTAAAAAGTCAAAGATTCTATTTTCTTTATACTTTTTGCATATCTTTTCATAAAAAATCAAAAATTTATTTCAAACATATTAATTTTTTTTATCTCATATTTTAGTAAAAAAATCAAAAAGTTACTAAAATAGTTTTTATCCAAACAAGACCTTAATGTATATTGCAAATTTTTATTGTACCCAAAAAAAAAAAAAAAAATCATAAACAATAAAACATAATACCATGAAACATTTAATAATTTTCCCCTAATTATGGGATGTGTGTGGGGAGAGACATTTTGTCGCATTGATACGAGGAAACAGAAGCACTTCACGTTCCCCCATGCCCATTGATGATTTATTCTGTCTTCCACTTCTTCTGCTACCTTTCATTGGAACTCAAATTTCATTTCCCTATCGTTTTGCCCATACCACACCTCATTCACTACTCACCCGGCAAATAAATACTAATAAATAATGTTAAAAATAATCAATTCGAATAGTACTTTGTATACAATATAGTAGTAATTGACACAAATATCTGTTACTAAAGGTGTTATTTGGAAATAGATTATTTTAATAATTTTTTATAAAATGATATGTAAAAAAAAATAAAAATGATATGATAATTTATAATATTTTTTTAACTTTTTAATTAAAATATATTATTCTCAATCGAAACTTATGTATTACTTTTGAGTTATCCCAGGACACTAAGATCTTGTTTGGTAACTATATATTTTAATTATAAAATTAAAAAATTATTATAAATTATTTTATTATTCTTTTTTATATTTTTACATAAATTTTTTATAAAAAATTAATAAATTACTAAAACAATTTATTTCCGAAAGGAAGCCTGAAGTGATAAAGAGTGAGTGGGCTGGCGTGCCTTTCTATTTATGATGACAGTGTCTCATATTTTTCAATAAGGTGTACACGTAGACAATTATATGTCACAATCAATTCTTTATTGACCGATTGGTATTATATATTGACAGGAGTCATGTGGTTTGTCTCATAAGAGATGTTTCGTGGAGATGGTAAAAAATTAAATTTTTAAATTTTTAAATTTATTTTATTTTATGTGAGAGGTGATATAATTTAAAATGAGTTAAAAGTTAATTTTTAATTTTATTAACTTATTGTCAAAACATTCCTTAATAACAATAAAATGTTATTTTTTTTTAATAAAGCACTCCTTAGAGAAGTTAGGTTAGATTGGGGAGGGTTGAAATTAAAATAGTTAAAAAAGTAAAATAAAATTTTCAACTCTAAACTAAAAAATATCATATTCAAATTATAATTATTTTATTTGTTCCCTCATAAAAGTTAAAAAAATAAAAAATTCATCTCAAATGAGATTTTTTGATTTTTTATAAAAAAATATACAAAATGTAAAAAAAAAAAAAAAAAAACCTTTGAATGTTTTGTACAGTTTGTTAGATTTAAATTTTTTGGAATATGAGTTGACTTTTTTGACTATTTTAGTCTGGAAATAAAAAAATCTTGTTTGGTAAGATCTTTTTGACTTTTTTTGATTTTTGTGAGAAAAAAAATAAAATGATTATAATTTAGATGTGACATTTTGTCTTATTGATTTTTTAGCATATTTTGTCTTTTTATGACTATTTTAGCCTAAATGTAATATGTCAAACGAGCACTTAATAACTTTTTGACTTTTGAGCTAAAATATGATGTTGTCAAACGAGACAGCCAAAAAATAAAAAAGGCAACTCACATTCCAATGAAACAGCCAAAAAACCAACCCACATCCCAAACAAACTCAAAATGTACACATTTGGAGTTGATTTGGGATGTTCTAAAAAAGTGCACTTTTTGACTTATTGGCTTATATGAGTTGGGTTTGAGTTGAGTTTGATATGATGTGTTAGAGAGGTGATGTAATTTAAACAAGATGATGTGACTTAAATAGGATAGTGACTTTTTGACTTTTTGTATTATTTAGTTTATGCCAAACCAACCCTTAATCAGTGTAGACTAAAATACAAAATTGATAATATTTTGTTCCTTGAAAATGAGAACAAAGACAGACGTGACTCCAAAAATTTAGAAATCATGATCATGGATTAGTCGTATGGGAAATTATCTTCCGGAGATGTATATTAATCCAGAGGAGGTTACATAATCCACACACATTCTAATCTCATTTCATTACATTAGTGTCATTTTTGCAAGTAGTTAATCTGGTTCACTACCACACCCAGATCCTAATCCACCAATAATCTTTAAAGCTGTGAATTTAAGACTTTTCACATAATAAATTATCAATTTAACTTCCCTCCTTCCTTGCAGCCCTTTGCCTTGTGATTTTTTTATTTTTTATTTTATTTTATTTTTTGTGGGTACAAAATCCTTAAGTCACTGGTTTTGTACCAACCCAACAATAATAATTGATAATAATGCATTACCTAACAAAGCCTATAATTAGTGAAATGACAGTATCATTTGGAAAAAGTTTGATCTTAGGTAGACTGAAGTTTTGGTCCAATAGCTGCCTCTTTCGATTATAATGATAAAAATATAAAGCGAACAACATAAAATGGAGATTAGCAGATCAAACATACAAGTTTAAAAATGCTCAATCACGCGATAAAGGGACACCAATCCAACCAAAGGAGAGAAGGAAAAAAGGGATCAATCTCAAATTTAATCAATGTGGAGCAGAGCAGCTTCCAAATTGGTTTGATAGTGCAGCCTTACTACTGAAGAAACAATTGCATACTCGCTTACATGTATACAATATAATTATTACAACAATATTTAAGTTGAATAATTTGAACTAAGACATACATGGACACCTAAATACAGGGATTATTATCCTATAAGTTCACACTAAAATTGGCTACAGGCGCAAATTATACATCAACAAATAATGATCTATATATATATATGTAATGAATGGATGAACGAGTAAATAAAATACAAGAATGTCATCTATCAAAAGTGACGAGCGAAGAGAGCTGTACCGAATGGGTGTTCTGATTCTCTCCCTTCTCCAAAGATATCTGCATGGACAATCCAAAATGGGAAATGCAATCATTTGTACAGCTGCTGCTGCCAATTTTCATTTTCACTAAAACAACCTTCTCTTGTTGGTGCTATTAGTTTTTTTAGACACTCCTTCCGGTACTTTCAAAGAAAACAAATACATATAAAAAGAAGGGGAAGAAAAAAGAAAATTAGAAACAAAGACCTAATAGCCGTGGACGTGGCCCTAGTTTGGAGTCCACGTAAATTTGTGTTCTTGTGTGCTTGATTAGATTCTTGTTTTTATTCTTATTTGTGTTTCATCTTTCACCGATCTTGATTAGGTGTAACAATTCCTCACAACGACCTCCTAACATAGGTTATTAAAACAGGGCAACAAGTCACTAGTGTGGAAATACCAAAATACCTTTACTCCAAATTCGGAGTCAAGTGGTTAGTGTCTAGTACTTATGACGATCCACACTACCCAACTATCATTTTTCATCAAATAACATGGTCTGTAGGGCTTAACAAGATGGCACGACAAATGTCAAAGTATTTAACATGAGAATAGCTACTTCATTTTCATGCCTTTTATCCTTTTCCAGGCAGCCACACCGGAATTCTGGAAAGTGAAAATCTGCAGTATCATCCTTTATAACTTTTCAAATGAGTATAGCTCCCATTCATTCAATGCACGAGAGCAAAAATATAGCCAGCAAGACATTTCAAACAATATGAGACCATAAAAGGAAGATCCCATCCTTTAAGATATACCCTCTAGAGTGAATAATTTATGAAGATGTATTAAATTTACCAAGAGAAGATCTTCATCAGTTCCAAAGGATTTGCGAGCTTCTTCTAGGCGCTTTGATGTGACCTTCTCATGTTTCCTGCACGATCATCCAAAGTGGGAACTACAATAAACCAAACTAATTGCTCACGCAAAGATTTACACAAATTGTAAAACTCAGTGCATTATGACATGGTAAAGTTTCACAACATAGCGAACTTCTAGTTAAGATGCCTCTTTTAACGAGATTTTGGACAAAGCTTCACACTTTCTAGATTTCTTCAAATGGACCCAAAACATTTCAAATTTAAAAGTGCATGCACGTGTAGACACACATCCTGGGGAAGAAAAAGACTACTTTCCAACCTTTTCACTGTATTTTCTCAAATTAACTCACACACATTGAGAAGCATTCACTAAAGGATTCCACAACTCTTTTACTTAATCAACATGCTCCAAACATTTAGATGATGCAGGTGTTATTTATCTTCTTATGACAAAAAAAAAAAAAAAAAAAAAAAAAAAAAAAAAAAAGAACCAAAAAAAAAGAGGCAGCTTTGTTTTTTGTTTTTCCCAATGTTTGAGGATAGTGATGTTTAAAGGAGAGGGAAAACAAGTGATGTACCCAGAGCTCGCTGGATCTCTAATCTCAAACTCATCTGTCATAGCATCGTAGCCACATATTACAACATAGTGACCTACAGAAGATTATAGTCCAGTTAGTAACAGATACAGATGTGGCATGCACAATGAATATAAGGGGTTACAGGCCATGAACTCAAACATGAGTAAGTATTAGTGGCAGTGAGAGGACTAGAAATAAATAATTTGGAGGAGAAAAAATGAGACAAACACAAGATCATGTTCCACAGTTACTTCATTAAATCAGAAACAGTTAAACCCACACATTCATCTGCCCCCTTTTCTCCTACAACTCCAACTGCTCCAAAATGAGTTATTTGTAGTTCATAAACAATAACGAAGTTCTCGAATTTCAACATTCCACCAACTATATATATATACAAGTCACAATAGCAATCTAGATCAAATCGGAAGTCCAATCAATATGTTGTTCAAAGTGAGCAATTTATTTTGTCAGATTTTTCATCTTGTGTTTGATGAAAAGGAGATGACCCTTCCTCTGATCCAGGGCAAATGGTACAGCAATAAGCGAGAGAATGATACACATTCCTTTTTGACATACAAAGGTATACTGCCAATTTTCAAGTGCATAAACATGAGAGGTAAAAGCATTAATACCCACCAGTGTAGCCTGAGCTGCCACTATAGCAGCCTGAAACCCAAGCATCCTCCAGCCAAGACTGACTGCATAAAAAAGGAGTTGAAAACATAAAAAAAGAGGAGCATCACTTAAATTTCACATAACGGCATCTAAACAAAGATTTCATTATTTTGAAAATAGAATTGAAGCATTTAGCTATAACCCACCCAATACAGTAGCATAAACCAAAATGTTTAAAAGGGTGTAAAAAAAATCCAGAATGTCACCATAGTGGGATAAAATAAATACATGTTAAAGAGAATTGCTTTATGCTACTTCCTTTTCTACCAGAGAGTGGGAGAGAGAGTTTTGACTACTGAAAGACAATGAGTAACTGAGCACAAGGGAAGAATGATATCACAACTATACCTTAATTTATACTGGTCAACTAAAGCAATTGCAATATATTTTCCTGACAAGATCAAGAGAGAGATTTCTTCTCCACTAATTGACCTGCACTGTAAAAACAGGAGGTTCATTTACTTGTTTAAATAGACTACAAAACTAACACATGGATAAGAACATTTAATTCAGCTATAGGAATTTAACCACCACCAATATTTGCAGGCTATCAACAAATTAACGTGTTCTCCTCCATCTTTGCAGGAATGTAGAAGGGAAAAAAGATTAGGCATGATTTAATTGTCAGGAGCAGCCATCAAGATTTGATTCATGACACTACAACATAATGCAGCTTAACAATTGACAAGAATAATCTAATACTTTGACACAGAAAAGAGAACTTCCTAGCTTACAAAGAGAGTTCTATCTCTTTTCCTCTCTCCCTGTGGTGCTCTAAGACAATAAAAAGTTTCTTCAAAAATTAAACTTCTGTTATTTATAAACCCATGCATGGCTCAATAACCATAGTGAGAAAGCTAAATGATCGGCTTGGGGATCATGCACCTGAAAAGTCGAGCGGTCAATCATCCATATGGCCTCCCTTAGACATAAATAATTAGTATTTGACCCTCTAAGACCTAATAATCATCGCATAAGTAACTACTTCGTGGAGCGGATGCAAAAGTAGAGTGGGAGCAAGAGCATTCGTGTTCATACATATATACACATGCACTTTTGTATATGTTATAGTTAATACATAGTGTCGAGCATTTTTTAAAATTTTCATGCTTTAATTGATTGTAATAGTGGCTAATATTTATTGGATTAATATAGGAATGTTATCTGTGTATGCATTTATTAATAGTGACCAAGCAGCTTGATTTATCAAAAAAAAAAAAAAGACAAAAAACAATTGGTGATTAAGCAGCTTGGCAGTAAGAGCAATTTATTTTGATGATAGATTTTAGTCTCCCAAAAATATTGCCTCTTTTATTACATTTTTTGTGCCCATTTTAGTTATTAAAAACAAAAATCAAAATATAGATTTACTCTTATTTATTTGTTTGTTTTGATAAGTAAGACTGATGTAAAACAGATTAGAAAACTAGGGCCCAAGGATGTCTACAATAGGTATTGTGATGGTTTTTGGGTAGGAACAGATTTCTAGGGTTAGGGTTTTTAAGAGATAGAAGAGATTTCTGGGTTTTTCATATGGAAAAGATGAGTTTTGGTTTGATTTTCATAATTTGCAGGTTGCTGGATAATATTTTGGTCACTGTTTCAATTCTTGTAGAAGACAACTTTACATCTTTTATGCTATGCTAGATTCTATTGGGGTATGTGTACCATCTCTCTTACAGAAAGTTTTGCACTTGGCAGCCAATGACAGGTTCAAATAGAGTCCGGTTCAGAATTTTTGGAGAATATGCGAATTAGAGCATGATTGCCCCCTTGAAGGCAGGATTATTAGAGACAGAAAGTACTCTATGAATTTCATATGCAAGACTTGACTTGAAAGTGAACTATCTACTATCAAACAATTAACTTTCAACTCATGTATAACCCCAAGGGGTTGCCCTGGTGGCAATATGCCTCGGGCCTTTGGGGGGGTGCTCCATCCAAGGTTTAGGGATCGACACAATTCCTTGGGGCCATCGGACTGGGGAAAAACTCTTGAATTAACAGTGGTGCACTTGTGGAAAACTCCTTGTCAAGGGCCTGTGCACCCCTAAGGAATAGTTGGGTTTTGATCCGGATACCCTAGTGCCAATTGAAAAAAAAAAAAAAAACCCTTTCAACACAAGTACTTACTTTCATTTCACAATAATTTTTCTTTTGACAAGTAAATTTGTCAAGAAAATAAATACCGTCTTCTGATGATTTATTGAAGAATAGAGGTTGAGTTTGCTTGCTTCTAGGGACATAGCCATGAAATTTTTTTCCCTTTCCTTTGTTTTAAGTGAAAAAGAAAGTCCAAATTTTACTTTTTGAATCAAAATAAGTTCATCAAAGAAGCTCACAGATTTACCCCACATGCAATATGCCCATCGAGTCAGAGCTACCACTGAGTCTGGAGATAATTTGGGAGAAAAGGAGGAGGGAGGAAAATATTTTACATCTACAAGCAATAAGGCTATCATAAATATTGAGTGATTTAGAGAAACTAGAATTCTAAGATTGTGAAACCAATTTAATTATTGTAACTGCAAAACCTCAAAAGTTACACTCAACAAAAGAATCAACCAAAGCCATAATTGTATTATAACTTCCCTTGTTATTATGATTTTTTTTATAAGCAAAGTTCTATAATTGCAGCACCACCCGTATACAAAAAGATATAGACAAAAAATCCCTTCTTATTATAAAAGCATTATTTAACGGAATTCTACAGACAATCATCTAAGCTCTTCGCCCTCAAATGATATTTTTGATAAGCAAAGTTCTTTAACTGCGGCACTAAGGGTTGCACCCTCATACAAAAAGATATAGACAAAAACCTCCCTTGTTATTATAATAACATTATTTAATGGAATTCCTATAGATAAACATAAAAACTCTCCACCCTCCATCGAATAATAGATTGTACCTGTATATTCATTCCACCTTCCAGTGCTTTTTGAAATAGCATATCTACTCGCACTAGGTCATTAGGCAATTGCTCCTGCAGAACCCAATATCCATGAGTGTTGTAACCATAGGTCACAAGAAGCTAAAAAATATATGAAGCAAAAGAAAAACATGCATCACAGCAAAGTCCAAAAGTCCAAATACACTCAGCAAAGGCAACCCTACTCAATAAAAACCTCATTGCCAACCACTTCTGAACCAGCACAACAAGTCTCTGTGTCATTCAGAATTCAGAGTCTTCATTAAACAATACTGTCTTCTTCTAATTTTCATATTTTATTTCCCATCAGGATATACTTAACGCAGATTTTCAAACAAATCTAAATAGTACAATTTTACTATTCAGCTGCCGTATACTGGTTTGACTTGACATGACAAGATGATTAACACACAACACTGTTGCTGAGAGATGCATGTACCATTACATTATATTCAACATGGAGAATTTGAAAGGAAATCATGCATGTCAAGCACAGTGACAATATATATACATATATTTCAGAATGTCCTCATAAATAGAAACTACCTATTATAATCATCAGAGAAGGCCACTTCCAAAAAGGAGTACACAACATTAGGCACCAAATCAAGCATGCATGAAATCTTCAAAGTTTTCTCCATACCAAGACATATATAATATAACCATATATTTCCCATCATCAGTAATGACCAATATAGACTCGTAATGTGATATAGACTAAGCATGATATAAACTAGAATGATGAAACTTGGATATTAGTAGGTGAGCACCACTGCCTAAAAATAGCATTCAGATGATAATTCTTTAAAGACTGCATGTTCCACCACATCATACATAATGGAAAACATATAACTAACATTCCAATAAACAGACGAACATCAACAAAGTAATACCAAAATTATGTGCAGCCTCTGACAAGAAACCACACAAGACAAATCGGTAATTGATGGAAAAGATAACCATTTATGGGACAGGGCATCACCTTGTAAAATGTCTCCACAGAAAAATTTGGGTTTGCTCCTAAAGTTACTGTGAAGTAAGAAAAATGAACAGAAAAATTCTGCAGCAAGTATGCCAAATCAACAGTCCAAATGCTGCAAACAACATGTCATCAAAATAAGATTATCAGAAAAGATTCACATTAACATGAAGCAATAGATTCACATGAATTTTTTTTTTTTTTTTTTTTTTTTTTGATAAGTGCAATAGATTCACATGAATGGCATATTCTCTTATACCGAGATGCAGGCTTTCATAATATAAATAGAACAACAAACATCCATATCATGATCAACAACCATTCCTAGTCACAAAATAGTTATAGATGGAAATTCAAAGAAATCAAGGAGACTGGTTTTTGCATGTTATTTATACACTAAAAATTTTCAAGTGTTGGGCAAACAGAAAATGATGAATCTTTGAGCTTCAACTTCATTGTTGGTATGCTAAATTTGCATTGACTCTACTGATTGAGATTTCCTAGCTTCAAAAAAAAAAAAAAAAACCTGTGTTGATCTATGTAACATAGACATGGACAGCAACATGGATACACACCGTATGCAAACGCTGGCATGGTAAAGCCTAAAAATGAACATGGCGACTGCAAACACAATGCATAATATCATTATATATTTATGTTGTTATGCATATTATTCAAATTTAATAAGAGGAATAGATTCTATATTAGCAGAACAACAGAACTTCCATTCAAAGTTCCTATTTAGAGCAATTTAACTGAAACTGTGTATAACAAGCAATATCGGAAAAAGATAAAATCCTAGATTTCTGTAGAAGAAGGCACCTAGTTGTGCTGCACAGTTCCCCCAGTTCCTGAATATCGCAGTTACCAATGCCAAGGGTTCTCAAAACCATCAAAACGCAAGCAAGACCACAATCCCATGTGTATTGCTGGTTTATGAATGGTACCTGTAAGCAAAACATGCCCGGATCAATTTAAAGAAAAAAAGAAAAGAAAAGAAGTAATCAAACTAAGAATTTCATCTACCGGCATATATATGTTTTACCTACATGCATTTGATTTTGTAGATCATTCCACAATGGGCTTTTGCAAACTTAAAACACACAGTGCCACATATCAAATAAAAAGGATTGATTGGAATCATATGGACTTACTTCAATGAAGTGTGAGTGAGGCAGGACTGCATCATTGTATTTATCATTACTCAATGACCGTTCAAATGAATAGGCTTCAACTGCAGTCGAGTGATCCCCATCTGGTCCTCGACCATTTTCTTCTTCCGTTTTCAAAAATTTATTAAGAATAATATACAAAGGCCACATCAGCAACCAAACTAACCAATATATTTTTCTAGAGCACTAAAATTCAGACACAAAGCTCTTCTCTGAGCAATAACATGTGCAGTAGGCCTTGTCTTCTTCTTGTCAAAAATTATTTCTGGAGTGCCATTTCTTGTACCTGGTGTGGTTAAGACATACAAAGTCACAAACAATAAGAAACTGGGAAGACAAAATAGTAATTCCACACTTATAAAAACAAAATAACTAGACCATACCAAATACATTAGGCAACCAACTCAATCAGTATAATAAGACAATTGAGATAAACAAGGCACTCAACCACCACAAGAAAGACAAGTGGGGAAGCCCAAGATTCTTGGTCAAGTTTGGTTGGATCATATATTATGTACATCGCAACATAACTTTCATGGGACTTACCAAAAAAACATAACTTTCACAGACTCACATTTTAACCTACCCTTAATCGAAATTAGACTTTCATGTAAAGATTGAATTTGTGTGACAAGATTCATGCTATTGGTGATCAATGCAGTGATGCGTGGGATATGTCTGATTCAGTTCATGGTCCCTCTCTCTCTAGAAAAATAGCAGCAGAGAATAGTTGTTACTAGAGCATCTCCAATTTTTCACCAATTCTTTCATTAAATCCAAATTTGACGAATAAAGAGCTAAAACTGAGCTCCAATCATTTCATCAAACTTGTACCAAATCAAGAGAGGGGCAAAATTTTCACCAAAACAAAAATTACTCGAATTAAAAATGGTTAAAACAGGCTTTTATAGTATAAATTTAGAATTTTTCAAAAATATTTGATGATAAAAAAAAGAAAAAAACAAAAAAACAAAAAAACAAAAAAAGAAAAATGAAAAAAGAGAGAGTAAGGATTGGAGTGTTCCATTCCATAGCCCCATATCAAGCTTCTAACCAAATTTCCACTCAAATTTGATGAAAAAGAAATAGTAAGAATTGGATATCCTCTTATCATAACACAAAAATAACCGAATTAAATAAAATTAAAGTAGTACATATTCAAAAATAAATTAACAAAAAGCAGAATTAAAGCATGATCCAACATTTTTTCAATAGAGTAAGCGATCGAGTTCGAATGACCAAATTGATTAACCAGATCAACAATTAAGATAGTAATAAACAATAAAATTCGTAAGAATCTGAACCTTTACAGATGTAGAGAAAACCAAAACTCTATAAATACATGATTGTACGACATTACATGGCATTAAATTGATGAGAAATAGGTGAAAAGGTAAAACCTTTGGGTTCGACGGCAGAGAAAAACAGGGGTTTGTCGGAGAAGCCAAGTCGCTCGCTCGGTCTTTTTGGGCCTCCTTTTTTTCTCTCTTTCGGTTGTTAAAAGTGGAAAAGCTTTTTTAATATATATATATATATATATATATATCAAGGGTAGTGGTGTAAATCTGGCCCGGCCCTGAGCCCGGAGTCGGGCCGGGTCACGGGTCAAAAAATTAAACCCAAGCCTTAGTCCAGGCTCAGGGATATTTGGGCCTTGGGCGGGCCCAGTGGGCTTGGGCCTAGCTTCGGGCGAGCTTGGACGGGCTTGGCTATTTTTTTTTTTAATTTTTTTAATTTTTTTTTACAAAAGTTTATTATTTTTCATTAAAAAATACACTGGACCTCGGGGGGGCTGGGCTTCAGATTGGGCCCTAAATGGGCCCATGGGTCGAGCCGGCTTCAAAACGATGGCCCAAGCCCTAGCCTAGAGGCTCGGACTGGGTTCAGGCCTGGGCCTAAGCGGGCCTAAACGGGCTAGGCCCATCTCGGGCCGTCCACAGGCCGCGGGCCATTTTTACACCCCTAATCAAGGGTGTAGAGGTTATCCACTTAACCAACTCTCGGGAAGTTATTGGGTACTTTTATAACATGATCACCTGGTGCTTCTACGTATCATGATTATCGTGGTGTGGAGTGATGGCTTTGGAATACTCTTTTATCCAAGCAGATCTTAGAATAGTCCTTCTATAAACACCTGAAACAATAATAGTTCCGGTTGCGGGTGCCGAAATTAGCACTCCGACGGTCTAATTAGTCTTCTCTTTTAACTAGTATAAGGGTTAGCTTTTTTGAACATACCTGATCATTGGGTCTTCCTTCTCTTTTTATAGATCTTTTCTTCTTAGGTTTTCTCCTCTACTACGCACCTCATTTGGATCTCAATGCTTTATGGCGAGGAATCGGCAACTAGCCACGATGCCGACTTGTAATAGATTACTTAGCTTCTATATTTTAGGATTAAGAGATATAACTCGGCCAAATGTGTCCGATGGATGAGGCCCAATGAGCCGATTCGCAATTTGGGCCCAATGGCATTAGGCTACATAAATTTGTCTCCTATAATTGCCCCTGAGTAGTCGACTATTTAGAGATCTGTGCAGTCGACGAACTCGGTTGTCGAAAGATCATCGTCATTTTGAAACGTATTGGGAGTTGAGAATGCAACAGACATGCTTTTTCAACGCTGTCGTACCAGAAAAGACGTGATAGATAATGATTGTAGCTTTCCACCTCTTCGTGCTCTCTCATTATTTAATGCATTTTGAAATGTTTCCACATTTTCATTTCACTTGAGCTTTTTTGTTGCGCAACATTTGTGATCTTCAAACCCTAAGACTTTTGTTGTCACCCTCCTGCTCTTCTTCCAGCTTGCGACCCTTTCATTTCCGTCCATAAGTTCTCTAAGCTCTATTTTCTCATTTATTTTTATAGTCCTACCCCTTGTACTTCTTTGTCTTGGTACCTTTCACTTCGGTCCTTTCATGGTGAATCACCTAAAGGCTTTTTCTTTCTGAAGATAGAGTTACAGCTTTTCGTCGTTACTTTTCTATCTCTGATGACGTTCAGCTATCATTAGTTAGGGATAGTGAAGTGGACATGGAGAAGGCTGATGAGAACACTATTGTGTTCCCCCTCTTGGCAATTGCCACAGGGGGTGTCCGTTTTCCTCTTCATCCCACTCTTAGATCTGTACTATGACATTGGGGTTTGATTCCATCCTAACCCAATGTCAATTTCTACCGAATCTGGATGAGCATAATATAATTAAACCTTCGCCTCAAACTTGACTTAGGGGTTCTAGCCATTTGGCATTGTTACGTCCTTGCCAAATCTTCTGGCCGGCAATGGCGATATTTCCTCAGGGCTAAAGACACCAATCACCATCTAGTCACCATGCTTGCCAATTCTGGCAAAAATGTAGATGACGTGATGGTGGCCATTTGCGGCAACTGGGAGTTCGGCGAAGGAAAAGATTGCTAAACTCCTATACCCAGGTGTAAGGGCAAACTAGGTCGCCGATTAATCACAACTAAGCTTTATTTTGATTCGGCATGTATACCATCTAATGGTGTGTTTTTGGTGCAGGTAACAACCTGAAAAGGTCCCTTGCTTCCACTGATGAGTTAATGCTTGCTCAGATCAAGACGGTCCTCGATTTCATCGGTCGGCCGAATCTACAAAGCCCATATATTGCTTCAGTACATGCCAACTTATACTACCTTTTCGACAGCTGATCATATCCCCGTTCTTAGAGGCGAGCAGCAACTTACGGCTCTCGTATTCCCCAGTTTCGTTTATCTAAGAGACATCAGTGTTAGGGAATCATCCGCCAGTGAACAAGCCGCCGACGGCAAAGGGGTCGACCTAGAAGCCGTCCAAGGTAGCGTAGACTAGGCTGTTGACACTGAACAATCCGGAGATGAAAACGCCGAATTGGTCATCCCCTAAGTCGAACGGCCTAAAGAACTACTCTTTGACTTTAAGCAAGTCGGCTTTAGTGAGTGAATAGAAATTGAAAGTCCACGAGAAGAAGACATTTTTCTAGACTTGGACGATATACCTGGAGTCAGCTCAGAAGACATGGTGGGTGAATCCCTCATTTAGTTTGCCAGAAGACGAAATGTCAAAAAAATTACAGCACGAAAGAATGCGGCAAACGCCGAAAAAGTCATTAAAGTTCCTCCACTGGTAGCTGAAGTCATTCAGGTTGAGTCGGCGGAGGAGTCGGCGCCAGATGACTTCGAAACTATGCTCGAACCTACAATGAAGGAGTCGGTGACTGAACAGAGGGGAGATAAGTGTGCTGCTGAATTAATGGAGACGGTTGAACAATCTCTTGTGGAAAAGAGGCCAAGGATTTCTCCCCATCTTGACCTTACAGTGCTGTTTGTGATCCAGCCAAAAGTCAAAGGGTCACCACTTGTAACCAGTGCCTCCGCAATGAAGGATCCTGCGGTGGCTTTGGGAGTAGCCGCGTTCATAGCCCTTCTTGTGGATAAGGCCGTATTCTGCGCTGAACCAGATGTGGTTTCCGTGGCTTTGGCCACACAGTCAACTATTTTGGTAAGTGTCATGTTCTATATCTTTTAGTTGGATATTTTCTGTTATTTATGTGTTTTTGGGTTTGCATCAGGCCGCCGAGCGCATTGCCGAAATCGGGCGTCGCCAATTCGATGCCTTGGAATTAATCAGTGCATTGAGGGCTGAAGTGGCGGCCAAATAGAGCAAAGTGAAATCGGCTATAGCCGATCTGGCGGTTGCCACCTAGAAGGCGGAGGTCGAAGCAAAAAAAGTCGAGGAGGAACGCGTTAAGGCTGTCGCCGAAGAAGAGAAAACAAAGCACGTGGACCTATTGTGCCGTGCTGCTGAGGAGTGGGCGAATTTTACAGAAGTCGCGTTACAGATGGCGCAAGTGGACTCGGAGAAGTTGAAAGCTGAAGTCCAGCAGGCTTACTCGGCCGTTGAAGAAGCAAATCGGCGACTGCCAAAGCCTTTGATGCTGGAGAGTTTGCCGCCGAGAAACAGTATGCCAATGAAGCTCTAAAGTTTGAGAATAAAGGCTTCAAGCATGGATGGCTTAAAGCCTTGGCTACGGCAAAAGTTACGCTCGACATGCCGATTTCGTATGAGCAAGAAGAAGTAAAGCCTCTGGAATCGAATCCTGAGGACTTCTAAAGAGAGGATAATGTAACCGTTTTCATTCTGGTTTGCTTGTTTTATTTCGTTTTTATGATGTAATGGGGCCGTTTTCATATATAAGCCCTGTTTGGTAGAGCTGTGGGAAAGTGCTTATAGCTTATGCCTAAACAGCTTATAACTTATAACTTTCAGCTTAAACTGATTTCCAGCTTATTCTTAAAGCATCTCCTGCCCCACTTAAAGAATAAGCTGATTTCTGACTTCCACAAAACTATAAGCTATAAGCTATAAGCTAAACCAAACACATCAAAATAGCTTAAATTAAGCTGAAAGCTGAAATAAGCTGTAAATAATTTCTGCCAAACAGGCACATAAAGTGAAACGGATGTAATGAATTTAGTTTATTAATGAAAACAACTTACTTTTGCTTTCTGTTTTTGTGACGTAATAGGACCGTTTGCATATAATATGAAACGGATATACTGAAATCAGTTTGCCAATGAAAACAGTTTACCTACACACCCTAAAGTTCTTTTGCATGATTCTTGCTTATTCAATGGAAAAATGGACTTTGATTAAATAAACTAAGTAACGTGTCCAGATCGTCTTATTCAGCCTACCCCATCTGTATTATTGGGCATCGTGCAGCGGTCGAGTGGGGCACTATGTGTCTATTCGGCAGCATTCTTTTCTCACATTCTCTTCTAGAAGATGTGATGCCGAATAGATTCATATATCTACCCTTGCCCTAGTTGATTGCATGTTGCGCCGACTATCTGATCGGCTGACGCGTATAGATCGTCTTATTCGGCCTGCCCCATCCGTATTATTGTGCACTATGTAGCGATCAAGTGGGGCACTATGTATCTATTTGGCAGCATTCTCCTCCAGAAGATGTGATGCCGAATAGATTCATATATCTGTCCTTGCCTGTTGATTGCATGTTGTGCCGACTATCCGATCGGCTGTGCAAGTGGCGTTGACATCGAATCAATCTACCTTTTCATGCGTGGCGTTTATTTAATGAGGCGTTAGGTATGGTGCGCGCATAATGAATGTCAAGTGATGTCTGCAGTCATCTGCAAGCATCTTAAATACGTGGTAGTATGGTATGTCAAGAAAGATCTGCTTACAAAAACAACTGTGTCTTCAAAGTGCTGAAGAGCGTACATGTCGGGGAGAGTGTTCTACAATAGCAAAGGAGAGGGAAGAACGTTAGCAGATCTTAGCATCGATATGACCCACGACTCTCGCAATGAAGGTGTAGGAGCTGGAGGAGGAAAGAACAAACGTAAGTCGCCTGGTGAGCGAAACAACACTCCTAGGAGGGATGAGCGCATCAGATCTCCCAAGACACAAACAAGGGGAACTGCAAAAACCACAGACACCCAATCTGTAGCTCATAATGAGCCTAGTGGGTCCGTTGAGTTTTTCGGTCTTTATTGGAAATAAACCAATGACAGAGGCAGATTCAATTGTTCATGATCCAAACGTGGCAGTCGAATTTACTTGGCAAATATTTCCTCCCGAAGTTTACCAATCCGTGGTGATACGCGCGGGCTACGACGTATTCAAATAGGGGATCCATGGAGCTGTCAAAGGACTATATAGCTTTTATGAGATCGGCATGTGTCTTCGAATTGCTCGTAAAGAAATTGATCATAAAGATGGACGCATACGGAATCTTGAGCGTCGACTAAAGGAGGTTAAAAGAACGGGTCGAAAATGAAGCTCGAAAAGCAAAGAATTTTGAACTGAAAATGACCGACGTGACTCACCCTTCAAAAGATACGCTCGTATAGACACCCCATTTTTGACCGTCCTCAAGACTTGGACGTCATCGTTTGAACACTCGATGATCATCCATGTTCGTGTTCGTTTTGAGTTCCCGGAAGTCTCGGCTGCGCGCCTTGCCTTAAGATCTCTCAACTTGTCTGTTTTGTACTTGGTTGTGGACCAAGGACTTGTGGTTTTGCTTCTAAGGGAAGAGGGTAGCTTGTTGGCCATCCCTGCAACCCATCGGCCAAGGCTTGGTGCCATCGGCCATGTTTTCTTGCCATCGGCCATAAGTGTTGGCCGATCGGCACTCTTTTTGGCCGATGGACATACCATTTGGCCGATGACCTCTCGGAGTGTCCATGAGGTGGTTCAGAAGCATCACAGAAGTTGGCATAGTTTTCAGAGGAGCATAAGTGTGCAAACAGAGGTAATATGGGGCATGGCAACGGATTTCCAAGCGAAGCTGATCGAGCATGCATTTGTCCCTCTTCTCGAGGCCGCTTTAACTATTTTCATAACTTAATTAATTGCTTAATTAGTTAAGAGTTTTGTAATAATTAATTAGCTAGGGTGGTTGATTAATTAGTTGATTTGTATTATTTATTCGGACCCTCCGTCGAGAAGGCGAATTTTGTAATAAGTGTGCATGAGTGTGTGAATGTCTTCCAACCACACATCTTTCTCCCTTTTACTTAACCGCTTACGATGGTTAGTTCTAGGTCATATTTTAATTAGCATCCTTATGCTATGCATGTTTGCATCATTCATCTGTATTGCATGCACCGGGCTCGGTGCATCATACTAACTGCATTGTATTTCAATACATTTACTTGAATACGTGTTCAATAGCATGTTATCAAGTTGCATCTCATATGCCATCTTAGAATAGTTGAGCCTATTTCTTAGTTGCATTTTTGCATGTATTGCATTAGCCATCTTAACATGAACTAGGGTCATGCATGATTTCTAACTAGTTCTCTGTTTTGGCTCGGAGTACACTGTAAGTGTTTATGCTTTAGCATCTTACATGAGTGTAAGTGTTACCATGATAACATACTTGCCATGAGGCTAACTGCTTATATGATATAACTGCCTGAATGCCTGTGGGTGAAGGTTGGATTGCTTGAATTTGAATAATTCATTGAAATGCGAGTTTTAAGCCCACTTGAGAATGGCAAAGTCATGTTTTTCTAAGCCCACTTGAGGGTGGAAAATCCACGTCTTAGCCTACTTGCGAGTAGCACCTTCAAACCATTTTCAAACAAGCAAACATGAGATGTTTTGTTTCAACTTAGGCGATCTAGTCTATACTTCTATGCTGTGCACATCACGTAGTAAGATTAGCTAATTAACCGGAACAAGAGCGCATGTGTTTTCAAAAACAAAATATCATGTTAGTAAATGCCGATCCTTTGATCGGGCGAGCGGGGGTGCTCATTGCATGACCTTTCCCTCTCGTACCCAAGTTCCTGAGCCGAGGCAACTTTGGTGATGACGGACACATGGCTTTAGGCACGAGTCAGGGTTTCCTAAATTTCCCAAAATAAAATATTTAGGTGGCGACTCTGTATCTGGCAAAGCAGTCCATGTTTGACACTTCTTTATAAAAATCAGTTCTCCAAAAATGATTTACCGGATTTGGACTCTTTGGTGATTTATCGGTCTTGCATTGCACATTGCGAGATTAGATTCAGAACCGTGACATTGAGTCCGAACTGTAGTAGCTAATGAACAAAACGGATTTCACGCCAATTCGCGCACGGAGCCGGGACATTCGGGCACGTCTACACTCGCGCAGCGCTTGTTGGACCATGCCATAGCTGACAGAGATACTGCAGCCATATTTGTGCGCGAAGCCATAGAAACTCGAGCCTATAATAAGGGATTTTTTGAAGGTCGAAAAGTCGGCAATGATAGAACTATGGAGAGACTGGCCGATGATGTATGTCGTTACGAGAATTGTGGCTTCAAACATGGGTGGCGCAAGGCATTATAGGCCGGGGGGGGGGAGGGGGTTGACGTGACATCCCCACTGTATAAAAGGTACGTATTGCCATTTGAAAGCTACGATGCCGAGAAGATCGATAATGAAGAGGAGGTTGGGCAGCTAGAGAAGGCTTAGTCGACTTCTATATTTCTCATTTATGCATTGATTGTACTTTGAATTAAGTAGTTTTGTCCTACTTTCGAGTGATAATCCCGTGCCTAGCACGAAGGGCGCTCCGAACTCGGAGGCTTTTATAGGCCCCATGTACTGAACATGCATGCATGCTGAACACGAAGGGCGCTGCGTATTTGGGAGACTTTCGTTGACCCCTCGTGTTGATCATGCATGCATGTTAAGCGTGAAGGGCACTCCATATTCGGAGACTTTCGTTGACCCCACGTGCTGAACATACATGCATACCGAGCACGTTGGGCACTTCGTATTCAAAGACTTTCATTGGCCTCTCGTGCTGAATATGCACGCTTGCCGAGCACATAGGGCACTCTGTATTTTGAGACTTCCGTTGGCCTCTCGTGCTGAACATGCACGCATGTCGAGCACGTAGGGCGCTCCATATTCGGAGACTTTCGTTTGGCCCCCACGTGTTGAACATCGCAGGCATGCGGAGCACGTAGGGCACTCCGTATTCAGAGACTTTCGTTGGCCCCACATGTTGAACATGCAGGCATGCGGAGCACGTAGGGCACTCCGTATTCAGAGACTTTCGTTGGCTCCACGTGCTGAACATGCACGTATGCTGAGCACGAAGGGTGCTCCGAATCCAGAGGCTTGCATTCAACCATGGCAAATAGAAAGAAATAGATACAAAAAGTATACAAAAAGAGCTATAGTCAGCCATATTCAGCATATAACGTGACACTATTACATCGTGAGCGCAAAAAGAGCCACAGTTGGCACATTTAATGATAAAATTTACAGAGATAGGTTGAGTTCCAAGGTCGGGGTAATTTCCTGCCGCTCATGTCGGAGACTCTGTATGCCCCTACCACGGCGATGGAGTCAATTTGGTAAGGGTCGTCCGAGTTAGGGTTAAGCTTCCTGTCAGACGGAGTCTTTGCGGCAGGAAGAACCTTTTTCAACACCAGCTCGCCAGGAACATAACGACGTAGGCATACGCGATGTTTATAAGACTTGGCGAGCATTGTTGATAGTGGGCCATGGCGACAAGAGTACGGTCTCGGCGTTCTTCAAGCAAGTTTGCATCGAGTGCCAGCATCATATTATTGCGACCGTTATCGAAAGCTCTTTGAGCGAAGTGTCGGCAAATCAATTTCGAGGAGGGATAATGGCTTTGTTACCAAAACACAAGGCAAACGACGTTTCACCTGTAGATCTACGAGACGTGGTTCGGTGAGTCCAGAGTACAGTGGGGAGCTCTTCAATCCATTTGCCTTTGGCTTTCTCTAAACGCTTCTTAATATCGTTTAAGATTATCTTGTTGGAGGCTTCAGCTTGGCCGTTACTTTGTGGATAAGGGGGCAACGAAAGGTAGGGTCGAATGCCATACATATTGCATAGCTCGCAATAGACTCCACAATCAAATTGAGTGTCGTTGTTAGAGATAAGTGCTCGAGGTATGTCAAAGTAGGTGATAATGTTCTTCTATACAAAATGTTTAACATCGACGTCCCTGATGTGGGTTAAGGGCTCGGCCTTCACCCATTTAGTGAAGTAGTCGGTAGTGACTAGCAGGAATTGTTTGTTACCAAGAGTGCGTGGCAGTGGCCCAACAATGTCTAGCCCCCATTGAGCAAAGGGCCATGGACTAGTGACAGAATGCAACGTTTCGGTGGGCAAATGAGTGAGGGGGAGAGAATTTTTGGCATTGTTCACACTTCTTCACATATGTGTCGGCATCGGCTCGCATTGTGGGCCACCAATAGCCTTGAGTAATGGCTTAATGAGACAGTGATCTTCCTCTTGTATGAGCACCATAACTACCTTCATGAATTTCGGCCAGAAAATCTTCAACTTTAGCTGGGTGGACACATTCTAGATAGGGGCCCAGAGAGAGACTTCTTATAGAGTTGACCTTGGGGGTCCAAATAGTAACCTTAAGGCCTTGTTGCATGGCTTATGAGCTTCTTTCTTGTCCTCGGGTAATTGCTCTGTGGAAAAAGAAAGCCACAATGGGGTCCATCCAACTTGGGCTGTGATGAATAACATGGACGACAGTAGGCTCTGGAACGTGGATACTCGGCTCTGATAGGAAGCTCATTTTGATGGTCCGTTTCAGCAAGTTGAGGGCATCGGCATGCGTGTTCTGATCTCTAGTAATTTGATTGAGTTCGTGTTTATCAAATTTCTCAACAAGAGAATTGGCGACTTTCATATAAGCGGCCATGCATTCATTTTTAACTGCATATTCCTCATTTAATTGGTTGATAACTAGTTTGCAGTCACAGAACACTTGCACTTGTCTGGCCTCTATGAGCAATGATGTAGACACCTCATTTTTAATGGCCCTTATGACTTGGACGTCTTTGCAGGTACACCCGATGATGAGTTTGTTTGCTGACCAAGTGCTCGAAGTCTTCAGCAGAACGCCACAACTTTGAGCCTTTCAAACCCTGCATCCATCTTTGTCTTATTTTTGGACCATGCCTTGGTCTTTCCAGCTTGCAACCTCTGGTGGCCTGCTGGCCATCTCTAGAGGCTGCCGGCCATCACTTTTGGTTTGCCGGCCACTGATGTGGCTTGCTGGGCACTAGTGATGGCCGACCGACCATCAGTGATGGTCGGCCAACCACCAGTGTTTTCTGCAGATATTTTATGCCAGCTGTGCCAACTGTTTGCATAGATGCTTGCATCTGTCCACATGTAGAGGGCTGGATCTCCTTGTCAGAAATTTCATGTTTTCTATATATGGGGACCCCCTCTCTCATGTTTTGAGGTTAGAAATTTTAGACTAAAAAATTTGCCTCTCCCTTTACAATTCTCTACACTTTTGCCTACTTACACTACACTCTTGCCTGTATTTCTTAACCAAATCCTCTCACCTTTGAGCTGAGATTCCTTGAGGCCTTCTTGGAGCTCTTGAAGTTGGTTTTGGCTTGAATTGTGGCCTAGAGTTACTCTTTACTTCAAAGAGGTATAACATTTGCTTTATTAGCTTGCTTTACATACTTGTTTTCCTATATTTTTCCCACTATTTTGGGCTGTTTTTGAGCTACAAAAAACTCTATTTTTATGGGCTAAAATTGGTGTTTTTGGCTATTTAAGGTGAGGGGGTGGTTCATCCCTCTTCATTCCTTGTTTATAAGGCCATTTCACCTTTGTTTCCCATTTTCAAACATCTTTTTTTGGGCCTTTAAACACTAATTTTTAGAGTATTTCCAGCGTAAAAATCAGGTTTTGAAGTCCAAATTTGGAGGAGGTTGCCTCCCTCTTTGTGTCTTGTTTGCTAGTCTAGTTGGTGGCATGCTTTAGCTTATTTTTCTAGCTTGTTCTAGCTTAACTCTAGCATGCTTTAGGCTCTATTTTGGACTTTTTTAACTTTGTTTTGGGTTGATTATTGCATTTGAGTCTTATATTGCATAGTTTGTAGTGTAATAGTCCTCACAAGGCTTGGTGTTTTAGGCATTTAGATACCATTTATTTGAGTTGATTGCCTGTTTTTGGTTCTTTTCAAACTTAATTTTTAGCAGTAATCATCTTTACAACCTCTCCTCCTTTCTTGGCTTTTAATTTTGTTTTGAAAATGGTTTCAAGTCACTTGTTTGCCTAGAGTGTGGAATTGAGGTTTCATACTTAATGGTTTAATCTCTTAGGGGGTTCATTACCAACGGTATGATACTTCTTTCATACCTAAAGCAACTTGTGTTTTGAGCCCTCTTTCCATTAGAGGACTTTAAGTCATTCTTTGGACTTAATTTGATTAAAGGATGGTTGGTAAGTTAAAATGAGTAACTAAAACTTGGAACTAAAAGTGAGTAAGATAATAACTTGGTGTGTTCAATCGGACATTAATTGAACACATGGAACTTGGACCATTTCATACTTGTTAGTGATGAAATGATCCAAGTCTACAAGGTCACCTTCTTCCCTTGATCTTTCATGAAAGGGAGAAGGTTTGTGTCTTATTTTGCATTTATTGAGTTTGCACATCTTGAATCACAAGCCATCATGCAATGAAATTGCTTGAGTTGGTGGTTTGTGGCTCAAGTTCACAACTTCTTGCATTTGTCCATGAAAATGAGGGGTGGGTTGTGCAAACAATCCTTGAAAATACCCTGTATATGCTCTATTTGTCCTCTGTTGCAGTAAGATGAACCAGTGCATTAGTGGCTAGCAGGCACTTTCCATGGCCGGCAGGTGGCCGGCAGATCACCATCTATGGCCGGCAGGTGGTCGGCAATATTCACTAGTGGCCCGGCTGGCTACTAATGCAAATCTCAGCAGAATGTTGGTAAGATGGACCAAAGTTATTCTGGAAGTGTTCAATTATGCAAACAGAGGCTTTCGAGAGCAAAACGAAGGTCTTTTCGGGTGGAAACCGAGCATACGCATGCACATCCTTCGCTTCCTGAGGTAGAGTAGCTAATTGGATTAGTTTAGTTACTTAGTTTAATTATTAGTCGCAATTATTTTGTAGTTATTTAATTAGTTAGTTAGCTAATTAGTTCATTTGTTGTTGTAATAATTAGTTAATTAGTTTAACTAGTTATTCATTTTGGTTTGTAATAATTAGCTTTAGCTTAATTAGCTCAATTAGTTTAGCTTGAATTAGCTTAATTAGCTTAGTTTAGTTATTCATTCGGACTCTCCTTCGTGAGAACAAAATGTTGTAATAATGTGTATGTCTTCCAACCCCACGTTTTTCTGCCTTTTATTTATCCGCTTTTGGTAGTTAGATTAGGGACATGTTTCAATTAGCATATCGCATGTTTGTATCCATTCATCTTGTCTTGCATGCATCAAGGCTCGGCACGTCATTCAAACTGCATTGTCATTTCAATACTTCTTTGAATACGTGCTTAGACCACGTGTTATCAAATCGATTCATATGCCATGCTTATTGGCCGAGCCTATTTTAGTTGCATTATTGCATGCGTTGCATTAGATATTTGGCATAGTTAGGAACATGCATTTTTTCTAACTTTGTTTTATTTTGGCTTGGAGTACTAGGTGAGTTTTAGTGCTTTAGCATACTTGCATGAATGTGAGTGACTACCATGACTAGCATGCTTGTCATGAGGCTAAATGCTTACTTGATAAACTGTTTGAATGCTTGTGGATGAAGGCTTATTGCTTGAATTGGAATGATTCAATAAATGTACATTTTAAGCCCACTTTGTTGAGTGACAAATTCACAAACTTTAAGCCCACTTGAGGTGGCAAAATCAAATCCTTTTCGCAAAATAAACATGAAATTGAATTGTTCCAATTTGAGAAAATTAGTCTATACTTGCCTGTGCGCATCACGTAGTAAAGCTAGCCTAATAATCAGAACAAGAACACATAATGTTGATAAAAATCATATCATGATTAGTAGAGGCCGATCTTTGATCGGGCGAGCGGGGGTGCTCAATTCATGACCTTTCCCTCTCGTACCTAAGTTCCCGAGCCGAGGCAACTTTGGTGATGACGGACACGTGGCCTTTGGCACGAGTCATGGGTTTCCTAAATTTTCCCAAACTAAAATATTTAGGTGGCAACTTTGTATCTGGTAAAACAGTCCAATTTTGGCATTTTTGATTCAAAAATTGATTTTCCAAAAGACTTGCCGAATTTGGACTCTTTTGTGTCTATCAATTTCACATTGCACTTGTGGAATTAGATTCAAAACCGCGGGAGTCCGAACTGTAGGGCTTCTTTTCAAACTTCCGAGAGGGGGAGCAAAAAAGCCGAGCTACAAACGAGTATCTGAGGCCAACCAGTAGGGCTTCATATTCGGCTTCATTGTTGGATGCGTTAAACCCAAGCTTCATAGACTGTTCGATGACGGCCCCTTCGGAGTCACAATGATAACTCCTGCTCTACTACCACGCAGATTCGAGGACCCATCACAATACAACTGCCAAATGTTGCCGACATACATCCGCTATTGCAGTGGTGCTGTAGAAGCCGATGATGGCTATGGAGCCGAATGTGATTGCATGGTGAACTCGATGACAAAGTTCGCTAGCTGTAGCTCGACTTTTTGGCGCCCCCTTTCGGAAGTTGAAATAAGCCCTACAGTATCGGACTCCCACAGTTTTGAATCTGATTCCACAAGTGCAATGCGAAATAGATAATCACCAAAGAGTCCAAATTCGGCAAATCTTTTGGAAAATCGATTTTGAATCAAATTGCCAAAAATAGACTGCTTTGCTAAATATAGAGTCGCCTCCTAAATATTTTATTTTTGGGAAATTTAAGAAACCCATGACTCGTGCCAAAGGCCACGTGTCCGTCATCTCCAAGATTATCTCGGCTCAGGAACTTAGGTATGAGAGGGGAAGGTCATGAATGAATTGAGTACCCCTGCTCGCTCGATTAAAGATCGGCCTCTACTAATCATGATATGAATCTTATGTACATTATATGGTCTTGTTCCAATTTATTAGGCGAGCATTACTATGTGATGCACACACACAAGTATAGACTAACTTTGCAAGAATTGAAACATTTCGAGTCTTGTTTTGTTTGAAAAATTGTTTTGAATATGTACCACTTGAAAAAGTGATCTCATATGTACATTACTTAAATTATTCCAATTCAAGTAATTAGCCTTCATCCATAGGCATTCAAGCAAATATATCAATTAAGCACTTAGCCTCATGGCAAGCATGCTAAACATGGCAACAATGGTATTCATGCGATATGCTAAAGCGAGCAAAGACTCATCTAGTATTTCAAGCCAAAAAGATGATAAAGTTAGAAAGATGCATGATCCAAACTTATGCAATATGACTAATGCAACACATACAATATGCAATCTAAATAGACTCGGCTACTAAATCATGGCATATGATTCAATTAAATAGCATGCGGTCTACGCACGTATTTAAAGTATTTAAACGACAATGCATTAGAATGATGCGCCAAGCCTCGATGCATGCAATACAAATGGATGCAAACATGAAGTATGCTAATTGAAACATGATGTCCCTAAACTAACAATCGTAAGCTAATAAATAAAAGGGAGAAAGACGTGGGGTTGGAAGACATAAACATTATTACATTGCGCTCTCACAAAGGAGAGTCCGAATGAACTAACTAGCTAAGCTAAGCTAATTAAGCTAATTATTACAAAACAAATGAAATTAGCTAAACTACTTAACTAATTATTACAACAAATGAATTAACTATTCTAGTTAACTAAAATGATTACAACATCACAACTAGCTAACTACTTTAACTAATTAAATAATTACAACACAAGTGCAATTAAAAGAAGTAAGCTAAACAATTAAGTACTAAGCTAACTACTCCGCCTCGGGAAGTGAGGGATGTTCATGTGCATGCTCGGTTTCCACCCGAAAAGGCCATTGTTTTGCTTTCAGAGAGCCTCTGTTGCACAGAGAACACACACACTTTTGCCCACTTCCAGAATAACTTTGCTCTGCCTTATAAACATACTGCTGAATTTTGCATCAGTGGTTGGCCAGCTAGTGATGAGGCCCGCCAGCCACCAGTGATAGCCGGCCAGCCATCAAAGGTGGCCTACCGGCCATTGCTGCCCAATTCACCTTGCTGCAATAGAGAACAAATAGAGCATGCACAGGGTATTTTCAAGGATTTGTTTGCACAACTCACCCCTCATTTTCAAGAACAAATCAAAGGAGTGGTGAACTTAAGCCACAAACCACCAACTCAAGCAATTTCATTGCATGATGGCTTGTGAACCAAAGTGTGCAAGTTCAATAAATGCAACAAAATGAGACTCTCAAAACCACCTCCCTATCATGAATGATCAAGGAAAGTTGTGACATTGGAAACTTGAATCATTTCATCACTAATGAGTATGAAATGCCTCAAGCTTCCATGTATTCAATTAACGTCCGATTGAATACAAACAAATTATTATCTTTCACCATTTTTAGCCTCAATTTTATTACTCCATTTTAAATTACCAACCATCCTTTAATCAATTGAGTCCAATGGTGAGTTTAAGTCGTCTAATGAAAAGGGGGCTCAAACCAAGAGTTGTTTTAGGTATGAAAGAGACATCATACTGTTGGTAATGAACCCTAAAGGGATTAAACCATTAAGCATGACGTCTCAATCTCATGCTTTAAACAAACAAGTTGTTTGAACCACTTTCAAAGCAAAACAAAAGCCAAGAAAAGAGGGAGGTTGCAGAGGTGATTAAGAGTGATCACAAGTATGGAAAACTATAAATAAATGCAATCCACTCAAAGGAGATGGTGTCTAAGGCCTAGAACACCAAACTCATGAGGACTATTACACTACAAGCATGCAAAATAAAGATCAAATGCAACTAACTGTCCAAAATAGTGCTAAAATAGTCTTAAATAAGTCCTAAAACATGCTAGAATTAAGACAAAAATAGCTAGATTAATATGCTAAAACATAGTACAAACTAGGCTAGTAAGCAAGACACAAGGAGAAGAGGCTAACCCCTCCAAATTTAGACTTCAAAACATGATTTTGGCCACTGAAATAACTTTGAAAAATAGTGGTAAAAATCTAAAAAACAGATAGTGAAAGGATGAGAAACACAAGGGTAAAGGCCTCCAAAACAAGGTGCAAAAAAAGATGAACCACCCCTCAACCTTTAATGGCCTTAGAACCCAAGTCTTAGCCCAAAAATACAGAGGTTTTACAGCCTAAAAACAATTGGAAAACTGCAAGAAAAAAAGTAGACAAAGCAAGCAAATAGGGAAAGCCTTATACCTTTAAAGAGGAAAACAATTTCCAAGCAACAAAACCAAGCAAACACACCCTCTAGAGCTCCAACAAGGCTCAAGAATACCTTAGCTCAAAAATGAAGAGGTTTGGTTAAGAGTGTATAGGCAAAGGTTGAACATTTGTAAGCAAAAGTGTAGGAATTTGCTAGAGAGAGAGAGAGAGAGAGGAAAAATTTTGCTCTAAAATTTTTCTAACCTTAAAAGATGAGAGGGAGGCCCTCTATATATAGAAAACATGAATTCCCCTCAAGAACATCTAGCCCTACAAGTGGGGGCAGGTGCATGCATCTGTGCAAACAGCTAGCACAACTGTCACAAAATATTTGCAAAAGAAACTGGTGGCCAGCCGGCCATAACTGGTGGCCGGTAGCCAAGAGTGATGGTCGACAGCCCAAAAAGGTGGTCGGCAGGCCACCAAGGGTTGCAGGCTTGAAGAACCAAGGGTTTGGTCCAAGAATGAGGCAACAGGGGTGTAGAGTTTGAAAGGGCTCAAAGCTGTGGCATTCCGCTGAGGACTTCGAGCATTTGGCAAGCATGTAAACTCATCATTCGATGTGCATGCAATAACGCCCAAGTCGTAATGGCCGTAAAAAATGGGGTGTCTACACCAGCACTTGCCCTTTAATGGTTGTCCTGGGTGCAAACTGAATATCATATTGTCCAGGCTCTATGGCTCATTTGGACACTTGTCCCGACGATTCCGATTTTTGGAGGATTGAGCGGAGAGGGTGGTCAGTCAACACACAGATAGTGTAGGCTTGGAAATAATGCATTAATTTCCTTGTGGCCATTATCAAGGCTAGGATTAGTTTTTCCAGGGGGAGGTATCGGGCTTTGGTATCCACCAGTGTCTTGCTGACGTAGAAAATAGGCTTCTGCTCGCCGAGTTCATCATTGAGAAGGACAGCACTGACGGCCTGGTTAGAGACTGCTAGGTACAAAATGAGCACATCTCTTGGAGTGGGGGTGGTTAGTAGTGGAGAGGCACTGAGGTATGCTTTCAATCCTTCTAAAGTTGTTTGGCATTCCGGGGTCCATTGAAACGCCCTTCTTTGACTGAGTGTTTGAAAGAATGGCCTGCATCGATCCGAAGACCTACTAATGAATTTGTTGAGCGCTGCGGCCATGACCATGAGCTTTTGTACCTCTTTGACCGACTGTGGTGAGCCAAGTTCTAAGATAGCTTTAATTTGCTTCAGGTTGGCCTCTATTCCCTGATGGTTCATTATGTAGCCAAGAAACTTTCTTAACTCGACATTAAATGTGCATTTGGAGGCGTTGAGTTTCATTTTGTATTTACGAAGAATATTGAATGTTGTGGTCAGGTTAACTAGATGGTCCCCTTTTGCCTTGGACTTCACTACTATGTCGTCAATGTATACTTCCATAGTTTTGCCGAGTTGGTCTTTGAACATGCTAGTGACTAATCTTTGATAAGTTGCCCTGGCGTTCTTTAATCCAAAAGGCATGACCTTGTAGCAATAGGTGCCTCTTGGTGTTAGGAGCGCTGTTTTTTCTTGATCTGCTGGGTTCATGGCAATTTGATGATAACCCTTGTAAGCATCCAAGAAACTCATACGTTGGTGCTACGCGGTTGTATCCACGAGTTGGTCAATTCTCGGCAATGGGAAGCAATCTTTTGGACAAGCCTTGTTTAGGTCTGTAAAATCCACACAGACACGCTGTGACGCCCCGATTCTACACTATAGGTTGCAGTCAAGGGAGAGTCACTAGTGAGTCCTATGGTCAATAACCAAGTAAGATCCCAGATCGCCGGAGGAGTCAAAATAGCCTCCCTTCTAAGTCCAGCTTTCTTAGGCAGCGCACCACCTTTTTGACAGATCTTACCAGGCATTGACACAAGGTCTCATAAGCAATGATAAGGTACATACATAGAATATAAATACATAACAACCACATTTATACTTAATTCAAAGGATTGTTTCATTACATTACATCCCAATAGAAAGTTTAAACTCTACATGAGTTCTTACAA
Organism: Camellia granthamiana; assembly: GCA_036172215.1. Lineage (NCBI taxonomy): Eukaryota > Viridiplantae > Streptophyta > Magnoliopsida > Ericales > Theaceae > Camellia > Camellia granthamiana. The sequence goes on from CM069903.1 coordinate 154,025,521, forward strand.
AATAACAAAAAGGAAATTTCTATTATTCCTAAGATAGCCAAAAGTCCTCGAAGATTTCGGGCTCGTCGTCTCCCGCTATAAGTTCTGTGTTGTCACCTGGCATGATACGCCGTGAGCTTTGAATGCCCAGTAAACACACACACACCCTACCCCTTTTTCCCAGTCCAATACACAATCACAATTATAACATCAAGTAATAAAGCATGATACTGAAATAAATAAATAAAGGGTCAAGTTAGATGTTAGTAAACTAGAAATCCCCCAAAGAGATTTCGTCCTCCCAATCACAAGAATCGGACGCGGATTATTCGGTATGCCCCCTCTTTTGCTGCTTTGTTGCAGAACTAACCTCGGATGCCTACCAACGGTTATATACCGCGTAGCGCCAACCGCAGGGCCTCAAAAGAGACGGTAATAATGGGCCTTGCCCAAATCCCTCCTCACACCAAGCTACCTAGGGTCCGAATACAACCGCTCCGTTCAAGGGTTCCAAAAACCACTTGCGCAAGACTTTAACTTCAAATAGGGAACGCATCCCAATAATCCATATACCACATATTATCGTCTTTTCATAACTCAAGTGTTCGAAAACCCAATACCCACCCAATTAGGTTTCCCGTTGAATTAAGTGTTTTAAGTCAAGGTTAGTCTAACTAAACAATATAATAATATCCACATAAGCATGCATCCTCAAGATAAGAAAGATAAATAGCATAACATGCACATAAAACATCTTGCCAAGATATGATCATAAGCCATTAAACATTTTCATGAATACAAGGGCACAAAACATCCATACATAACAAATTTCCAGATTTAACATCACGTGAAGATTAATACGAAAGGACTACTTTAGATCATCCACCGAGCTCGGTCTTCCTATGGTTCGTAGAGAATTTGATCTAGTTTCTAGAACATTTTTCGGAAATGGGTTTGTTTTTCCAGATTTTAAGTTATTTAGAAAATAGTCCAGCGCTGTCCAGAATCTGTCCAGATCCGTCGACCGTTACGAAAACTTGATTTTCTTTCAAACCGCTTAATGTTTTTTTGATGAAACCAATTTTAGTTGAAAGCTAACTCCTTAAGGAAGGTTTTGACATAAAATAGAGGTTCAAAATATTTTTGTACATTTTTCTGGAATTTTTGAAAGTTGACTGAAAAAAACAGGTTTTAAGGTAGAATGCCCAAAACAATGAAATTTATAAAAAGGGGGTTCCACCATGGGAAAGTTTCATTCTTTTGTGAAGAAAATAAGCTAACTATCACATGTTTAACTCAGAAAATTTATTTGAAAGAGTACCCATGAAAAGTTGAGAGATGTGTACAAAAGAAGATGGTTTTGTGCCAAAATGGGTAAAATACATGAAAGATGGAAACAATACTCGAATCTTAATATTTTCAACATAGGAACTTGATAATAACAGATCTGAAACTTACTTAGAATCTTTAAAAACATGCATTAGAAAAGGAAATGAAGAGAGGGTTGTGTTGGTGGCTTACCCTCCAAGCTTTGCACAAGAAACTCTCCTTTCTTCCTCCTTCTTCTCCTCTAGATTTCTCTTCCTTGCTCTCTCTAACCAAAATGTGTGTGAGTGAGTGTGTTGTGTGTATATTTGCAAGCTAGGGAGGGTGTGGTATATATAGGCAAATTTGGGGTAAAAGGACATAAAAGCCCTTTAGTTGGAATTGGATGGAAAGCTAGGATTTTGGTTGGTGTCAAAAGGGATGGGAGTAACTAAGGTGCTAAATTATAGGTTTTGGCATCAATTAGTTGATTTTTAGTTAAAAGGTAACTAGTCTTGAGATTTGCAACCTAGGTCTAGGTCATTAGGTTTGGATTTCCTAGAATATCTCATGATGGTGTGTCTTGGAAATAGGTTTCTCACATTCTCCAAGGAAGGGCTAGCCATAGGGATGTGAAGGGACTAATTTTCTTTTTTTTAATTATTTTAAGTTCTAGGCACATTCTCCTAGGTGTATATGTATATATATATAGCAAGATTGATGGCATACCAAGGTACAAGATATGAGTACTATTTTGGGGCAAGTTTTGAAATTTTAAAAGAAAATATGAGGGCTTGAAGTTAAATACATGTAACCTAGGTAGAATTAAATTAAGTTAGGGAACCTAATATGGTTAGAGAAATTTCTGTTTCGATAAAAATAAAAATAGCAATTGCTAACCGACAAGATTCGAATTAATTCAAGTAAATGAGGGGCTAAAAATAAATAAACAAATAAATATAATTCAACATTAGGGTCTTAAAAGTAAATACATATTTCAGGGGCCTTACACACGCCATGAGCTTGTCTTCTTTTCACTACGATGGTGTTGGAGAGCCATGTGGGATAAGTGACTTTCCGAATAGCCCTAGCTTCTAATAACTTGTCAACTTCTTTGATTATAGCCGCGGCATGCTCCGCGCCCGAGCGACGACTCTTCTGGGTAATCGGCTTCACCGTCGAGTCGACATTCAGACTATGCATTGCAAATGTTGAGTTAATGCTTGGCATATCATAGGGCGTGCAAGCAAAGGCATCAATATAACCGAGAAGGAATGAAAACAGCTCTCACTGTTCGGCGTTGTTAAGGCTTGTGCCGAGTAGAAAGAATTTATTTGGATTCTTATTAATCATTCTCTACTGCAGATCCTCCGTAACCTTTTCGGCCGGGACTTTTCCGACATCTTCTAGGCTTTCCTGACTCGAGGCTACGATTGAATTCACTTCCATCTCCTTGGGCTTTCTGGTCAGGGCTGATAGATAGCATTCTTTTGCAGATTACTGCTGTAGACACCCCATTTTTGACTGCCCTTATGACTTGGACGTCACCGCTTGCACACTCAATGATGAGTGTATATGCTTGTTAAGTGCTCGGAGTCCTCAGCGGAATGCCATAGCTTTGAGCCTTCAAACCCTACACACCTGTTGCCTTATTTTTGGACCAAAACCAGAGTTTTTCAAGCTTGTAACCTCTTGGAGCCCGCCAGCCCCTTCTATTGGCTGCTAGCCATTGCTTTTGGTTGCCGGCTACTGATGTGGCTTGTCGGCTACAAGTGTGTTTTGCAGATATTTTTCTGCCAGTTGTGCTAGTTGTTGGCATGCACCTTCTTACATGTGTATGTATTGATATTTTTGAGGGAGTTGCATGGTTTTCTATATATAGGAGGCCTCCTCTTCCATTTTTAAGGTTGAAATTTTTAGAGCAAAAATTCTCTCTCTCTCTCTCTCTTGAAATTTCTTAGCTTTTGCAAGCTTTTGCCTATACACTCTAAACCAAACCTCACCATCTTTGAGCTGAGGTACCTTTGAGCCTAATTTGAGCTCTTTAGGGTGTGTTTTTCTTGATTTGTTGCCTAGAATTGGTTCTCCTCTTCAAGAGGTATAAAGCTTTGCTTCTCTTCTTGCTTTATTTACTCTTTTTCTTACTATTTTCTAACTATTTTTGGGTAGTATAAACTCCGTATTTTTGGGCTCAAACTTGTGGTTTAAGGCCAATAAGGGTTGAAGGGTGGTTCACCTTTCTTTACACCATTCTTTCAAGGCCTTTACCCTTATGTTTCCCACCTTTACACTATCTTTTTTTGATCTTTGAAACATTGATTTTCAAAGTTATTTTAGTGGCTAAAATCATGGTTTGAAGTCCAAAATTGGAGGGGTTAGCCTCATCTCCTTGTGTTTTGCTTAGTAGCCTAGCATGCTCCATGTTTTAGCTTATTGTTCTAGTTTTTTTTTGTCTTAATTCCAGCATGTTTTAGGACTTATTTAGCACTATTTTAGGACTATTTTTAAGTGTTTATTGCATTTGAGCCTTGCATTGCATGCTTGTCATGCAATTGTTCTCATAGGTTTGGTGGTTTAGGCCTTAGCCACCATTATACTTGAGTTGATAGCATTTATTTCATGCTTTCCTTACTTGTAATCACCTTTAATCACCTCTGCAACCTCCCGGCTTTCTTGGCTTTTGCTTTGCTTTGAGAGTTGTTTCAAACCTATTGTTCTTTTAAGCTTGAGATTGAGGTTGTCATGCTTAATGGTTTAATCCCTCTTAGGGGTTCATTATCAACTGCATGACATCTCTCTCATGCCTTAAGCCAACTCTTGGTTTGACACTTCTCTCCTTTAGAGAACTTAAACTCACTTTTGGACTTAATTGATTAAAGAATTGAAAGGTAACTAAAATGGAGTAATAAAATTGGTGACTAAAAAAGGGCAAGATAATAATTTGGTTTGGGTTCAATCGGACGTTAATTGAACCCTTGAGTCTTGAGTCATTTCATACTCATGAGTGATACAAATGGCTCAAGATTCATTGTCAACTATTTCCCTTGATCACTCATGATAGGGAGATGGTTTTGAGAGTCTTGTTTTGTTGCATTTATTGAACTTGCACATTTTTGGTTCATAAGCCATGATGCAATGAAATTGCATCCGTTGATGGTTTGTGAATCAAATTTTGCCACTCCTTTGAGTTGTTTGATGATAAGGAGGGGTGAGTTGTGCAAACAACCCTTGAGAATGCTCTGCTCTTGCTCTATTTGCTCTCTATTGCGGTAGGAAGAGCCAGGCAACAGTGGCCGGCATACCACTTTTTGTGGCCGGCAGGCCACCATTGGTGGATGGCTGTAGACTCGACTTTCTTCGCGCACCCCCATTTCAGAGAAGGCGCGAATTGGTCTTACTACAGTTTGGACTCCTGTCACGGTTCTGAATTTAATCTCACAAAGTGCAATGTGAGACTGATAAACACCAAAGAGTCCAAATCCGGCAAATCGTTTTGGAAAATCGATTTTAAATAAAAAGCGTCAAACATGGACTACTTTTCCAGATTACAGAGTCGCCACCTAAATATTTTACTTTGGGAAATTTAAGAAATCCTAACTCGTGCCAAAGGCCACGTGTCCGTCATCACCAAAGTTGCCTCGGCTCGGGAACTTGGGTACGAGAGGGGAAGGTCCTGAAATGAGCATCCCTGCTCACCCGATCAAAGGATCGGCCTCTACTAAGCATGATATGTTGTTTTATAAATACATGTGTTCTTATTCCGGTTATTAGCTAACTTACTATGTGAGGCGCACAGCATACAAGTATAGACTCAATCACGAGAATTAGAACAAAACAACTCATGTTTGTTTTCGAAAAAGGTTTGAAAGTGCTACTCACAAGTAGGCTAAAGCGTAGATTTGCCACCCTCAAGTGGGCTTGAAAATATGATTTTGCCACTTCGCAAAGCAGGTTTAAAACTTACAATCATCGAGTTGTCCCAATTCAGGCAATCAAGCCTTCACCCACAGGCATTCATACAATTAAGCAAGTAAGCAAATAGCTTCATAGCAAGCATGCTATCATGGCAACACTCACACTCATGCAAGTATGCTAAAGCGTAACACTTACAGTGTACTCCGAGCAAAAAAAAAAGCTAGTTAGAAATATGCATAATCCTAACTATGTTAACAATGCCTAATGCAACACATGCAATAATGCAACTAAATAGGCTCGACTATCTAAGATGGCATATGAATGCAACAATTGATTCATGTATTCAAATAGGTATTGAAATATAATGCAGTTTGAATGATGCACCGAGCCCGGTGTATGCAAAACAAATGAATGATGCATGCATGCAAGTATAAGGTATGCTAATCAAAACATGCCCTAAAACTAGCCATTGAAAGCGGTTAAGTAAAAGGGAGAAAGAAGTGGGGTTGGAAGACATGCACACACACACGCACGCTTATTACAACATTGTGCCCTCGTGAAGGAGGGTCCGAATAAATAAGCTAAGCTACACTAAGCTAAGCTAATCTAACGAATCTAATTAAACTAATTAGACTAATTATTACAAACTAAACAAATAACTAGTAAACTACTTACTAATTGTTACAACACTTAACTAATTAGCACACTAATTAATTAAATTACAAAACCAATGTATACTAACTAAACATGTAAAATGCTAACTCCACTGCCTCAGCTCTGCTTGAAAATTAGAAGATGCATGCATTCGGTTTCTTGCCCCGAAAAGCCTTCCGGTTTGCTCTTAAGAAGCTATGTTTGCAGGGTGTCTCCAAGAACTTTCTGCTCTGCCTTACCAATTCCATGTTGAAGAATGCACCAGTGGCCTGCCAGCCATGAGAAACTGCTGCCGGCCACCTGCATGCGAAAGATAGGCACCGTCAGCCACTGGTGTACTGAATCACCATTCTGCAACAGAGCTCAAACAGAGGAAAATGGAGGGTTTCCCAAGGGTATGTTTGTACTGTGCCACTCCTTATCATCTCAAAACATCAAAGGAGTTACACCATTGGATCCAAAACCATCAATCAAGCATTTTGAATGCATGATGGCCAAAGATCCAACTTGTACACATTCAATAAAGGCACAAACACAAGACTCTAGACCACTACCTTATCATGCATGGTCAAGGGCAATGGAGACAAAGGAGATTGGCTCATTTTCATCACTTTGAGTATGAAATGGACCAATCTACCTTGTGTTTAATATAACGTCCGATTGAACACAATGCAATGCAAACAACATGCTTATCTTGGCCATGTTTTACTTGGTTCATTCTTGTTTACACATTTTAGCATTATCAAGCCATTCTTTAATTACTTTGTCTAATGTGAAAGTCCTCTAATGAGAGAGGGTGTCAACCAAAAGAATGGTTTAAGGCATGAGAGAGATCATGCCTTTGGCTAGGAGGAACCCTCATAAGAGGGTTAAAGCCATTTGAGCACAAACTCTATCAAGCTTAAACACAACCTAAGGTTAACCAACCCTCAAAACAAATAGAAAAATGCAGAAATGAGGGAGGTTGTAGACTTTTAGTGCTGAAATGGCATGCTAAAGACCTTAAACCATGCAAGCAACACATTCACAACATGTTAATGGCCAAAAGCATTGAAACTAGTGAAGGACACAACACTAGAGGCATGCAATACAATGCTCAAAAGGGACCAACAGTCCAAAACAGTCCTAAAACACCCTAAATAGAGTTCTAAAACATGCTTGAAATAAGCTAAGAATAACTATATTAAGAGGCCAAAACAATAGCACATGCTAGGCAATTTAGCACAATTGCACTACAAGTATATAAAGCAAAGCTCATGTGATCAAACCAGCTCAAAACATAGTTTAATCATGCCAAATCAGTGACCTAAACAAGCTGAAATGGTAGCATGAAAAACAAGAAAATCATGCTCATTTATTGGCTCATAAACAAGGCACAAAGCACACCTCTCAAAAGTGATGAAAGAGTGGAATATGTGAGAGTGTGACAAGGCTACATGCACTGAAATCATGTGTGAAATGATGCTATGACATGCAAACAACTCAAGCAAAGCATGTTAGGGGGCCTTAAAACTCAAAGCTAGTCAAGGGCCTTTGCACTACAACCATGCATAACAAGTCTCATATGACCAAGACCACTCAAAACAAAGTTAAGGCATGCTAAATTAGTAGCAAAAATGTGCTGGAGTTGAGCTAACACAAGCTACAATGATAGGCTAACTCATTAGGCATGCTAGGCTAGTGAACAAAATTACACTACAAGTGTACGAAGCAAACAAGAGATGCTCCAACCAGCCAAAAACAAAGTTATAACATGTTAAAATAAGGCCAAAAACATGCTTGAATTAAGGTACAAAAAGGTAGAAATACATGCTCACATGTTAGGCCATCTACTTATGCAAACAAGACACAAGAAGGGGAGGCCAACCCCTTCTATTTTGGACCTCAAAACATGGTTTTCACCACTAAAATTCCCCTAGAATTCAGTGATTAAAAGGCCAAAAAAAGTTGGTTTGAAAGGTGATGAAAGATGGCACAAAAAGCTACACAAGCTAAGGAACAAAAAGGAGAGACAACCCCCTAACACAAAATAGGTTCAAACTACCATTTTTAGGACTGAAAAATAGAGTTTTTTTCAGTTGAAAACCACCCCAAAAACAGCACAAAAAGATGGCAAAGACAAGTATGAAAACAAGCTTAAAGGGTGATAGTTATACCTCTTGAAGCCAAGCACACTTTTAGGCAACAAGACCAAGCAAAATGACCTTCAAGAGCTCCAAGGAGGCTCTAAGAGAGCTTCAAGCAACCTCAGCCCCAAAATGAACCACTCTTGTTAAGGGTTGATAGGTTGAAGATGGATGTATGCAAGCTTCCAAGCACAAAAGCTTTAGAGAGAAAGAAATCTAGAGAGAGGATTGTAAAGAGAGAGGCTCCCAAAGCTCTTCCTAAAATGTTTCTCCCCTTCAAAACCATAGAGACGACTCTCTATATATAGCAAAATACAAGTCTTGGTAAAAAATATCCCAAAAGGGACAGCTGTAACAGCTGGAACAAAAATATTTGCCAAAAACTGACTTTTTGCATCAATGGCCGGCAAACCATCATTGATGGCTGGCACTTCATCATCCATGGCCGGAAAGGGTCACTCTTGGACGGCAGGGGGCCGGCAATGGCCACTCATGGCTGGCACATGGCCAGAAAATCCCATTCATGGCTAGCATCTTCCACTTCTGGTTGGCCAGAAAAATCTGCTTTTTGGGCCCGACTTCAACCGGACATATCTCCTTCATCTGGACTCCTTTGCAGGTCATTCTCGAGCCTAAAATGAATCCATATAAGTCTTGTTTCCAATGGTGGCATCCTCACATCAAAATTCCAAGTATGCAAGAAGTTATGCCTCTTTTAGTGAAGACTGCTCAGTTTCGATCCTACCCGGATTCATGCCGAACTTCTCTCAAACTAGTTTTCTTCCCTTCTCTCCTCTTTTATTCAACTCCAAACCTCTAAACAAGATGTTTTAAAGATTTTTTCAATGAGCTCACCTCTATTTCATTCATTTCCACTTTGTCCTTGCTCGGTTTACCGAAAAGCGCAACATTTAACAAAATGCGAGCCTCGGAACATCGTAGAAACTTTGTTTCAAAAATATTTTGAAAGAGGATTTTAAGGTCTAAAATCTTTGGTCAAAATAGTTTTAGTCCAAAAATGGGGTGTGAGGTTGGGATTTGACCCTCTCCTTGCCGAAGAAATCGAACCTTTGCATAGCATAGCCTGCACCATCGAATGATCCAATCAGTGGCACCCAAGTCTTAAGGACGGTAAAAAATGGGGTGTCTACAGTTGCCCCTCTTTGACAAAGCTCAGAGTCATGAAATGATGTGAGTGAATGTCAAAGCCCAGAGACGACCCATATTTGACAAGGTCGAAGACTTGGACAAATAAACAAAATACAAATGTAGAAACAAATGGTTGCGCCCGCAGGTTGCCTACGTATCCCTTTGTAAGGAATCAAACTAGCGTAGTTCAGGGGCAGGATGCAAGATGATACACAATATAACAAAACAGTGTAAATGATATACAATGCAATGAAATAATCAAAACCACAAGCAGTGCAAAACCACACAAATATCATAAAGGGATGGAGATGCAAAATCAAACTACGTTTAACACAGAAAAGGTGCCGGAACCTTCAAACCACAACTCTCTTAGTGGGATAGGTGTATGAACAGACAGAACTATGTGTTTCGCAGAAAGAATACAAGTAATTGGGTGGTATGATATAAGTGAGGAATGATCTGCTAAGGAAAGATCATGACCCTAAGTGCTGAATGCAACAAAACAAAGTACAATGCAATGGATGAAGAGAATAAGGCGCGCGGCCAAACCACATTTCTACCTAGAAAAGGTATGGACACAAAACAGACCACGTCTAACACAGAAAAGGTGCCGAAACCCTCAGAGCACAATTTTCTTAGTGGAATAGGTGCGTACACATTATCACAAAACCATGCTTCAATGTGAAAAGTATAGGCACATGCCAGACTGAGCTTAACATGGAAAGGATGCAAACGATAAAACAAATAATGCAGTAGATGCATGCAATATATGCTATATACAATGCAATAGAAGTACTAGATAATGTAGTAGCTGGCGGTGAAGGTAACTTACAGGGGCAATTGGTGATGACTCACCTTATGTTGCTGGGGATCTTCCTCTTTTGATTGTGCTTTCAGACCGTAGGTACTACTTTTCTCCCTGGCTATGGTCGCAGCTTTCCCTATTCTCCAACAGGGTGACAGACTAGGTTGGTTCAGTATTAAGAATTGAGGTGCATACCCGCTACCTCAACCTATGGGGCTGCCATACAGATTTCAAGCTGAGGATACACCCCTGGGTATTTAAACCAGACTTTAGTCTCAGAAATTCCGAATCTTTGCGTTCTAGGCATCAGCCATTTGAACTCTAGTTTCCACCGTCTCAGTTGATCTCCTAGCAACTCATCGCAAACACAGGCAGGTGGCTATACCAGACCACTGGAAGTCATTCAGGCACGACAAACACCAAGGGAATTGCACCTTTAGAGGATTTAAGGTCTCCTAAACCAGAGGAGGGATGTGAATACGTCCAAACACGTCTTATGCGAGAGAAAAAAGTGAATAAATGAAACACCGAAACGCATCCGAATGTTCAAAATCGAAGACATCCTAACGCACCACATGCGAGAGAAGAAGAGGAATGAATGAACATCAGAACGCGTCCGAGTGTTCGAAATCGAAGACGTCCTAACGCACCACATGCGAGAGGAGAAGGGTTGAATGAACACCGGAACACATCCGAGTGTTCGAAACCGAATACGTCCTAACACACCACATACAAGAGGAGAATGGTTGAATGAATATCGAAATGCATCCGAGTGTTCGAAACCGAAGATGTCCTAACGCACCACATGCAAGAGGAGAAGGGTTGAATGAATACTGGAACGCATCCGAGTGTTTGAAACCGAAGATGTCCTAACGCACCACATGCGAGAGGAGAAGGGTTGAATGAATACCGGAACGCATCCGAGTGTTCTAAACCAAAGACATCCTAACGCACCACATGCGAGAGGAGAAAGGTTGAATGAATATCGGAACGCATCCGAGTGTTCTAAACCAAAGACGTCCTAACGCACCACATGCGAGAGGAGATAGAGGGTAACGAGAACATCGGGACGCACCCAAATGTCTCTAACCGAAGCATCCTGACGCGTCGCACGTGAGAGGAGATAAGGGTGATGTGAACACTGGGACGCACCCGCATGTTCTAAACCAAAAGGTCCTAACGCACCGCTGTAGACACCCCATTTTTGACCGATCTCAAGACTTTGACTTCATCAGTTGTGCACTCGATGATTGTGCATGTTTGTGCTTGTTTTGAGCGCCGGAAGGTCTCGGCTTTTGGGCCAAACCTTGATTCCTCTTGCCTGGGAAAGAGGAAGGGCTTGCCGGCCACTTGTCGCACTTGCTGGCCACTTTTCTCTCTTGTAGGCCACTTGAAGTGGTCGGCCGGCTAGGGGAAGTGGCCGGCCGGCCACCTTAACTGGCCAGTGGCCAATTTTTCTCATTTTTAGATATTTTTAGATCTTTTGAGCCAGCTGCTGAGCACTGAAGCCATCTTCTATATGGAGGGATGGAAACAAGCTTTTAGCTTGTCAAGCAAGCTTTTGCTTGCTTTGTCTATATAAGGGGAGGTCCCTCACCCTTTAGAGAGGTTGAGAATTTTGAGGAGCAAAATTTTACTCTCTCTCTCTCTCTCTCTCTCTCTATATATATATATCTATATATATATATTGTGCTTGAAAGTGAACTTTCTTTGCATTTTTACACACAACCTCTTAGCCAACATAGACTACCTTATTGCTGAGGTGCTTGAGGGTCTTTTTTGGGCTGTTGAAGGTTGGTTTTTGGCTCAGAAGTTGCTGTCTTGCTGCTGTTCTTCAAGGGTAAGCTTCTTTCCCTTTTAAGCTTGTTTTGTACACTAGTTTGGGCCACCTTTGCATGCTATTTTGGCCTAGTTGTTAACTAAAAAAATCTTTATTTTTAAGTGTTAAAAATGTTGGTTTGAGTCCTTGTTGGAGTTAGGGGTGGTCCACCATCTTTTATTTCGTATTTGCTAAGCTTTGTGCCATCATTTGAAGCTTTTGAAACAATCTCTTTTTGGCCCTTTAACCACTGAATTGCAAAGGAATTTCAGTGGTGGAAAGGTGGTCTTGAGGTCCAAAATGGGAGGGGGTGGTCCCCTCTCCTCATGTCTTGTTTGCATGTGTTGATGGCCTACCAATTGAGCATGTGTTTTTCTCTTTTTAAAGCTTAGTTCAAGCATGTTTTTGTGACTTTTTGGACCTACTCTAACTCTATTTTTGGCTAGTTTGGCCACTTGTTGCTTATATCTTACACTTGTAGTGTTATCTTGCTTAAAAGCCTTGAATGCCTAATGAGTTAATCCATCATTCTAGTATGTGTTAGCTTGACTCCAGCACGTTTTTGCTAATGTTTTAGCATGCTTTAACTCTGTTTTAAGTGGTCTTGGTCCTTTGAGGCTTGCTTTGCATGGTTGTAGTGCAAATGGTCTTGACTAGCTTTGAGTCTTGAGGCCTTTAACACGTTGTGTATGTGATGATTACATGTTTTGGCATCATTTAACATGTAATTTCAGTGTATATAGTGTAGTCACACTCTCACATATTTCACTCTTTCATAGCTTTTGAGAGTTATACTTTATGCCTTGTTTATGAGCCAATACATGAGCATGATTTTCTTACTTTTCATGCTATCATCTCAGCACATTTTAGCCTCTGTTTTGACATATTTGAGGCCTATCTAGAGTTGGTTTGGTCCTTTGAGTTGGATGTTGCATGCTTCTAGAGTGATACTCTTTACTAGCTTAATGTATTTGGCTTTTGAGCATGCATTACATGAGTTGTTTGCATTGTTTTTAAGTCACTTAGCATGCTATTTTAGTGCTGAAATGTGTGTCATTGCACTCCATTGTTTCAAACTTTCATTCACTTTGAAAGTGGCCTTAAGCCCCTTGTTGGCTTGAGCATGAACTTTAGGCATTCATGCCTATTGGTTTCAATCCTCCCTTGAGGATTTCTACTAACCAATGGCATGATACTTTCTTCATGCTCAAGGCACTTGAAGCTTAGGTCATCTTTCAAATTAGAGGACTTTTCACAATTGGACTTAACCGGTTAATGGACTAATTGGTAAGCTAAAATGTGTAAACAAGAAAATGACCAAGTAAAACATGTGCAAAATAACATATGTGTTGCATTGCATGTGTTTGGATCAGACGTTAATCCAAACACAAGAAATGTGGGACGTTTCATACTCATAGTGATGAAACGTGTCACATTTCTTGGTCGCCAACACCCTTGATCATGCATGATAGGGTGGAGGCACTTTGAGTCTTATGTGCGCATTCACTAAGCTTGTACAAGCTTGGTTCTTGGGCCATCATGCATTGAGATGCTTGATTGGTGGCTTGAGAGCCAAGTACCACACTCCATTGAGCTTGAGACATGATGAGGAGGGTGGTAGTACACACATTTCTTGCCAAATACATTGTTTTGGCTATGTTGCTATCTGTTGCAGCAAAGGCAGAATTCTGGAAAGAGAAGTGACCGGTCGGCCACTTGCACTAGCCTACCGACCACTTGTACTGGCCGACTGGCTAGATGAGGTAGCCTACCGACCAGTTGAGGTGGCCGGCCGGCCACCTGCAGGAGAAATTGTCCAAAATGTTCTTGTGTTGGGGCAGATGCAACCTGGAAGTTCATATGATGTTCTGAGATCACCGCGACTGCAAACAGAGGCAACTTACGGCAAGGCAATGCGTTTTCGGGCGAAGCACACCGAGCATGCATGTCTCCCTCCCCTCGAGGCCATTTTACTATTTTACTTAGCTAGTTAATTTACCGGTTGTGTAATTAATTAGTTAATGTGTTTAGCTAATTTAATTCATCTTTGTAATATTCTAATTAGCTTAGATTAGCTAGTTATTCAAATTCAATTTGGTTTGTAATAATTAATTAGCTAAGTTAGTTAATTAGTTGTTTTGTAATAATTAGCTTAGCTTAGTGTAGCTTAGCTTAATTATTCGGACCCTCCTTCGCGAGGGCGCAATGTTGTAATAAGTGTGCGTGTGTGTGTGCATGTCTTCCAACCCCACTTGTTTCTCCCTTTTACTTAACTGCTTTCGATGGTTAGTTTTAGGGCATTTTTCAATTAGCATCCTTATGCTTGCATGTTTGCATCCATTCATTTGTCTTGCATGCACCGGGCTCGGCGCATCATTCAAACTGCATTGTATTTCAATACTTACTTGAATACGTGTTTCAAAGCATGTTATCAAGTTGCTTCATATGCTATCTTAGATAGCCGAGCCTATTAGTTGCATATTGCATGTGTTGCATTAGGCATCCAGCATAGTTAGAATCATGCATGATTTCTAACTAGCTTCTGTTTTGGCTCGGAGTACACTGTAAGTGTTTACACTTTAGCATCTTTGCATGAGTGTGAGTGTTGCCATGATAGCATGCTTGCCATGAGGCTATTTGCTGAAGTGCTTAACTGCTTGAATGCCTGTGGGTGAAGGCTTGATTGCCTGAATTGGGACAATTCATCAAATGCGAGTTTTAAGCCCACTTTGCGAAGTGACAACATCATGTTTTCAAGCCCACTCGAGGGTGGCAAACCCACGCCTTAGCCTACTTGCGAGTAGCACTTTCAAACCATTTTCGAAAACAAACATGAGTTGTTTTGTTCGAATTCTCGTGAGTGAGTCTATACTTGTATGCCGTGCGCATCACATAGTAAAGTTAGATTAATAACTGGAATAAGAACACATGGTTTATATCATGCTTAGTAGAGGCCGATCCTTTGATTGGGCAAGCGGGGGTGCTTATTGCATGACCTTCTCCTCTCGTACCCAAGTTCCTGAGCCGAGGTAACTTTGGTGATGACGGACACGTGGCCTTAGGCACGAGTCAGGGTTTCCTAAATTTCCCAAAATAAAATATTTAGGTGGTGACTCTGTAATCTGGCAAAGCAGTCCATGTTTGGCGCTTTTTTTTTTTTTTAAATTGATTTTCCAAAACTAATTGCCAGATTTGGACTCTTTGGTGTTTATCAGTCTCACATTGCACTTTGTGAGATTAGATTCAAAACCGTGACAGGAGTCCGAACTGTAGTAAGACCAATTTGCGCCCTCTCTGAAAGCGGGGCGTGCGAAGAAAGTCGGGTCTACAGCCGCACGCGAGAGGAGAAAGGAGTGGTGTGAACACCGGGACGCACCCGCGTGTTCTAAACCAAAGCGTCCTAATGCGCCGCACGCGAGAGGAGAAAAGAGTGTGTGAACACCGGGACGCACTCGCGTGTTCTAAACCAAAGTGTCCTAACGCGCTGCACGCGAGAGGAGAAATGAGTGGTGTGAACACCGGGACGCACCCGTGTGTTCTAAACCAAAGCGTCCTAACGCGCCGCACGCAAGAGGAGAAAGGAGTGTATGAACACCAGGACGCACCCGCGTGTTCTAAACCAAAAGGAGGTGTGGTATAAGCATCGGACCACGTCCCAGTGTTTCTAACCAAAACAAGGCAGTTCGAGGGATTGGAAAGATCCCACCCGGCATTCCTCTGAATGAACCGTACATCCAATATCGTGTATGTAAAGAAAGACACTTAACAAGTGTGATATACTGAGAGTGCATATTCCATGCAAGACAAACAACCAAGATATAAAGGCAACGACACATTCTATGAAAGCATGTTTTATGCAAAATAACAAGCATATTCTGCGCAAGAGACAAAAACATATGCTATGCAACACTGAAAGCATAGTCTATGCATGAAACAAGAGCATATTCTATTAACATTGAAAGCATATTCTATGCATGAGGGAGGCATATTCTATGCAACATTGAAAGCATATTCTATGCATAAATCATAAATGATGCGCGGCACGCATGCAACAGAATTGTATATGAAAGTGCACATTCTATGCAATAGAGGGGCAAATATGTACTTTGGGTGCCTCCGATTTACCTCTCTGAGAACTTTGCAACATGCTCAACCCAAAAAGGATACATCCTGTTCATATTGGTGAGAGGTAACATCTGTATGTAAAAAGCGCGGGTGCTGTTTGGACTTCCATTCTGACTTGAAGCAGGCTTAAACTTGGGGTCGAGATACACTCATACCCCAGAGAAGGGCGAGGCCTGAGAAAGTGCACCTGGAATGCAGTCTCGGAATTTGTTGAAGTTGAAACATACTAAGATGCTCCAAATTTTCCCTCTTTTCTTTTGCTTTGCAGTCTGGAACCCATATAGCTTCAGATAGGTCCTTGTTCTATTATTCTCACATGACCTGGGTTGAACCCTACAGTTTTATGAAAGAAAGGATCCTATTTTGCACATATATGGAGGACGGCACAACACTTTGAGCACAAAACGATTCATTTGTTTTTTTGAAATTGAAATAAGAAATGAGTTCTCGACCGGGTATTGAGCCTATGACTGACCACAGTCAAAACGACTCAACAAAGGAAAAACAAAGGTAAAACAACCTAAACACATCTATTGACACTTGAAACGACTCAAAGCAAGAATCGAGACAAACAAAAAACAACAAACACAACACTCAGATGTGTTCCAAAGGCGAGAGACCTCTTAGTTCAGAAGGAGCCCACAGCTTCTCAAGGTATTGTTTCCCACCCTTTCTTATTTGTGATTCTCACATCACTCTGGCACTCCATCTCTTGTTTTCAGAAAAAGCCCTTTCCTCACTTTTCTCTCAGCGCACATCTCTCTATTCTTCATTCTCTCATATTTTTTATCCCTCCCTTGGGTGGTTGATGGATAAAAAGGAAGTTGCGGCCTCTTGCCCCTAGTATTCTACTAGATTCTCTTTCTTCCACTCACAACTCGTGAGTTTTCCCACAGAGGGGTTGCGCTACAACTGGATGTGCAGCAGATCTGCAATTGACATAAGTTGACGATGCCCTTGGCTTAGCTTGACCGAGATGAATTACAATACGTTTCACCGGCCAGATATATAATTGATTGGTCTCACACATTCTGGGTCAGATGCCAATTTGGGTGTGATCGTCCGGATGAAGGAACCGAACATCCAACTCTATTTCCAGTTCATGCTTCGCACTTG